>PVIA01000188.1:0-578665 GCA_004024845.1 Tonatia bakeri
TTGCTAGAAATGACGGCTTCACAACTGCTTTGGAAAACTTTCTCTGATTTACAAATGGCGATATAATTTCCAAATTTTCCAATTTTTTTCAAGAAAAATTCAAAACTACCTTATATATAGATTAGAGGTGAAAGGGGTAGCTACTTCATCCCATTAATTTTAGGATTTCTATTTCCCCCAAATATTTCCTTCATTTAGTGAGATGGGCTTAATAGTTTTTCTTGTACTTTTCAATATCTTATCCTTTAATTTAAAAAACCCACATATTTCTTCAGTATGCTATAAAACTGATCCCAACAATGTTGTTTCTCTGTATTAATCCAGATTTCCTGTGTTCAGCCAAGGCATATTTGTTTCCTGTCATTTTTGCTGCACCTCTGTACTCTCGTTGTACTTGCTGCTTGTTTTTGGAGCCCTAGCTTGCTGTGCAGATGCCAGTAAGCCAGTGCCTGTAAGTGTCAAAGTGAAAACAAAACATTTAGTGATTATGATGCTAAAACAATTAGTGATCATTGACACACTGAATTAACCACTCTGTATATCACTTTCATATTAGATAAAAAGCTTACTCTCTTCCAAAATGGTTTCCTATTTTATGTCAGTATTTTTGTAGGGCCATAGTTGGAAATCCTGATGAAATGATATCTTTCCAGTCAATTGCCATAGGGTTGGCACAAAATTTACTGATGCCATGACATGTTCTCAGAGTCAGTTTGTTCCAAGTAAGTTAATTTACATCTGGCACTTGTTAGGTTTCATGAACACTGAATTTGTTTTGCTCACCTGTAACTTTAAATACTGAGAGAGTATTCTAAGCATTGACTGGGGTATGGAAGTTGAAAACTTGATTGATGGCAGAAACTAATTATCTTCCCTTGCTGTATTCCTGTTAATGAGATGTTTACAGAAAATTTCAAGGAGTTTGTCTCAGAGAGAAAAGAAAACAAAATCTATTAATGATGGGTCTTTATCAAATGTTTCCCCTATTAATTGTTAGTAAATCATAGCAACTGAAGGCACAAGCTTACTCATCACATTTTGAAAGTGTCAATATGCACAGTGGTGCCTGAAGGACTCTGAGAATTACCTTTGACCATAATGTATTTCAACTAATTAGTTGCATTGCTTTACGTGGAGGCATCATAAAAAAGATCTTAATACTTTGCTTACATTTATCACATTCTGTCTAAGCAATGTGCCCAGATATAAATTACCCTAAAGAAGGGGTTCCTTTAAATTGTCCTATGACCACTGAGAAATCCAGGCCATCAACCTTTAATAGTGACACCTTAGAATAGCAAGGTATATTCTTTTTAAAAGATTTTTATTTTTATTGTATAGAAATTCATATAATAACCTATAGCCTAAGTAATGCATGTGTTGATCTAGCTTTGACTAAAGTCAAGTTAATTTGGCTTTCCGATCTGTTTTATTTCCTGTTCTGTGCTCTATATAATCTAGTAACTATAAGAGAGATATGCCTTTCTTCTCTCTCTTAAAGTTGTATTAAGATTGAATATCTTCTTTTTAAAACACCTATGGCATATTTCTTCTCTCTATATAATATGCTACTGAGTTACATAAAAGTTCCATTAATTAATTCTGCTCATTTCCTCTTCTATAGAAGTTCTACTAAAGTTTCTTTTTTTCATGTTACTTTCCTAGTCCCCCTGGGTTGTGGAGACATGTGCTGATATTATAGTTTGAAACTGTACAACTTGTGCTTTACACATTGAGGAAGTTCTTAGTAAGCTGTGCCTTATTTCCTATTCTGCTATCAAAAAGAAACAATATATTAATTAGGTTTCTAAGTATTATTCTTGTAATGGCAATGTTAATGTGTGGAATGGAATTCATATGAGTTATGAGAATTCACTTTTTGTTTTCCTCAATTGTTTCTGTGCTTTGGACAAAGGGGGAAAAGTAGAATGAACATGATGTATAACACTCTGTAAAGCAAAACCTTACACAAAAACATGTCTGTCCTTTGTTACCCATTTGCTTGCTTTCTTCTGTACATTTTTAAAAATGTTCTTGCATATAGTACTCTCAAACATAGAGAGCATCTTTTTATGTCTTTTTTCTCTAAAATAAATCTTCATTAAAAATTAATCCAAAGCATTTATTTTTTAAAATATTTTAAAATTTATTTTTAGAGAGGGGGTGGGAGGGAGAAAAGAGAGGGCAAAAACATCAATGTGTGGTTGCCACTCACCCGCCCCCCACCAGGGACCAGACCCATAACCCAGGCTCTAGACTGAGAATCAAACCAGCAACCCTTTGATTCGCAGGCAGGCACTCAACTCACTGAGCCACATCAGCGAGGTCCTCTTTTTCACTTTTGTCATTAGATTTAAATGAAGTAGTACAATTTTCTCCTTTCTGCAAATTAGAAAAGCTGCAAACACTTTTATACTAAGTATATAGCCACAATTACTGTAATTAATTTCAATACAGAGGTTGAGTTTTCTATCATTTCTCTTAGCAGTTTTAGTTGAGATACATTATGCCATAGAGTTGAATGTAGGTTTGTGTTATTGGGTACTTAGTTACCTGTTTTGTTCTACTCTTCTCTTGAGAAAGGCTAGGGATATTGTGGCGCTCTGCTCTGACCCTGTTTCACTCCGGTTAGACCAAGTGAGCATCTCCACGTATTGCCAGTACAACAGCAGGATTTCAACTATGCTAAATCCCATGGTCCCTGTTTCCTCTTCTCAGTGAGGAAGAGTATACAGTTGACATTTTCTCATCACAGTTCCTGCCTCATTGTTGTTGCCTGTTGGCATCCTGAAGGATCATCAGTCTGTATAAGCAAACTAGAGTTGTGAATAGGCCCAGACAGGAGGAAACATGGAGGGAAGTCAAGGGTGAGGGCACAGGTAGAAGCTGCCTGTCTGGAATCAGAAGACAGAAGATGGATGGTATAGAAATGGAGTCAATGAGAGTTAACTTACCCAGCCTTTTTCACCTCCAGGTTGGAATTTAGGAGTTTAGTTTTAGGGTACTACTTTCCATTCATTTTTCATACTAGTTTTTCATTCTGACTTTTTATTTTATGTTTGTCTTCCTGTATGTCTATTTGAGCTAACCCTTTTTCTTTTTGTCTTGGAATTCTATTATTTTTTCCTGCTCTCTGTCCACTGATACTTACATTTACACAGATTACTCCTAACTGGTATATTCTATGGTCCATGGAACTCTTCTCAGTAATAATTCACATCATCTTCAAAAGGAGGCCCAGCAAGAGATAGCAAATGATCTTGTGTAGCTCTGACTAGTCTAGACAGCAAGTATTAACTCTGTCAGTGAGAATGTATTACAGTGCTCACAATAAATAAGAGAGAAGTCACTAAACACTGCTGTGTATGAGTAGTAACATATCTGCAGTAGTAATTTCAAATTTGAGTTAAACACCTTAAATATGGGTTTATTTTTCTTACATAATAATATTGGTAATTTGTATCTGTTATTGGTTAGCAACTCAATAATGTCAAAGTTGGTAATTATTTCTGCAATTCTCTTGGCCTTTCCCTTGCTTCATAGTTCTAACATGGCTGCCTCTGCTTTGGACATGATCAAATTCAAGATAGAAAGAGATAGGGAAGAGGACAAGGCGTCATGCCACCCATCTACCCCTTTCCTTAGGAGAACCAGAGGCCTTCCCAGAAGCCCTCAGTAGAAGCCGTGCATCTTTCTGGCCAGATTGTCAGTCAGTTCTGTATCAAATGCCTATCACCCCTGTTTGTAAAGGATGATAAAAATACTTGAGTGTTCCCATTCTCTAAAGTAAAGGTGGCAGGGGACAAGGAGCTGGAGAACATGCCGGAGTTAACTAATGAACAGTGCTCGCCATGTTCCTTTACCAGAAAATAAGACAAACTATTTGAATATACATACCTACACAGAAAAGATAAAATATAAAATAAACCACTAAACAACTCAAAGAAAGAAACTACTGTGGTAACTTGCTCATGCTAAGTATTCTTCTGATGGTAACATTTTCCCTGTGTATCATCTCCCTTCTAAAGTGTGCTTTGGAATTCTTTGCTTCCCAGCTTCTGACTTTGTCTGGCTATAAATAAGAGTTTAAAGGTAGGGAAGAGCTAATAATGAATCTGAGGAAACCAACAAGATTTCCAATCGTAACTATTATAAATTACTCTAGAAATCTCTGATCGGCTCTTCTCTGATTTCCCAGGACAGCCTACTTAAAGATCTCTTGAAAATGAGTCTAATTGTCTTATTATACTTTTGTTTTCTACCCCTGAAGGCTACTTTTTGGCTTTTTATCAATAGAGAGTAACAAATATGTTACTATCCATGTGCTGCCTTTCCCATTCTTCTACTGTAAAAGCACACATTCAGACATGTTAAGACTTCTGGTGAAGCCATAACTCACATAACTAGAATGCAAGATTGCAAGACCCACTTATGTGATGCTTTAAACATTAACAGGAAATCTGGGTAGGTGTGAAGAAGTTCCATGGACTGCCAAGATCCATTTATAATTATTGAGCTAGAGAAGACAGGGAATGTGTCTCACTGAGAATAACTGCTTGGATTTGGGGAAGCAACTGAAGAGAGTTTTTTCCATCTTTATGCCCTCAATTGCTTTAGTTTGTGCCTTTCTGATTCCATAAGGAACAAATTGATGAATTATAGGTCTGCAGTGAAGGGTAATCATTTGTTAGCTTAAGTAAGATGCCTTGCCTTGATTGCAGTGTTCAGTATTGAATACATTCACTGAACCTCAGATCCAGTCATTGAAATGTAAATTATGTGGAGTGTTTGTGAATTTATAAAAGTCAAACACACTATTGAATGCTATGGGTGAAGTGAAGGCAGTGAGTTTTAGTTTTAAATGAACACTTATTAGATTTGGCAGTTTAGAAATAAACATAGCATTTTTACATGCCTACTATGTGCCAGGCAAAATAATCCTGGCAGAGGTGTCCAAACTTCTGGTGTTTCTGTGTCACACTGGAAGAATTGTCTTGGGCCACACATTAAATACATTGCAACATGTAACCACAAAAATTGTCATAATCTTTTAAGTAAATTTATGATTTTGTGTTGGGCTGTTTTCACAGCCATCCTGGGCTGCATGCAGCCTGTGGGCCACAGGTTGGACACCCTGCAGTGTAAGGCAACTATTTTCTATCTTCATTGTAAAAGATGAGGCAATTACAGCACAGGGGGGGCAAGTAATTTGCCTAAATTCACACAAATGAAAGTATTCAATACATTTTTCCACTTGTTCTTTGTTGTATTCTACAATTTAAATGTACTCAGGTTTATTCTTTTAGACATATATGGATTATATAATTTTATCAAATATCATGGAATTTTTATTTTTATTACAGAAATTCTCAGATATATAACCACGATAGCATGTGGTTTCTTCCAGTACCTGCTAATTTTTTTTTCTTCCTAGAACAATTGTATACCGCCTATGTCCCCAGAAGCCATCCCCCAGCCCATGATGATACTTAAGTGAAAAGCTATATAAGATTCCCCTTGACTTCCTAACATACAACCTATAAACACACTTATCCTTCACTGATTATAAATTAACAGATGATACTTCAGTTTTGCAGTCACAGCTGATGAGAACCTAAAATTAGTGCTCCCAGGTGTGTTTTTGTAGACACTGAGGGCAGGTTCATTCAGGGAGCTCTTTCCAGTTCCTGGATGTACCTTCTTGAGATTACAAAATTGGTAACCTGTGGATGCTGCAGACATGCCAATCAAGTCCCATGCCATTTAGATACAGAGGAGACAGAGCACCAACCTGTGCATGTGGTATCCTTGGTTCAAAGCATTTGGGCCCACATTTCTTTCATGAAGCCAGTGTTCCTGGGAATCCACTGTTGCACCTCTAGTGCTGGCATCACACTCATTCTGGATGGTGTACTGCTGAAGTGCACTGGGCCAACTGTGCAATCTTGTACATGGAGGGAAACACTCTTCAGTTTTGGAAGTTTCTCAAATGTGTGAAATATGAGATCAAATTGTACACAGTACATCATCTTAAGCTCAGTGTAAGAGTCATGGGGTGGCGAGCCTTTCTCTGTTTAGAGTTATCCTCATGTCCCAAGCAAAGCAAAGACATTACTCTTGTCTCACTTGTCTCAGCCTCTACATAGGAAATTAAGTCAGTTTCCCAAGACCTGGAGAACAAGTAGAAGGAAATGCTATTTAAAAGAGATTGAATGTGGTGCTTGTCTTCACTGACAATGGTGTTTATGCTTTGTTGGAGAAATGGGATTATTATGGAATGCCTCCATGCCTATTTTTGCCTTCCTTGAAATGCCTGGGGAGACAAGTGAATATGTATTTACCCAAATTGTATAAATTATTCTTATTTCATCAACACAGTGGTTCATCTTGACATTTGTGGAGTGTCTTTTAGCACTTTTATTAAAAGCAGTGCTCATTACTCCCTGGTAAAGAATAGATTTTTGTACCCCCTCTTCACAGGTAAGATCTTTGAAGTAAAGGTAATTAAATATACATAGGTGAGATAATAAGGCACATGGCTAATGTCATCTATGTGAAGCAATTTAAAAGACTGAGACATTCTTTCCTTGAACATAGATATATTAAGTGTTCATTATATGCCAGACAGTATTCAGGTGTTGTGGATAAAAGATAAATAAGATAATAATATACTCTGCTCTCATAGACCTCAGACATTAATAGCAGAAATCATATAAACAATCAAAAACAGTATAGTGCTCAAAGTACTGTAATAAATTATTGTATAAGTTGGGTAATACTCCTGTAATGAATGTGCTTAGGAGTTAATCTGTGAACTTTGTAATATTCTATGCAAAACTGTGCATGTGTGGGTATGCGTATGTGTGCATGTATATTTTACCTTAATGTACAGAATGCAGATTTAATGCAAGAGTAAAATGATAGATGAATTATTTTTCAGGCTGTTAGTCTTTCAATTTGAATATGGTTATTAGGCTAGGAAACCAGTCACCAAACTGGCTTCTGAGGAAACATGACAGAAGATAGGTTTGGGTGTAGGGAGGGGACCAGCAGCAGTGCTGGTGAGTTAGTGGATGACACTGAAGAATGGTGTGGGAGTCATGGATGGATCAGTCAGTGCTTTAATTTGTAAACAAAATAAAATAACCATGACTAATTGAAGCAAAAGCAGCAGACAGCCAGTCCCAGCTAGGAATGAAGGACAGCTCTGCGGCAGAAGGCCTAGCTGTCATGCCAGAGGAAGTCTGCCCAGAATGCTGCTACTGATGCCTCATCACTGGACAGCATGCACTTCTGTCCCTTCACTGTGCTGTGTCCACCACCAGTACCATGAATCCTTTGCACTTTGAGAGTCCCATGTCTTTTTGTTTCTGTATTTAGGATCAAAGTCCTGGGTAGGGACATCAGGTTGATGGAGTAATCTGGCTGCCAGAGGCAAAAAAGGAGGGGATACTTGAACTATTTTAGCTTCTCTAGCAGGAGGAAGGATCCTGTATTGACAAAATATGTGCACTGAGGCATATCCTTGAAAAATAAAAAGAATTCAGGTACTGGGCAGTCAGAAAAACACCATACATGTCTAGTACAATTGGGAAGCCTTTCATTCTTTCTGAAATCTCAACTGTCTTCCTCTCTAGTGTGTTGACCAAACTCAGAAACAGGTGAGAAATCTGATACTCAATGTAGGAATAGACTAACTTAAAAAAATATTGTATTGATTTTATTGGGGTTGCAATGGTTAATAAAATCATATAGGTTTTGAGGGCACAATTCTATAATACACCATCTATATATTGTATTGTGTATTGACCTCTCAAAGTCCAGTGACTTACCATCACCACTTATCACCCCTTTACCCTCTTTTATCTGCCCCAACCCCTTTCCCCTCTGGTGATCACCATGTGATGTCTGAGTTTGTTGGGGTTTTTTTGCTTAATTCCTTTACCTATTTCACCCAGCCCCTCAACATCTCCAACCCCCAAGAGCTGTTAGTCTCTTCTTTGTATCTATAGACTAGCTTTTCACCAGACCTGTTGAGTATCAAGGCATTTTTGACAGGCTTGAAGTATGGGTACAAGAGGCAATGATAGCACCTGAAACTGTTTGATGTGCTCAAAGAGTAGGTAGGTTGAAGTCTGCCACTGATGAAGTTGTAGCTTTGGAAAATCACTTCATTTAGATTGGTCTCAGTATTTTCACAAATAAAATGAAGGGGGAATTTCTAACAGCCTATTCAATATCCTCATGTGACAATTCACTTACTCATCAAATGTTTATTTTGCATCTTCTCTATGATAGTCAGTATTCTAGATTGTAGTCAGTATTAGGTACCAGTAGTAAACACGTGTAAAGGGCCTTTGCTTTGGTAAGAGTTTGCACTGGACTGCATAAGCACTCTACTTCTGGAGGAACAAGATAGGGAAAGTGAGACTCAATAAATCCATTTCTGTATACTGACTCTGAAATGACTATCAATCACAAGGAAATGCCTGTATTTCAGGGTAAAGAAAGGCTGAAAATATAAATTTGAGTTTTATAAGTATATTATGTGGTATTTAAAGTCATAAAATAGGATGAGGTCATCCAAGTTATGACCACAAATTGTGAAGAGAATAGGGCTGAGGTCTTAATTTTGGAGTGCTCTAATATTTAGAAAGCTATAGTAAGAGAAGTAAATGAATAAGGAGACTCAAATGACATAGGAAGAAATACAGAAACTTAGGAAAAAGGTGATTCAAGAATTTGGGAGTGGCCCACCTTGTCAGTGCTGTTGATCTATCAAATAGACCATTGTCTTTTTTAAGATGTGGGCCATGGGGGCTCAATAAGCACTCTCATAGTCAAGTGATGAAGATGAGAACCCCAATGAAGGGAGTGAGGAGAGAATGGGAGATGAGAATGCGGGAACACAAAACATACACAACTGTTTCAGGAGCTGGTGCTAGATGCTGTAGCCACCATCTCAGATCTCTTCTCATCTGTCTTTGTATTATGGGTCAATATTTAAAGTCCTCAGAACAGTGTATCGCTTGCATTATACATTCTGGCTCTGAACCATGGACAGGAAAGATGAAGTTCTAAAATGGAAGGTGGAATCCTGGTTCCTACCAATACTCACACAGTGGGGGATTTTCCTGACTGAAAATGCATATTCAGATGTATATCCCCAAAATTAACAGATGTTCATGGTTATCTCCATTAGATCTCTTATATTCATCATGATCTTCCATTCCAGCTACAACTACAATCATTTTGACCAATGCTGTCTCACCTGCGCTACTGTATTTTTTTCCTCCAGCCTCTGTTATGCACCATCACTGTTAAATGAATATTTACCTACCGCTGTAATCATATCCCCACCTGCTGGCAAATTTGTGCTTTCTCCTCATTGTCTATAGAATAAAGTACAAACTCCATAATCTAACATACTTTCTACTTAAGTCAAAACCATTTATATTCTTATTGTCTGACATATTTTAAGCATCTCTTATTTCAGCAAGTCTGAATTACTGTTTAATGTGCATTTTTGTTTTGCATGATGCTATTTATTATCTTTCTTGAGATAGTCACCATATCACTATTCTAAGACTTTCAGAATTCTACTCCAGATGAAAATAATCCATCACTTTTCATAAAGTGTGTAGAATATTACCTAAAAGTTAGTTATATGTATATATACATACGGGGCAGTGAGAGAGAGGTGTTGCTTTCTAAATTGCACTTAAGTTTTTATATTAGCCAGGAAACAAATAAGGTCTCCTAGTTTGAATCTTCTGTGTCCTATACCACTGTAGAAAATTAAAACCCTTCCCAAACTCCCCAAGATTTCTATGAGTGTTCAGGGCTCTTACATTTCTTGGTCAGTTTTGACTTGGGAGTTCTCAAAGTTTTCTTTTTTAAATAACATTTATCAAGTGTGAAACACGAACTCTTCTCATTTTCCACAAGATCAAACAATCAATCAATAAGAAATGAATCAACAACACAACCACAGAAGATGTGGTAGGTCAGGAGGAGGGTTCTGATTTCTTTAGCACAAACTGAATTCAGAATTGCATATTAGACACTCCAATGCTTAAATAATCTTTTGGCTCTCCTACAGTTATAGGTTCTCTAATAATTTTTCCTTTATTTAGCAACCGCTTTCCTACTACTGTCTGATTGAGCCCCTTGCTTTCCTTATTTTACTTTTCAGAAGCAGTTTAATTTTACACTTAGTTACCAACACTTTTAAAGCACTTATGGTTGGGGTTCATCTTCTGTACAAACTGGCCCATCAGAACACATGTTAAAAAAATAGTTCTCTTCCCCAAAGGAACATTTAAGGTTAGCTGTTAAGATTTTCTTTTTACCTTATGTTTTTGTAACTCCCTTATCTCTCTCATTAGGCAGCAAGTTTCTTAAGCATATAGGGACAGAATTGTATTTGTGTTCCTTGAAGGCAAGCACAGTGCATGACATATCACAGACACTGAGTATGTGTTGAGAGCCCTGGTTGGCTAGAATATCATCCCAACATGCCTAGGTTGTAGATTCAGTCCCTGGTCAGGTCACATTAAAAAAAAAACTAATGAATATATGAATAAAATAAACAACAAAGCAATGTTTTTCTTTCTCTCAAATCAAGAAATAAAAATTTAAATGTGTGTGTTTGTGTGTGTGTGTGTGTGTGTGTGTTGAGTGAGTGGATGGTTGCTACTGTTTCTTCTAGGTCTAAAATTCTATTTTGTTGATTGTCCAAATAATTGATTCTAAATTCATCAAAATATTTATGAATGTGCCTATTAACTGTTAATAAGTACTAACATAGAATAACTATGGTTGAGTAAATATAGTTTTAAAAGGAGTGAACAGAGACTTCTGATCTGAGGGCGTAGAATGTCTGGTTATACTGAAATCAGAGACGGGACAGTGATGTTTGGCACCAGTCTGGTTGTTGATCTCTGCATTATTTGTGATTGCTATCACATTTAAATAAAAGGCCAGTAGAAATCTTCAGGGTTTGTAACCCACTGTTACTCCATAGCATTAATGTAGAAGCTGCTGTTACTGTCTCTGTTGCTTCCCCAGGACATATCTCCCGTGGGAGAGTTTTCTCTTTGGGGTGGGCACTGCCTTGTCACCAATGTATTGCTCTGCAGCACTTAGAAGTTTAATAGGTTCTTGTTAAAGTAAATTGATTAGAATTGGGAAGTTTCTCTGATCCTGTTGGTATTGACTCTCATCTTTATTCCATTCTAGAAATGGCTAAATCTTTTATGTTCTCCAGAGACCAAAACATATAACCCATGTTACAAAACAAAGACTTGTTTTTCTACCTTCAATATTGAAAAAATAGAAACAAAACTAAATGGAAACAAACCAAATCTATAAAGATGAAATAGTGAAATATCTCTTTTTAGATGAATCAACAAAAACAATACCCTAAAGACTATATTTAATCAAATAAATAAATCAAATGCTAAGTTAAATTGAGAGCCATCAAAGAGAAGCAGTTTTTCAGATCTTTAACAAGAATGAAAAATTGAGCCATATGTCAAAAAATGGGAATGCTTTATCTTTTTATAACATAGCAATGTTTCTCAAAATGTGGATTGCATGAGGAAGAGTACAGGGAGTGAGAGCTATTAGGCATAAAACAATGGAGCCGTTTAGCCAGAGCAATGCCTTTGATGGAGAAGCAGATACGCAAAAGAGAATACAGATGCATTGTTTTAAAGTGTGCTAATCAGATCCATGGAAGTAGAAGATGAAGTGATTTCTTACTCAAAGAGATAACAAATAATTTATATATATATTTGTGTTCCTTGAATATATACATACACACACACACACACACACACACACACATATAATGTATATTTAATTCCCCAAAGAAATACATGTGCTTAAAACCATTATGGTGTCTGGTGTTTAGAAGCAAGCTCATGGAATTTATTGTCAGCTAGGCAAATTTGAATCTTGGACTTATTACCCAGGTAACACAATACAGCAATTTCAGGCTAACACAGCTTCCTAATTTCTGATATGAGAAGAGTGATACATTCTTCAAGGTTTTTTGAGAGTATTATATGAATGTAACATGAAGAGGATCTAGGACAGTAGTCTCTGAAGAGCCAGATAATAAGTATTTTAGGCTTTGAGGACCAGGTGGTCTCTGTTATAACTGCTGAAATCTGTCATTGTGGTACAGAGCAGTCATAGACAATATGTAGACAAACTGTTGTGACTGTGTTTCAATAAAACCTTATGTACAAAAGCGGGAGATGGACCAGGTTTGCCCTAGGAGCCATAGTTATACAACCTACAATCTCAGGCAATGGCTGGTATGTTGACAATGCTTATAAATAAATTAAATATTTAAAAAATCACCCAGCACAGTTTCTGCCACATAGAAAATCTTGAGTAAATGCATTGGGTCAATCAATCAATCGGCCAAGAAATCAGGCAATGAATATAGCTTGGTGAATCTAATTACCATTCCAACATCACCACTTAATATTTTACTGTTTTACGTGTCATTTTTTTTGCTGTTTCTGTGAGATCATTTGAGTTTCTACTGATGTCCCAGATATAAGAAGGTAACAACAGTACTGCACTCAGAATTTTTTTAAATGACTTTCTTAAAACAATTGACTTAAAATGGGGTGTTTGGAAAGCCCAAAGATTAAAATTGGAGAAAATTCCATATAGTGGTCTTCCCTAAACAACATTCCAATGATGACTATGTACTAGGAAGTATTAATAGGGTTGTATAGTAAAACATTTTTGAGAAATTCTACGTTAAAGAAAATTAAACAGATTCCTTTATTTCAGAAATTCTCATAGGCATTGATGTTAAAGAGTGTAGAAGAATACTTTCTGCACAGCTTCCCAGGTATTCTTTAACTGGGAAATTTTTTTACATACCTATTTTTATCATCCAGAATATAGACTTTGGAGAAGACTATTTGGGAAACACTATACTTTAACATAAATTAAATCTTGGTACATTTGAAATAAATTGTACAAGTGGTCTCCTCAGACAAGGAACTTAGCAAACCAAAGGGGGGAAAATCCTAACAGTTAACTGTTAAAATTTTTTCATTTTTTCCATTCCATCACTTCTTCAATAATCATTCAGCATTTATTCTATTCAAGGTGGAACTTTATTTTTATCCCTATTTAAAAGTCAGGGGTAGCTTTATGAATAGAAAGTTTAGATAGTCTATAATAAATGTCTAAAATCTCAAGCTCTTTGTTTCACATCCATAAAAATCTTTTCAAGTTCCATGGGAAGATAAACTTTTATTTCCAAAAGCAACTTCAAAGTTATATGAAGATAAAAGAAGAACTTCAGTGAGTGAACTGGAGTAATATTTGGCTATAACCTGCAGGAGAGCTCATCTGAATTAGAAATAACTGTGATAACAGATACATTATAGTTTAGGTCATAGAAGCTTGAAATAAGTTTGAAGCAGCTTAGTTGATACTAACACTCTTGCATTAGAATCATTTATAAAATTTGGTAATAAATTTTATTTAAGGAAAAATGAAGATGAATCATTTAAAAGAGTCCTTTATGTATCTAAGAGGACTACACTTTTTTTTTTTGACCTCAGAGAAGCACCAGAAAACACAAAGGAGCTGTTTTGACCAAATAATTGCTATAAATTCAGCATCAACAATCACCAATATTTCTATCATAGGGCTTTCTTGTTATATTGGTACCAGAAAGGAACAGAAATTATTTTATAAGTATTGTGAGGCAGAAAAAATAACATTTTTATTTTTTCCTCAGCCCCCAAAACACAGATATACACACAGAGACATTGATTAACTTTTCAGAATTTCTTTATAAGGATGTTCTTTACAATAGTTCTGTTTCTTTTTGTTCAAGATTATCATGAAACAATATTTACTATAGTGCCAGTGGGATAAGAAGTTGGATCTATAAAGTCTTCTGATAAATCATATTTATCTAATGACTTCATTATATGTTTAGATACTATGTATGTTTAATAATCTATGCTTCTAAAGTGCTTGGTGCTAAGTGTACATGAGGCATTCAATTAAAGGCTATTTTTCCATGTAAACTGGAATTGGTGACTAATATGATCCAACCCAACTTAACAGTGTTAAGCCATTCTCTGAAAATGTAAATTACATAGAAGCAATATTGAATAAAAGTACATGCCCCAAAATACTGATGGGTGATATGAGTTAATTGGATGGTTACAAGCTAGGCATGTGTGTATATACACATATATTTGCCTAATGTTGCATAATCAGAGATTTGGGGAAATATAGACCTATTTTAATTTCAAATCTTAGAAAGAAAACTCATTAACTCCCCTCTTCGAATGTAATGAGTAGTGCTGGGTGAGTGGAGAGTAAAACTTGACATTCGCATTTAAGATTGTGGGTTCTGTGACTTGGCCTTTGTAGGAAGACTTTCCTATCTAACTCAGTGGGTACATTCAAGAGATTTTAATGTAGCCGAGAGAAGCGTTCTGTCTGAGAAAACAAGTGGCCAAATCCAGATAGAGAATAATTTTGCTCTTCCTGAATTTGGTAAATAATTAGTGCTATTTTAGAATTTATCATGATTAATATTAGCATTTAACAGTGGCCAATTGTAACCCACCCTGCCATTCTTTTGTCATTGTTTCTGCAAGTGCTGACTCTGACTATTCTGTAACCATAGATAAACGGCATGCTTATATAAGAATCCTAGGAACTAATTTCCATATACAGACTCCTACCTTCAGGCATCCCAGTTCTGGAAGATTTGCTGACCTTCAACCATAGACCAAAGATAACATGTAACTAAGATGACTAAACCAGAATGATGTACAGTGGACCATCGCTTGCCTTATCCAAATGGACTGTGCTAGTCTGCACATAGAGAAATTTTCAACCACCTCTCTTGATCTGTTTGTTCTGTTTCCCCTCTCCTTCCATATAAAAACCTCTTCTTCCATTGAGATGTGTAGATGGGCTTTGTGACAAGAGTCCCCTATCTTCCCAGGGAGATGGACCTTGAGATAAAAGTCTCCCATCTTCCAGCTTGCAGGCACCTGCAAATGAACCACCTTCCTTTTTACACCAGTACCTGCCTCTCAAGTATTAGCTTTCGAGGCTGCAGGCCACCAGACTTGCATCTGTTTACAGTATCAGATGTGAAATGCAACGTATGCAAATAGTCTAAGTCAGATTACATATTTCTTGTTATTTTTTAGTCCATAACCCTTGAAAATTAGATAGCTGTTGTGGTCACATTGTTCTCTTTCTTTTAAAAAAATTTTTAAGAGTTTATTTGAGCCAAACTGCTGACATATGTCAGGGAGTAAGATCTCAAATGCTCTGAAGAATAACAGTACTGTAGCTTCTTTTATGCATTTGAAACTAAGGAGGGAATGTAAGGAAGATCACACGGAGGTATGAAAAAGCAAAGCAGGAATTGGATTGCAAGAGTTAAGATTATGTATGTGCTTTCTTTTTTTTTAGATTTTTAAAATATTTTATTTATTTATTTTTAGAGAGGGAAGGGGGAGAGAGAGAGAGAAAGAGAGAGACAGAGAGAGAGAGAGAGAAACATCAATATGCGGTTGCTGGGGGCCATGGCCTGCAACACAGGCATGTACCCTGACTGGGAATAGAACCTGTGATGCTTTGGTTCACAGCCCACGTTCAATCCACTGAGCTATGCCAGCCAGGGCCATATGTGCTTTCTTTAAGGTGGTTTTATCTTTGAGGGGCATCACTACTGGTATCTCAAAGTTACATTAACCTAGATGCATAGGACCAAAGGACAGGCCTTGCTTAAAAACCTTTTACTAAAAAAGTTAAATGCTTGAGGCATGACTACCCATCATAACCTTCCCAGTTAGAAATTTAGGTCAGATCCCCTGTGAGGTTACTTTTCAGAGGACCCCTTTTTTTATCCACAGTTCCCCCTGTTGGTCATCAGTCAAACCCAAGGACACATTGATGACCAATCTTTTGGTGGGATAGTGTGGTCTCACTGTACTAGGAAGGTTCATGTATTGGAAGTGTCAATATAGATATCCTCTTGTCGACCATTGGAGATGGGGCATCACCGCAACCATGAGATCTCAGATGAGACTGAATTTTTTCCAAACAAGGAAGTACAGGTAAATGTAAGGCAGCCAGGTCTTCTGGCCTTCATTGAGAAAAAACACCCTGGATCATTAACATCCTGTAAATTATCATGATCTGAGTTTTGCCCTCCGTCTCAGTTCTCTGTATTTGGCATGTAATATTATATTTACATAAGCCATAAAAATAATACACACAGTTATCTTATACAGATTCAGTAATCATAAACAGTTGGACTATGTAGAGGAACCCAAAGAATAACTATTATTATGACTAATATCATTAGGATACAGATAAAGATACAAACAAAATGGATTCCAAGTTCAATATTAATACATAAATATACAGTCCTCGTCTATGTTTTGGGATAGCTATCTCTTTCTGATGTCAGCACTTCTCATCCTCGGGGAGTCTTTGATGCTTTTTGTAGGCAGAGGCCAGTGTCAGAGATGCCACATGCTTTCTTTATGGGATATGTAAAAAGGAAAGAACAAAACATTGAGTAGTGCCTGTGAAAGAACCTAAAATGAATTGATGGAATTAATGACAGAAATACAAAATGAATTGTGAAAAAAAACAGTAAGTTAATAATAAACTGAATATAAATAGCAACTATAGTATCATTTAATTATTTTTCTCAAATAGAATCATTATTATTTATGATTAAGAAATAACTTTTGTGTATGTATTTGGCAAAACGGCAAAAATGAATAGAAACTTTCTCAATGGAAAAATTTGTGTTATAGTGGATTGGAAATAATTTGAAATTATACCTAATAGAACAAAGCACACTCCAAATTAATGTATAGTGCTATTAAATAGGAAATAAATGTATCCTTTACTCTTAAGTCTTTTGTTTTAAAGAGAACCTTTAGAAATGAAGGCAGAATACTGGTCCTTAAGACTGTGAAATGAGTCGAAGGAGCCATAAATGGCATTTGTGATTACAACAAAAAAGTTTTCTTCTCCTTGCGTCTCTCCTCTTTCACGTAGTGCAGGCAGAGTCCACTTGTATGACATGGAGCCTCTTAGGTTTTTTCCTTGCCCTAACTTTTACATAGCTATTCTCCTTTGTCTGGTTTAATCTTACATTGCGGTCTTTTTTCTTTACACTCACAAGATGTGGTGTTTTGTTTTGTTTTTGTTTTTTGCATGCCTACTTCCCACTCTTTGTAAGTGTGAGTATGCTATGACTTATAAACAAGGAACTGCTACTAGTCAATGATTAATTAGGGTCCTGTCTAAAGTTATTTTGTGAAGGGTAATAATTTGTTAGCTAAACTGTGATCTCTTTTTTCCTGAGAAATGTCATTCTGAGAAAATATTGATTGAAGTCTACGTCTACTAGGTATATATGTACAACTTATACATAGGGATATTTTATTATATTATTTCTCTTTGATAGCCAGTAATAGGTATAATAAATTAAAACCACCTCATTTAAAATGAACATGGTTTTAGATAACAATGGAGGCATAATCCACAAACATGCAAATAATTATTTCTGATTTAGGGGATTTTAGCACAAATCAAAATAGACACCTGTATATACACTTTATATGCCATATTATTTAACTGTTCCCAAACAAAATGTCATTGTCCATGTAGTTTACTAAATATGAAAAGCTATCCTCTCAGCTTATTGAAATTGAGATAATTTAAAATTATCATAAGTTGTAACCTCTTATTCATGTTCTGCCTAAAATTTCTAATAAATACTTACCTTTTCTTATTTTAATAAATCAGTGTTTTAATTTTTATTTGAACATTAAAGAGGGGGGAGAGAAAAAAGAAAGAGAGGGAGAGAGGGAAACATTGATTTGTTGTTCCAATTATTTATGCATTCATTGATTATTCATTGATTGATTCTTGTTATGTGCCCTGACCAGGGATTGAATGTACCACAGTGATATATTAGGATGATTCCTCAACCAACTGAGCTGCTGACCAGGACATTTATCTTGATTTCTTGACCACCTTTAGTCATTGCAGAAACTCTGTCATTTCATCCCAGCTATATCTTTTGTTAAAACTGTTGCTTTTGGATGAATAGCCAAGTCTGGCAACCCCAAGGTGGGACTGTTAGGTGATCTCTCGGGCTGCTTCAAACATTCAGTTCTTGGTACTATGCTCCTCTTGAATATGCTGTGTTCTTGACTTCTAAGGTTTAGTCCTGCTAATCCTAATCATTTGGTCTCAATGTCTCCTTTTGCTTCAGCTTTTAATTTAAATCTTAATTAGTATGTTGCTTTCCTATTGCTGTTGTTTTTTAAATCTAGAGTTATAACCTCAACAGGATGAACCACTATACTTCCTCTCCTCCTGACCTGTACTTTGTGGTAGGGCAAAAGACAAGTGAATATGGAGTTAGAAGATATGAGTTGGAGTGTCAGATTTTATTTCTATTATATGCTTAATCTTGAATAAGGCATAATTTATCTAAGCCCCTGTTGTTTTCCAAGTCTATGACCCACCTCAATTTGTCAAAATTAGTAAAGTTAATGTGTTTTCATGACACTCTGTCAGTATTTTGCATCATATATAAATCTAATATTAAAGATGCTAGATCTTGCAAGTGCTGCTAGTATAGACAACAAAGGATCTGAGACCATGTGGGGCAGGGACAAAATGTAGGAATGGTTCCCAAGGTGAGGGTCAAGATGGATATTCAACAGTATAATGCACAGCATACAAAAATGAATAGTGATCTCAAGCCAGGTTCCAGCGAGTATTTATGCCTTTGAACCACTATCTATTTGTATATCCAGGCAAGGCCATTGTAACTGATTGGGGTATGGGAGCAACATTGTAATAATACTTGAAGTCACATGGGTGATAACTTAGCAGTGTGATTATTTTCAAGGGGATCAAATATCTCTAAGGAAGAACCTAGCCATGAACTGATGATAGGAGTGTAGGCTTTATTTAAGGCTGAGAGAAGGTGTCAGTGAGTCCTGTAGTTCAGCTGGGCTCCAGCCATATCTTCAGTTCTTTAGAAAGCCAAAGCAGAAGTCCACTTGTGTGGATTGGGCCAATATGAGAGGCATGATCTAATATTTTGACCAAATAAGCTTGTTGCTTTATTTGCATATCAAGACCCAAATTTCTGGATCTGAATCAAATATTAGCTCCCAGAAAAAGTATTAAGTCATTTCTAAATAAGTTAGTTTCTCCTCTGTGTTCTCCTAACATCATGTTAAAATATCTAAAATAGAATTTAACATCTCAGTATTTCCACTTTTTATAAGTCTATTTTCCCTTTAGATCATGGGCTTCTTAAGGTCAGGCATAAAATTGCTTTCAGCTCTGTATCTTCAGTGCTTAGGAAAATGCCTGATGAAAGTATACAAGAAATGCATATTGAATGAATGAATGAATGAACAAATGAATGAACTATGGGCTATAGATACACCTCTGTATATTCTTTAACTATCCTAATAAAGAATGACTTCGTCACATAATTAACTAGGTTCAAAGTAAGTGTAATTTGATGACCGTGATGGATGTTAGGAGGAGGATGAGGGGAAAGTCAAGGGTGTATTCTCCACTTTCCTCAGTTTTCTTCTAAAACATTTGGACCAAAGTCTCCATCCCAACTAAGGACATAGTGCCACACACTGGAATGCCTCTGGCTTCCTCTAGAGCAGTACTAGGAAAGCAATTCTAAGCATATATCTTACCCATGGAGCGTTCATCTTGCCATATGCAGTTAACCCTTGATTCATTATAAATGTGAATATCCCATTATAGGACTCAATAAAACTTTCCAGTAAGAAAACAAAGGACTTTTAAATTCCTTTTTTTTTTCTTAGCCTCAGATTTTGCCATTGACGACCTTAATGAGAAAATTCTCTAGAATCACTTTGGTTTACAGTGATCCTATCAGTTTTCTAAATACTTAGAAACACTTAGGAAAGTGTTAGTATCTGCATTCATTTGGAGGCATTTTGGATTAATCAGGCAGTTAATGATCCTGAGCTGTTCAGCAAGCCCAGACTTCACTGCCATAAACAGAGAAATACTTTTCCTCAAGCTTCACTTGTAACAGAGAATAAGTTTTACCACTTTTTTTTTTAAATCCAAAGTTAAGGACTTTGCTCAAATAGAACTTTTTTTGCTTAATCTTCACACCCTCCTGTTTCAGAGTGCAGAATTACCAAGTAAGCCAAGAGAAGATTATACTAAAAATGGGACTCCCAGAATTGTGAACTTATTTAGCAAAGATTTTATAGGAACCTCAGGGGATTTTATTCAAAATTGAACTTGAATAATTTTTAATAATACTTTCTGGGTTTAGAAAACTGCCTCTCAAAGTCTCTCTTTTTCTTCTTTAATGTATATAAAGATGAGTAACTTATGTAATAGTAAAAAAGTACACTTAAAAGAATCTTAGGGATCTACATCCTTCATGAAAGCTGTTAGTTTGAGCTTGTGAAAAGATTTATGATAAGAGTTGTTTTAGACAAAAAGTATGTTCAGGCATAGGAGTCAACAAAATGTGTTGAGTTCATATTTGCAGTAAGGCCTATCAGTTCATCTTTATGATTTTTTCTCAGGCAGAACTCAGAAGCCTACATAAAAAGAAAGGCAACTGTGACATTTCCTGAGAATGACAAGATGTGTAGGAGAATGAGAAAGTAATGGATTCCAGAATAAGGAGTGTGCATGACAGAAGTGGCTATTCCTTGTCCTGTCCTAGAACACTGCCCCTCCAGACATTTCCATGGTGCTCCCTCCCATCATCCACTTCTCCCCAAGAGGCTTTTGTAGACAAACCATTCTAAATCAGTGCTACTACCAAATTCTCTATCCCCTGTGCAACTTCTTTTTTTAATCACTACTTAGTAATATATTTAATAATTATGTTTTGGTTTATTTTTTCACCATTAAAATGTAAACAAAGCTTCTTGAGGGAAGGGTCTTGATCAGTTTTATTCACTTTCATACTTCTTGTGTTTGGATCAGTGATTGGTGGGTAATAGGACCCATTAAGTATTTGCCAAGTGGAAATATTTATTTCAAGGTGAAAGGTAAATAGCCCCAGGATGCCTACCCATATGATTGTGAAAGAGCTGAATTCTGACTAGAGGTAATAATGAGAAAAGAGCAAATAACAGGAAGGGTATTGGAGAGGAAGGAGAGTAGACATACATTTAGAATTAAAGATGTGAGGGTTAGAGATGTAGATCTTGGAGGAGAGCTAAGGAGAGATCATGAGGGTTAATATAAGACTGCCTGGATTAACACACCATGGGCATTCATGAAGTTCAGGGGATGGGAGGCCAAGACTACAGTGGATAAATCAACACAGGCCTTTTATAGTACATATGATTATTGCAGTGTGTGGTAGAGGGGACACTGTTGAAGTAGGCAAGGATGGCTCCAAAGAAAGGACAGGAAGATTAGAATCAATATTTATGAGCCTCCCTATGATGCTGTCATTATTGTTTGTTTTCTTCAGAGGAAAAATCTCATCCTCAGAGGTCAAATGCCTAGAGTTACAACAGATAATACAAGCCACACTGCCAAGATCAAAATACAGTTTCTTTGTGGCTCCAAGTTTCATACTTATTGTACAAGATCATGCCTCCTCCCTACTCCTTTCCTCTCAGTGACACTTCAGCCACTCTTCCTTATTTCCTTTCTTTCTCTCAACTTATCCTCATTGTCCTAAACATGATATAGTTTAAAAATTCAAAAAAAAGCCACTTCAAGCCATTTGTCTCCCTTTCCCCCTAGTCTGGAAGAAAGATTTAAGAAAGCTAAAAGGAATATAAGGTAAACTACTTTCCAAAATCAAGAGGCTATTTAGCTAATATTTTCTGTGCATAGAGGAGAAGAAAGCAAAAGAGAGCAAATTATAATAATAAAGAGAAAATGATGTGAACATTTGTTTGGAAAATAAATGCACTGTAACTTAAATTTCTAGAACTTAGGAAAAAATCCATCTCTATTAACTTAAAATACTTTGGTTCCTAAAGATTGAGCTATTGCCTGCAAAATGCTCCATGTGACATATTTAGAAGTCATGGGGATAATAGTTGTTGAGAAAATCTCTAGGAGGTTCCAAAAGGATTGAAATAATTTAAGAATAAAAATTTAGGTAAGTTTGTAGCAACAAAATAATATGTATTTAAAAAAAATTTGGACTGGCTAGAAGACACAATGATAGGATTTCAAAGAACACTTTGCAAAGTATATGAGTGGCTAACCACTATGCTGTACAATTGAAACTAACACAAAATAATATTGAATGAAAACTGTAATTAAAAAAATTAAAAACAAACAACATGAAGCTCATTTGTTAGAAAGCAAAATTAAACATACTATTCTATTTGGCTGATAATTATAGGTTGGAAATAATGGTGACATATATCAACTTACATCTGGACATTTATCAGTTAGTATAATATGGTTTTTGCCTATTTGTAAGGTCTATAGTTAAGATTATGTACAATGAAGACATAGTCATGTCTTTTTAGTTTTTTCATACCTATTGGTTTCATTTACTTTAATTTTGTAAAATAAAATTTGTCTTTTCATTGTTTATTCCTGGGTTTAGTTCTGTAACAATACAATGGCAGCTTTCAACTAGAGACTTTCAAATTAGGAAGATGAGTCTTTACAGGAAAGTGAAGTAGAACTGTAAAAAACTAGCTGAGAAAAATTTATCTACCCATTCCAAAAATTTTATTGATCAACCTGTATCTATTTGGTACTCTCCTAGGCACTGAGGACACACACCTGGAAAATGGCAGATGAGCCTTTTCCGTATGGAACTTACATCTACTTGGGGTGCACACACATGTAATGTATAATCTAGATTAAATAAGACCTATGAAAAAACAAAATGGGCTAAAGGATGAGAGGGTGCCAGGGGAGTGAAGAGTCAGAGGGATACTAATTTAGGTAGCTTATTCTGAACTATTTCTCTGCAAAGGTGACTTTTTGGTAAGATTAATTTAGTTAGCTAGTAGGAAGTAAGAGGAAAGAAATAAGTTCTTGGCCACTTAGTAGACATGAAGCATTTTGCAAAAGTACTCTTCACAAGGTATTTCAAGCAATATTTATCATAGCACAGTCATATAAGGATTGTTGCATTCATTTTAAAACAGGAATCTGAAATTCAGAAATACTAATTTACTCAAAACCATACAATTTCTAACTGAGCT
The DNA here is from genome assembly GCA_004024845.1 of Tonatia bakeri. Taxonomy (NCBI): domain Eukaryota; kingdom Metazoa; phylum Chordata; class Mammalia; order Chiroptera; family Phyllostomidae; genus Tonatia; species Tonatia bakeri. The sequence goes on from PVIA01000188.1 coordinate 23,274, forward strand.
AGGATTAAAACTTTGATCTGTCTGATTTTAGAAACCATGCTCTTGCCATTGTACTGAGCTCTCTTTGTAAGAACAGATAGAAATTGCAAACTTCCAGCCAAGATGAGGTACTTCCCAGATAAGGTCAAGTTAAAGGAGTTCATCATCACCAAACCCTTATTATATGAAACGTTAAAGGGACTTATCTAAGAAAAAGAAGATAAAAAATGTGAACATTAAAATGACAACAAACTCACAACTATCAACCACCAAACCTAAAAAAAACAAAGACAAAAACAAAAATGAACTAAGGAAGCAACTAGAACAGGAACAGATTCACAGAAATAGAGATCACATGGAGGGTTATCAGTGGGGTGAGGGAGGGGGAGAATGGGGGAAATGGTAGAGGGAATAAGAAACATAATTGGTAGGTACAAGATAGACAGGGGGATGTTTAGAATAGTATGGGAAGTGGAGAAGCCAAAGCACTTACATGTATGACCCATGGAAATGAACTAAGTTTGAGGCATGGGTGGAAGGGTGGGTACAGGATGGAGGGGAATAAAGGGGAGAAAAAATAGGACAACTAATAGCATAATCAACAAAATATATTTAAGAAAAGAAATTTCAACTTTGAAGGTGAAAAGGAGAATGGAGGGATTGATAGTACTAGTGGAGGTGTTAAGTGTTGGGGTCTTGAACGGGTTAGACTCAGAAAGTTCTCGGGAGTAAAGGGTTGGGGGTTTTATTAAATACATCTGGCTGCTGTAACAAGGTAATCACAAAGTGGGTGTTTTAAAACAACAAAAACTTGTTCTGTTACAATTCTGGAGGCGAGCAGCCTGAAATCAGTATCCCAGAATTGAACTGAAGATGTCTGCAGGGCCACCCAGCCTCTGATGCCTCCTGGGGAGAATCTCTTTTCTTGCCTCATCTGGTCTGTGATGACTGCTGGCATTCCTTAACTTGTGGTGCCCAGCTTCATTCTCTACCTCCCCCTTCACATATAGGTGTGAAATTTCCTTCTGCCTTTTCCTTATTAGGATATATAAAATTATGCTTAGGGCCTCTCTGGATAAACCAAAATAATCTCCTCATCTCAAGATTTTTAATTTTCATCTGCAAAGACCCCCTTTCCCCCACCAAATAGAAGGTAACATTCATAGCTTCTAGAGGTTAGGATGTGGGTGTGGATATTCATTAGAGGATCATGCAGAGGAAAACACAAGGCAGATGTTTGGATGCCTTAAATAACCATGCATTGGATTCCAATTGAGTAACTAAAAGAGCCTGACGGAAGACAATGGAAATTATTGGCTTTGCATTGCATTTTGGAAACATTACTCACCATTCATTCTATTTTTCATTAATCTCTGTGCTTGAAACTGGAAGAACATAGTGGAGGGATGATAGGCACAGTCCTTGCCCTTGTGGAGCTTGCAGTCTAGTGGTGGGGACAGGCCATAATAATAAGTTAAAAAGGCACACAAAGTCAGCTGTGTGATTAGAAACTGTGATAGATGCTCTGAAATTAAATGCAAGATGCCATTGGGGCTCACAGAAGTTAGGGAAAAGTGGTACAAAAAAGTTCTAACAATGTTTCATATTGGCACATATCCTATGTAAAGGATATTAGCTAGTCCATTCTTTCTGTAACACCTCCCCCTAGGTTTTGTTTGTTTTCTAATTCTCAGTAGAGTGCAAATCTGTTCTTCATGCCTGGTGTTCCTTGAGATTTATTTGCACGACATCCTTGAGAATGTGCTTCTGAACTGAGATCTAATAAATGTGTGACAGTTAACTAACCAAAAAGTGGAAGGAACCAGAGAAGAGAATTCTGGCAGACTTGAGGACTTGAGGTTGAGATGAACAACCTCACTGAGGTGATAGAACAAAGACAAATGTAGCTCATATGTAGGTAGAGGAAACGAAATGGGTGCAAGATGTACCTGGAGAAGTAGGCAGAAACCAGATGCTGAGGGGCTGTTGCGGCCACACTCAGATACCACTTATTACATAGGCATTGGGAAATAGAGATGAGAATTTTGGGGTTTTTTTTGTGTGTGTTGTTCTTTTTGGTTTTTCAAAATTTACAGCAAAATGTACTCTTTATGTTGTTCAGTTTGATAAATGCATACAGGCATACTAACAATAGCCATGATAGAGGTACAGATTAATACTAACAGCCCCCTTATACACCAAATTTCTCTTGTTACCACTTCGTAGTCAACCTGTACCTTTTGTTTGAACCCTAACAATTAGTGATAAAAGAGAAATCTTACATTTGTGTGAAAGCTTAATTGAAGGGACAAAACTGAAATTCAAGTGAGAAAAGTGATGGCCTAACACTGTGGTAGCATAAAAAGTGGGGCAGAGGACGTATATTCAACAGATATGTAGGAGCCAAAATCAAGGAAACTTAGTAACTCTAAACATTTTAATTCAGTGAGGAAGAAGGAGTCATTCAGGAGAGTCTGAACTCTCTGACTTGGATAACTAGAAGACTAGTGGGGCCCTTGAAGAAGTGGGAAGAACAGCTATTGTGATTAAGAGTAAAAATTCATGGACATGGACAACAGTGTGGTGATTGACGGGGAGAAGGTGAGGTGGAGTAAGGGGGGAGGAAGGGTATAGAGAGAATAAATGGTGATAGAAGGAGACTTGACTTGGGGTAGTCAATACTCAACACACAATATAGTGTACAGATGATGTGCTGTAGGATTGTGTACCTGAAAACTGTATAATTTTGTTAACCAGTGTCAACCCAATAAATTTTTTAAAAAGAAGAAAAAATTAAATTAGGGGAATAAAACACAATGCCGAGGAAGGTACTGAATAGTTACTGATGATTGCTATAATTTGTTTCTTTTAACCACTATTATGATTTGGCCACAATTAAAAAAAGGACAAGAAGAATAGACAGAGATTAAATTCAGTTTATGGTGCCAGTGAGACATTCAATAGTGATAGGGTAGTTGGTATGATTCTGGAACCTCAAGCTCATTAGGGAAATTTGAACTAAATATGTATATTTGAAAATGTGCTATTTTGAAAGGAATCCTAACCCTTTTCTTTCTTCATTATATAACAACTATTTATTGTTGTTATCACATTTCATGTATTATTCTTCAATTTTATTTTTTCCATTAAAATGGGTCTCAGAAAAATAACTTTCTATGTCAGTACACAAAGATCTACCTTGTTCAATAGTTAATTCATATGTTCCATGATTTGTTCATGAAAACATTTGTGTAACTGTTTCCTTATTGGCAGACATTTAGTTTCTTCTCAAATATTCGCTCTTGCCATCAATGTTATAACATACAGCCTTTTGCACACCTAGTCATACTCATGAATATAGTTTTTTTTCTATTTGATATATTTTTAGGATATTATTGTACTGCTTTTATAGTAGAAACTATTTGAAACCAACTAAAGTAAGAATAAAAGGAACATTATTACCTTGCTTTCAAAATCCAAGAATTTTACACTGTAGTTCATCCTTCAAAACACAACACATAAGTGGCTATCAGAATATCTAAAAATGAATAATGAAGCCCAAAACTCCCCTATACAAACAGAAATAATTTTTCTCAGGAGGTTGTAGAAAGTACAAATATGCATCTATAGTTTAGCCAAATGCTTGATGTCACAGCATTAATTATCCATTGAATGATTAAGTATAGACTGAAGAAATGGTAAAGGCAGTAGCAATTAATAATACTTGTCTCTGAAGCTTTTAACAATATAAATGCAATGTGTAATCAGGGCCTGGAAGAGTCCTTTAGACATTTTCTAGCTGATTCTGAAGTGTCTTTTCCTCCCTTACTATCACATACCACCCCTCTCAACACATGACAGTTGATATCCATTGTGCCTGTAGTCAGTTCAGAGATGACTGATTTATTTTAGATATTAATGGGTCATAGAAGTATGCTACCAGCAGATGTGGATAAAAACTATTCTGAGCTAAAGGGCACTCCAAGTTAATTCTGGTGAGCACTGATGACTCTGAAAAATGTCATTTTTGCATAAGGCCACATTATATGGACCATGTGTTGGCCACTAATGTCATACCGTGAAATTTATAGGCACAATATTGAATGAAGAGTTAAACATATAGTTGTTTACAGTATGGTCATTGGGTCATATGGACATAATTCTATGAATCTATCCAGACTATGTAGCTTGTTACCTAGACCTCATGTGGATTCTCCTTTTTCTTACAGATATAGTCTTGAAATTCATGCTGTATTTTGTCATAGATTACATTTACATTTTCCAGTGGAGAATGATATTTGAATAAACATTCTTTTCTAAAAAGTAGGAGTTCACAAAGTGAGTAGTATTTCTAAACCACCTACTTTATGAATCTACATGTTTATAAAATGTGTTTGGATACCTCCTTCAACATTCACCTTTATGGGAATATTCTTTTAAATCTTAATTTGTAGAAAACTTGGTAATTTTAATTTTTCTCTCTCATCTTGCATGTAATTTGAACAGCTGAGGGTATCTTTCGTATATCCTGAAGAGGCAAGCATGAAGTGTAAATATTTATTTTGCAATTTTTTATCATCATCGAAAACAACAACAAAAAATAAAACCAAAGGCAAACAACAATGACATCAAAATATGTCAGCACTCTTTGTTTCTGTTGTAAGACATACTAAATTTAAGATAAGTTGATTGTTTTAACCTATGAAATTTGCCTCTTTCTCTCTGTATTGCAATCACCTTTTTCAGGGTGTTGGAAATAACACTGTCCGTACTATTGCATTGTGCCACTTGTTTATTAAGTATTCACCTGTGATGAGAAACACAGATCAAATTGGTAAACAGATCATTGGAAGTGACTTTTGCAATATAGTACTAATGTAAAAATGGATTTATAATCCTCTCTCATTCAAAGATGGAATAAGGATTGGTCTATAACATTTTGACCTGTTGTTCACATTCCAGAAGACCATGGCCCAGATATCCCATGTGGTTTTAATAGAATAGATAATGTACTTTGTCCCTAGAGGGAGATAAATGTCATATGTCAGCAATGTGACCTCAGATTGTCAAGTTATGTCATTCTTCCATTTGGTTCACTTCTTGTTCTGTATTTATAAGAGGAAGTTAAAGAAAAATGAGTGGTTATTCCAAGGTAATCTCTTACATAAGAGAGTCATGGGTGTAAGATTGTGGCCCAGCTCCTAAGACCCCTATGAAGCATTTTTTTCTTTTAAACAATAATTTACAATGTAGTAACTGCTGCTTTGGGAAAAAATGCAACAGAGAATGAGTAAAGAGTAAAAGAGAGATATGAAGTTTTATTGGGTGGGTGGGCAGAAGGACTTGGCTGTGATTTTAGATTGTTAAGTCTTATAGAGAAATAACATGGGGAATGCTTAAATGTAATATAAAACAAGATTTGAATCTGTGCATGTTTTATAATCTCAGCTGTTTTTCAAAAGTCCCAAATCATAGGCATAGGGAGGAAAAAACCTAGAAAGAAACAGAACAGAAATATTAACACTTGTCATATTTTGATAGAGATATATACAATATGTATAATATTTAATATTACATATAACACAATTAATATACAATATAGAAGTATATCAATAGATAGTATTAATATATTAATATTAATATATGATATATAATGCTTTTCTAAATGTTTCATTTTTAAAAATTTTAAATGAGTTTTGTCAACCCTTCTAATATAAAAAGATACAATTTATTGATAGTAGCTGTGATTTGATTGGTGATCCATGAATCTTATCAGGAGTCAAGGTAAAAATTAAGGAAATGAGCAATAATTTAAGCACTATCTTCAAAATACACTGCACTCTTCCCATCACTTCCTACATTTCCATCCTCACCAGCACCATTGTCCCTCTCAACCAGTGATCTGTACTAAACCTCCAAGACTTCCTTCTGCAAAAACCTTCTAATCTTTTCATCCTTATGAACATAGAGATCTTTCTGTAATCTCTATCAGGAGCAACTTATCTGATCTGCAGCTGGTACAAAAAGCTAATATTAATGGATAATACTTTTCATTATGTTGGTAATTTAAGATACTATAAGGTATCTCTGTGGCAATTTTTGTGGTAAATGGAGAGTTTAAAGGTAAATTTGAAATTCACAGAGATCTGGACCTAAATACTACTTCTGTTCATAGTTTTACAACCTTGGACAAGTGGCCAACCTGCCTTTCTTTTCTAAGCCTCAATTTTCTCATAATTACAATGGGGAAATCAGTAGTTAACTCTTTATTATGAGTGTTAGCAAGTATAGATTATATGAACTTAATGAACTCACCACATGCTCATGAGACAGATACCAGGACATCAATGACACAGCCAGCACTTCACTGCAGCCCAGCCCTAGCTCATGTATGTCATGAACCAGCAGAGACTCATAGGCCTACTCCCTTCTTCAACCCTTGTAGAATATTTACTATATACCAAATCATAGTCCTGTATTATATTTATTTATTTACCTTTTATAATTATATTTGGCCTGGTGACTGGCCCATATCTGGACGTCAATGATTGTTTTAATTTTGGTGAGACTGCGGCATTCTTCAAAAAACAACTTAGATTAAATCACCACCTTTGTGAATTCATGTTCCCTCCCAAAGCATGCCTCATTAGGTACGTGGCAAAGATGTTGTGAAGTCAGGATTTCTTTCCACCTTAGCAATCGTTGAAATAGCTAAGGTTTAAAAGCAATAAGAATTATTTAAAAATAATAATGAGAATCCTTAGTGGCCCCTAAATGTGCTCTCAGAAATCTCTATAACTTGGATATTACAAAGGGATCATAGCATGGTGGGTTGGAGGTGCTGATAATTATTGATTTTCATTTCAAAATGCATTTTTCTGAGGATCAGAGGATTTCTTATTATATCTATTTTACCTTTGGAATGGCATCTCCGTGTTCCTAGTGATGGTTCCTCGTGAATCTGAAGATTTGCCTTTCTGACTCAGAGTTTACTGGCATTTGCTAAATATTTAGCTTTATATCCATCTTTGTCTTTGACCATGATGAAAGTATGGCATTGTCTCACTTACTAGATTGTACTTGCTGTGCTGAATTAAGGTTGAATCATTTGACATTGGCTCCTGCAGTGGCTGGAGTCTTCTGAAATGTTTTGCAGCTACAGCCTATTTTCATTATATTTTGTTTCTACCTGTCCTCTCCCTAGCATTGTAGAGTTATTTAAGGCTATGCACAAGACGGTAAATAACCTTGCTTCTTTCTAAACAGACCCTTCCCAGGCACCCTGAGGCATTCCCTCTGAGAGTGTTCCTGAAACCTTGATTGCTCCATGAATCCTGACTTCTTGGCTGTTTCTCTAATAACCACATTTGGGAAACACAGTATATAAGTGGAGAAGCTCCCACACTTATGAACACTAAAATATTCCTTTCTAGGTTCTTGTGGAAAAGGTCAAGAAATTAATTTTAGATGAATATCTTCACCTTCTTAGCCAGTTACTGTATTAATGATCTCATGACAGATTGCTCCTTAAACTGGCCCCAGCACAGGTCAGAGTGGAGTGAGAATATGCTCTATTTAATGAGGCAGGGATCAAAACCCCTAATATTTTATCTCTGGCATATGAATGGAAAAAGTCACTGAGGAATACAGAATGGCTGAAGAAGCCTTGTGCCATATATGAGGTTGTGTGTTCTACTGAGAAGATAAAAGGCCTTAGTAAGACTAAATATTCTTCTTTTAGCTTGAGGCTTTTTTATTTATCTTAAGAAACTAACATTGAATTGATTTTTTAAAACTTTGTATTTTTATTTTTTTCCAATGGAGAGACTAGTTGAAACAATTGAATAATGATCACCTGTGTACTTACCACTGGAATTAATTACCACTAATATTGCTTACCCAAATAGATTCCAATTCATACTTGTCAAAAATCTCTAATAATGGCAAATTCCCATAAAAGAAAATAAATAGTAACTCTGTATAATATTTGTATTCACATTTCCAATAGTTCCATCAATATCTTTTATAAGTGTTTTTTCCCAGCTAATATCCAAGCCACTTTCCTATATTATATTTCTTCTGTATCTTTTATATCTTTTAATATAGGAAAGACTTCAAACTTCCTTTTTTCCTTTCTTGGCTTTTTTTTTTTTTGAGAAACCAAATTGATTTTCTTATGACATATAACACATTCCTAACTTGTCTGTTTCCTAGTGGTGCTTTTTTTTTTAGTTTTTTTTTAACTTGTTTATTCTCTGTACTTTATGTAAAGTGGATAATCATTGTCCAAGCTTAATTAAGTTCAAATAAAACTTTTTGGCAAGAATGTTTTAGATATGATACTGGGTACTTCATATTACATCAAAATAAGAGGTACACAATATCAGATTAACCCACATTCAATGATACTGAATGTATTTATTTGGTTAATATGGTGACTACCAGATCTCTCCATTATATTGGTACATTTCTGCTTTCAATATTAACAGGCAAATTTTGAGGTGATAGTGTAGCTTTATGTGTATATGCTGTTCCCGAAGAATGTTAACCTAGTGATTTTTTCCTATTGATAATCCTGATTTTTTAAATTGATTATTTCATTCACAGTTACTGAATGGTGACTTTCTAGTTTTATCATTCCTTCTATATTTATTTTCTGACATTCTTCTGTAATTTTTTTCTTCAAAATGTAGGGATAAACTCTGTTTTTTCCTAAAAGGGAAGGATAACTACTAGATTTTTTAATTCAAATATCAATTTTCAGAGTACAAAATTGATGTAAGAGTCACCTCTAGTTATAGTGTGCATGTATATTATGTTTTGTTTCCATCTCTAGTATCAAAATGGACACATTTTTATTTATTCAATGTCATATAAAGTTAATGGGTATTATTCTTTCCAATAACCAAACTGATTGTAATTTAGACAGCGAGAGCCTCTTCAAACTGGCTACTATGTCTTTCCCACACTCCCCTATTGATCTATGAGAACATTGTTGCTTTCCAGCATGAGATTCTGGACTGACTCTGCACATTCCCTGACCCAGATCAGGAATCAGTCATTTTTCCAAGGAATCATATTTTCATTTATTGAGGAATGATATTTGCAAACCAAGGTCTGAATGGTACATGTATTCACTGCTATCTGTAATTCATGTCTTCCAGAAACTTTCAAACTCTAAATGAATACAACTACAAAAACTACATATGTACTAAAAATCATGAATTCATATTCAACACTTCAGATATGTGCCAAAAGCTTTTTTAATCTCTTTTTATTGTTGTTCAAGTACAGTTGTCTCCATTTCCCCCCACCACTTTCATCCATCCCAGCTATCCCTACCTCCCACCCTCAATCCTACCCCCCTTTGGCTTTGCCCATGTGTCTTTTATATATACATGTTCCTTGACGACCCTTCACCCCTCCCCGCCAATACCCCTCCAACCACCCCTCTGGTTACTGTCAGTTTGTTCTTAAATTCACTTTCTCTGGTTATATTTTGCTTGTCTGTTTGTTTTGTTGATTAGGTTCCACTTATAGGTGAGATCATATGGTATTTGTTTGTCACTTCCTGGCTTGTTTCACTTAGCATAGTGCTCTCCAGATCCATCTATGTTGTTGTGAAAGGTAGGAGTTCCTTCTTTTTTTCTTTCGTGTAGTATTCCATTGTGTAAATGTACCCTAGTTTTTTGATCCACTCACTTACTGATGGACACTTAGATTGCTTCCAACACTTGGTTATTGTAAATTGTGCTGCTATGACCATAGAGGTGCATAGGTTCTTTTGAATTGGTGTTTCTTAGGGTATAATCCCAGCAGTGGAATTGCCTAGTCAAAAGGCATTTCCATTTTTAGTTTTCTGAGGCAATTCCATATTGTTTTCCATAGTGGCTGCACCAGTTTGCATTCCCACCAACAATGCAGTAGGGTTTCCTTTTCTCCACATCCTCTCCAAAACTTGTTTGTTGCTTTGTTCATGATGGCCATTCAGACTGGTGTGAAGTGGTATTTTATTGTGTTTTTAATTTGCATCTCTCTGATGGCTAGTGATGCTGAGCATCCATTCATATGTCTCTGGGCCCTCTGTATGTCCTCCTTGGAGAAGTGTCTCTTCAGACCCTTTGTCCACTTATAAATTGGGTTTTTCATCTTCCTGCAGTGGATTCACATGAGTTCTTTATATATTTTGGAGATCAAATCCTTGTCCAAGGTATCATTTGCAATGTTTTCCCATACTATTGGTTCTCTATTCATTTTGCTGATGTTTTCATTAGCCATGCAAAAGCTTTTTAATTTGATGAAGTGACATTTGTTTATTCTTTCCTTTATGTCCATTGCTCCAGGGGACATATTAGTGAAAATATTACTGTGTGGAATATCTGAGATTTTCCTGTCTATGTTCTCCTCTAGGACTTTCATGGTGTCACGACTTACACTTACATCTTTTATCCATATTTGTGTGTTTTCTCTATTATATTAATTCTTTAATAAGTTTATTGAAAACCCATAATTTTACACTAAGACATTCACAGTCCTTATTTTTTGCACAGAGTAGAATGGTTTAAGAAATGTGTCTGTTCTTGTTTCTAACTTTTGCTCTCCAATCAAGATCTACTTTCATTCAATTATTTGATGTTTTTAAAATGTCAATGTTTCTATGTAAACATAAGTCATTAAGGCTGATTTTTCATATTCATAATTTCAAGTAATGTTTTGATTAATTTTCTTGTTTTATTTAAATAAAACTGGTAATCTTGATGCTGAGGAGACTGATAGATGTCCAGTGCAATACTCTTATTCATTGGAACTATTGCTAGTATTCATTTCCTGGACACTGAAGCATGGTTTCTGAATTTTTCTTAATTTACCTGTCCAGGCAATCACCACCATTTGGCATGCTGACTCAAAACTATTTACCATATCTAGACTAGTTTGTTAGACTCTTGCCTGAGATAAAGATTCACAGTCCATCTTAGTGATTGCTGAAGCACATTAGGCCTACAGTTTATAATTATGGTCACTGTGAAACTTGGTCAAACCTGAAGAGAATTTAGAAGCAGAAGGATTTGAATGTATTTAGGGAATAATTAAGCCATTATGAAGATTAGGAAGCCTATATACAATCTGAGAATGCCTAGCTACCAGAACATAAATGGATATGAATCATCTCAAAGTCTCTCTCTTTTGTTATGATTTAGTAAATCTAGAAATTTTTAAGAGAATGAGACAGGCCTGAAAATAATTTATGATGAGTCATTGTTGAATGTAATGAATGTATAGAGAAAATTGTGCTGTTAAATATGTATAGGGAAAGACTTATCATTTACCAAGATTTGAGTAAAAATAGTAGCTGGGGTTGTTTGTATCTGTGCTATAGATTTGCTTTCCTTAGATGCTGTTTTCAGTGTCTTCATTGTTTGCAGTATTGGCTAAGAGGACAGAGGCTCTTTTTTAAAAAAAATAAGATTTACTTATTTTTCTAGTGTAGAGTTTTTTCCTATATGCCCAGACTGCATCCCAAATTCCCAACAGGTACTTCTTAATGTGAGTGACAAGTCTGTTTTCATTGCAGTGGTGCCATTTGCTCAGTATCACACACTGTCACTATTGACAACCTGATCCTCAGCACACATTATATTAAAAACAAGTCAGTGTTTGGTAAAAACAGAAAAACTATCATCAAAATTCAAAAGAGATACCTTGAACCTAACCTACCCCTCTAGGTAAAGAGAAGCTGCTGGGCTGTCCCGCTGCCCAGCTCCAGGGGGTTTACCATTCAACAGGAGCCTTTCAAGACATAGAAGAGAAAGGCATAAAACCACTCCATTTTATGCTTGGACAGAAAGAGGAGAAGAAGAGGGAGTTGGACACAATAGGTCTGTCCCTGCTCCCCAGGCAATGCTGTTGGGCAACGGCTTCTTTGACTGTGATGACTTGAGAAGGAGTCTTTGTTCTCCAGAACATTCTTAGATTTGCTTGAAACCATTCTCACTACATTTTCCTTATCTTATCCTAAGTAGTTAAATTTAGCTGAGTTTCTCTAGAAATGTGGGGAAATCATACCTAGGGATGCAGAAAGTGTTTCATTCAGTCACCAAGCATTTTCTAGTAACAACAGTGCAATTAGATGGACAAGCATGGAGAATCAGACAGAGTGAAATTAGCCAAACTTATAAAGACATGAGTCAAATATAAATGATATTTTTAAGACATCAGATTAGTTTTAATTCAATGTAGTTCTGTTAAGAATGGACAATAATTTTGTTAGCATTTAATTACATTCTTTTATTCTCTAATTATGTTAACTATGTATATACTGTTTTCCCAAGTTATAATTTCTTTAAGGACAGGAGCTCTGTTAGCTAGTGTTATCTCCTCCCCACAGAACCACTGAGGAGTATGTGTAAACTTTGTTCTATCTTCTTTTATTCAGACAGAATGTTGGGATGAAAAAAGTTAGGATGGTAAACTGAATAATACAGGGGAAGCAAAGTATAAACATGCTATGTACAGGGATTTCAAACATAGAAATGTGCTGTGAAATAAAGTATAAGATATGTGATGAGTAGAAGGAAAATTAATAAGACATTTTAAGACCTTGTGATTTCTGGGGGAAGGAGAAATTCAACTAGGGGAATTAATGTAAAAAGAGGATATAAGAGTATATTAGAGAATGAAAGATCAGTCATGTCCCTGAATGGGATCCAAGGGAACAAAAAAATATGAGAACATTAGGCCATTGCATATCTAGATTTAGCAAAATGATCTAGGAGGGAATAGTACCAGAGTTGATTTTCATAGGTTAATCTGTGTCTGACCTGTTGGAAAAATGTGTTTTTGGATAAAATTTTTAATATGCTTATATAATTTGTGTTATGTTTGACAAAACAAACTGTGTCTACTAAATGAAAACTTATAGCCAGGTAGACCTATTTTTTCTGCAGCTATAAGAGATGAGTAGTTTATTGAGGATTAGTAAAGGTATAATGAGAAGGAGCACATTGTTCAAATGATGGAATGCTAAGACAGTAGAAATATTGGGCAAGGAAACAAGAAACACAGGACTTGGAATGCCAAGCAGAGAGGAAGAAAGGAAGGAAGGAAGCAAGGAAGGAAGGGAGGGGAAGGGGAAAAAAGTAGAAAGACCAGGTAAGCAGAAGCAGTGCTCTAGGTTTCTCAATATTGTCCCAGGTATGACAAGTAGAAGTGCTGTTATTCTAAATAAGTCCAGAAGTCCATATTTGACCATTCAGGTAAGACAAGCACATGTACAAAATCATGTCATTATGGGTGGTGCTGTGTAGGAGAGAAGGAAGTAGAGAAGGGAGACAGGAGGATACACAAAATGACAGATGGAGAAACCCAAAGTCAAAAGGGAGGGAGGGAGAAGAAGAGAGAAAGAAACACAAACTGGATCAAAATAAATAAAGTTTAATTATAGAGACTTGTAGATATGCCATTATGCAAAATGTTTAAATAAAACACAGAAGTATACGTCATTCATGAGAAATTTGCAAACAATAGATAATGAAGAATATATAATAATAAGATGACTAAAAATAGAAAGGTTAAATGGTACCAAATAACTTGGTCAAGTTACTGAAATCTGGGCTAACCAGGCTAATAATGGGCTAACCATAGTAAGAATATGCTCAATGTACAAATAAAGAGTAGGAAAACAAAACATCTGAAATGAGAGGAGGAAGGACTAACATATCTATGCTCTAATTTGTAAATCCACAGCACAAATTGATTTGGGAGGGGGTTTGAAACTTGGAATCCATTTTTCCAATAGGACTAGTATTTCATATTCAGTTCCCAGGTGTGTTCACAAAATCATTTTTATATAATATAAATCTGAATCCAACAGTACTTATTCTTTCAACAGTTTGACTCTAATTTACTACCACATGTATGATTATGTCTGATAAACCTGGTGGGCCGAAGAGCTTCTGGAGCCCATATGACTTGTTTCCCTTTGCATTGAAGAGAGCTCTCTTCCCAAATTTAATTAGTTAGGACATTTCAGTTCTCTACTTTCCCTCCTGTTTCATTTACAGAAAAAGAAATAAGTTCTACTACACAGGTAGAATTCAGTTTTCACAAGTGCTACTTTAACATATGGTCATGTATAACAAGATTGTTTTCAAATCCTCTCAACAGCCATTACATATTATATTTTGCTGATAGGGGTAAAAACAATCTTTTGAAAAACAAACTACTGTAAAACAGATGTGTTCAAAAGTTCCTTAATATGGAAATAGTAAAGCTTTAGTACGAACAAGTTTGGGAGGGTGAGGATTAGACAGACTAATAGATAGCAGACTGACAGCTGTCATGGGGAGGGGGGCATTGAGAGGGTGGAGGGATTGAGCAAAAAAAGTAAGGGAGAAAATACTCATGGACAACAGTGTAGTGATTGCTGGGTTGAGGAGAGAACAGGGGAGATAAATAGTGATAGATGGAGACTTGACTTGGGGTGGTGAACACACGATACAGTGTACAGATGTGTGGTGGAGTTGTGAAAAAAAAAGAAATGCTGGAACAGAGTGTTATAGAATGAAAGAGCTGGAAAAGTTCTGGGAGGAGAAAGTGATCAGAAAGGAGTCAGCTGGCAAAGCCAGGAGTCAATAGAGAATGAGTCCTAGCTGGGGCTCCAGCTGAAGACATGAACTCTGTTTTGTTGCAGGATTGTCAAAATGCTGCCTCCTGCTGCAATCCAACAATCTGATGCTTGTTCTAGGTAGCAATAGACTCAAATTTGTCCCATGTCCTTATCTGGTCCAAAACTCTTAGAACCAAGACTTCAAGTCAATATTTTTCATATTAATCAGATCAATTGACTTCTTTGGTTTGTTTTGGTTTTGTTTTTCTTGTAATTGGTAGAGATTTCACAACTAGTTTTGTTCATCTTAGTACACTGAACCTATTGAAGATCTTTGACCTAGGTGATTCTGTCTAGATGCCAAGAATGGTCAACTCTGCTAACAGTTTTGGTGTGCAGACTCCTGTGTTCTCTGCATCCTCTTTCTTTTCTGCAATTTGTCTTTTTCCCTAAATCTTTAACCGGATCATCTGATGACTGATTTTTTTTTCTTGTCATTTTAGTTTCAGCTCAGATAGCACCTTCCCAAAGAGGCATTTACTAACCAACTAATCAAAATGACCCCAGCACTTTTTATTCTATCCTCTTCTCTTTTTGTCTTTATAGAACATGTCACTATCTGATATTACCTTGACTCTTCCTAAAAATCCTTGAAAATTTTACTTATTAGTGAATGTCCATCATCAAGGAAAATGATGATACCTAGTAGATGCTCAATAACTAATAGATACAGAATGAAAGAATGCTCACTTCTGTGTACCTTTTCCCCAAAATCTATGTAGTTATCCTCCACCAGCTAGCTGAAAGGATATATCCTAATGTTCTCATCTATTTTTCCTTGTATATATTTCCCCTTCCAGTCTTGAAACCTGAACTGTTTCATTGATTCATAAACATTGTATTTTTTGGAGGGGGGGATTTGAAACCTCTTTTGTCCAGTCATTGACAGTTAGTAGTTAACATACGGTTCATAACATCAAAACAATCATTCACTCAGGATAAATAAAATGTAGAGGACCCCTAGTCTCACAGAGGATTTATCAATAAGCCTGCAGTTGGGGAGAGACCCCTTTATAGCTATCCAAGTGTGGAAAAGGGCAAGACTCAGATACAATCTGTGAGGTACGGTGGAAATGCCAGGTGCCTGATGCCTGGTACTACAATGGAGAGAAAATAATATTGGAATGTCAGCATGTATAACTTCTTGGGAATGAAACAGTAACTTCGCTTGGATTCCCCTTTTTATCATTACAAATTTGAGGACAAATTAAGCTTGCCCGAATATATGGGCTTCAAGCTATGCCTTGGTTTATTTATTTTTTTCCTTGCAAGTTGTGACTATTCATTGGAAAGAATAAAGAGTGTTTCTCCCTTCCTTTTGACATCAACCTTAAAATATGTGCTTGCTTTCCTTGTATTAAATCAAAGTGGTAGAAAATAGAATAAGCTAAAAATTAAAAGTCCTTCTTACTCTTTTAACATTACTTAATTAGCACAGAAACAACTAAACATGGGTATATTTGGAGAGTAATAACTGGTTTCATATACCCATAAAATCATTTATTTATATACAACATGTATTTTTTAAATCCTTATCATATACAAAAAAGGGAAGAAAAGAAACCCTATGTAATCTAATTTTATTTACTTAGTGTTTAGTACTTAAGTGGGTAGTAATATGGAAAATTAATTGTATTGTATACTTTTTGAAAGCAGGTTTGTTTGGGGTTATAGTATTAGGTACCAAACAGAATAGGGGAAGAACAAAATACCCATAAAATTGTCGAATACTTTAGAGTTTTGTACTTCTGAATCTTCTCTATGAACCTCTTTCTCTGTCTCCTATTTTGCTCTGGTTGCTTGAGCGTAGAGGAGGGACTGAGAGGTGAGCATGTATAGCATAAGATGAAAGAGTGTAGTAACTAAAGAAGATGACAAGAAGGGGCTTCCATGGTTACAAATGTGGTATGAGTGATGTGAGATATTTCCTCAAAGAAATCACATTTTCATGCAGGAGAGAGCAAAGAGATAGAGGAAAGATATCTGATGACCACACACACAACTAAACTTTTCTCTTATTTGTAGGTTGACATTAATATTACTGTCTAATATGAAGTACAGTTTAGAATGAAACAAGAAACTATTAATAATTATCAATTAAGTATCAAAAATTAATTATTGATAGTTAAGACGTCAATCAGGATATATGATTACTTATTTAGAGATTAAATCATCATAATCTCTTTTATAGAGGTTAAACATATAGACTTTTATGTTATTTAAAGCATACTAAACTCTATGCAAAAAGGTGGATCAAAGATGGAAAAAGGAAAAGGTATTATCTTAAGCACTAGAAGAAAAAGACATATATACCTTTTGCCCTAACTTAATATTTTCAAAACCAGATTTTGAGATGCCTGGGAATTTCTCCCAGTAAAGTGAGTTAACCATTTTAGCTTTTCAACCCTGGTGTAAATGAACTTATTAAAACCTTTCCTGAACTTTGTGTTGACTCAGACTCTGAAATTCAGAGATCATAAAGCATAAGTCCCATAGAGGGGTGTGTGTCCGTGTGCATGTTAGGAGACAGGGGTTAAGAGAAATCATCAAGTAAAAAGCCAAAAAGCATATTCAAGCATTCTAACAGTTCGGCTGTGTGCCCATAAAACTAGCTCTGATTTTACCAGTAATCTTCCACTAATCTTCTACCTTTTTACTACTATGGAATTTTACCTACTTTGAGTCTAGTGTCACAATCAATTTAAGGAGATATTAATTTTACAATCATTTTTCAAAGTTCTGCTGACAAGAGAGAGAAAAGTTAAGTAAAAATGAACTTCCCAGAGAATAAATAGTGTTTGTTAAATCTGTTGAGCTCTGTGAAGGGAGAAAGTACTAGATAAAATGAAATTATCATAGGTTTCCTCTGCCTCATGCAAAGTGAAATGAAAAATCCATATGGTTGTGTTTCAGTCCTACCAAAAAGTAACATTTCACAAAGTCTGGCCTCAGTCCCCAAGATATTTCAGACATATGTTTTTTGCCTTAGTATGTCTAGGTGTTGTCTCATTCCTTCATTTTGTTTCATATGTGCGGACTCAGCCAGCATGCATTTCAAGTGAATTCACCTCTCCTTTAAGCATATACTGAGCACCTGACTCAGAATTAAACTATTAAGATTTTGTAGGTTAACCTTAAATCAGTGATGGAGGAGAAAAGAGAACAGAGGATCTATTGTGCACTTCTCCATGGGGGAACGTGAAAAAAAAAAAAAGAATGGCTGAGAAGCTATGGTGACAAAAGCTGCTAGCACAGAAATCTGACAGTCACGGAGTGTTCCTGAAGCATTGGGCTAGAAAAACAGGTTTCTGATTTATGCTTCAGAGTCTGGAGATTGTGAATATCCATTTGGGAAAGTTTAATGTGCGGAAGGCATGTACTTTGAAAAATCAAGTTTATAGAAGTCACACTGCATATAAAATAATCATTTACACATGAATTGTACTTAATTATTTAATTGATTAGAAAATATAGATTTATGTCTGTTTATATAGTCTATAAACAAACACACAGTTTATTAAAATGTCACATAAATGATGCAATCCCATCACATTTGTTTCGTAGACTAGGTAAACTTCTCTCACTTCTGTGGTAGCTGGTACTCCTGCACTTAAGAAAGAAACAAAACACCAACTGTAGAGTTTGGTGGGTGGGCAAAATGTTGTCTGCATTGCTACACCTTGCCTGCCCTCACTTCTTGCTAAAGGGAGAAGCATTCCCTGAAGACTCAGCAGTACTGACTGCAGAGAGATAGATGCCCTCTTGACTTTTTCTCCTTCCCAGTCTTGCAGTAACAGTTATAGAAAGAAAAATTGCTTTCTGGGAATTTTTCCAAAATAGGAGACTAAAAAAATGTACTTGTTGGGTAAATTTTAGAGAACAAGATCTAGAAACAAAATATTTGTGGGAAAAGATAGGAAAGGAAGAGGGAAAACAGCCAAAACAAAAAGAGAATCAGTGTAATGGTGGAGAAGACAGTTTTTAATCAGGAACATGAAAATAAAAAATAATTATAAGTTTTAAATAAGAAATTGACCATTAGCCTAAGTAAAAAAATAAAAATAGAAATATTCATTTAACTGTATAATACTGATGTTTAAAATTTAGTTTACTATGTAACTATTTCCTCTGAATGTCACAAAATAACTGGATGTTTATGCATATTAAAATATTTCAGAATATCTACATGCTTAGAACTAAGTAGACAAAACTTTCAAAAACTAAGAAGAACATTAGGAAAGGTACAAAGAGAAAATAGTATAAAAATAAAATATGTGAATAGAAGCTTTTATTTTCACATTTAAATTTGTGTATTACTAGTATTTTTCTGAAAGGTTTTGAATGTGACATATCCACTTGTGATCCAAGTTCTACCCTCATTTTATTCTGGGTTAATGACAGATTTGCTCATTTACTTACCTTTTCTAGCAAAGCAAGCTGTGATACATGACTGGTTAAATTACATGTGGTTTTACCCTGTTTTTTCAAACACTCATACATTTCAGGTGTGGGAGAAAGCTGGGGAATTATAGTCTATGAAGTTCTTAATAATTGACAGGTATACTAATAATATTTCTTTTGTACTGGGTCTTATTCTGTTTTAAACCTGATCCAAAGATAAATTAGAGTATACTAAATTTCTCTAAACACCTTTATGCCAGCTTGGCAACTTCTTGTGCTAGTGTACTTTACTATGTTTCTATTCTAGATTTTTTGAAATAAAAACTTACTATGACCTTGTGTACCTGGGCAAAAACACCTAGCAAGCTTTGTGACATTGAATGAGAGTCTTGAAAAACCACTTTGTTGATTAAAGAAATTTATAGGACAAGTGAATTTATTTTCCCTTTCTGACTTAAGTTCAATTTTCCTCTTCATTTGCTAAAAGGTTGGCTGTCTTGAAGCACGGAATGGATCTTTGCCCTTCGCCATGCTTGGACAAAACAGACATTAAGGTTCCATGCTTGACTTGGTTCTGTCTGTACAGGCACCATGCAAGCCTTAAGACAAGGCTTGGATTGGAGTTGAAGCATCACACCTACAACAAATGCTTTGCTGTAAACCAGCAACTTAAAAAAAGGAAACATACTTTATTAAGTTTGGGAATTTTGTACTCCTCTTATTCAAAGGTCTAAAAAACTGGGGAAATAGAAAGTTGCTTCCCATGGGGAAAATGAGAAAAAAGACAAAGATAGTATTTAATGCAATAAATACAATACTAAATATTTTACATGTATATGATTCTATTTATACTATAAGACCATCTTTTAGCAAACAAGATATAAATGAAGAAGCTCAAAGTTGGGTAATTAACTCTTAAAATTACCCAGATAGTAAATGAAAGAATTCAAAGTATTCAAATTATTCAAGGGAATAGAAGACAAATATATTATTTCCAAAGGGAATTGGAAAAACAAATATACAACAGTTTTCCAGGATAATACTGAATTCTAAAAATGTGCCTCATTGTCAGAATACATATTCAAATATATTAAAAATATTTTGTTATAAAATTTGCATATGTGGCCTGGATATCACATCACTTATATCCTTTTACCTACAGCTTTATTAAGGTACTTCAATAAGTAAAAGTTGTATATATTTAAGGTGTGCAACTTGATGTTTTGATGCACATATGCATTGCAAAATAAGTATCACAATCAAGATAATTAACAAATTCATTACTTCATATGGTTACCTTTTTACCTACATGGTGAGAACACTTAAGATCTGCCCTCTGAGGAAATTTTAAGTATACAGTACACTATAGTGTCATTAACTATAGTCATATTGCTGTACATTAGATCTCTGGTACTTATCTGAGGAAATGGAGTGATGGACTTTTTTACTTGCAGTAGGGAGAAGCTGGTTCATCAACCACTATAAATATTGGAAGAAAATGTGCTGTTTAGAATTACATTCTGATTTAATATGGTCACATTATCTGACTTGGGAACACAGGCAGTGTGATCATAGCATCTGTTACCAAGCTCGTCGCCCAAGTTGATTCAGGCATTGTGGCTGCTGGCAACATCTGACACTTAGTCTGTGACATTTAACCTTCAGACAAAGATCCCAAGTGTGTGGTGACATTTTCATGGATTAACAGAACCTTTTACCCTTTATGTCAATGCTTTTATACTCTCTGACAGAGGCTTGGTTGCTCTGCATTTACCATGTTTTTACAATGTTTTTTATATATTTGAGCTTTGACAGGTACCACATCAACCCAATGTAACCTTGAAAAAAGCCATATCAGAGTGTCAGTAAGTGACTTACAGATGAAGTTGGATAATTATTGTCAGATGATCATGTAACATATATTCAACATTGATAAATGATCTGTGTTTGATTTAAATGGTATGAAGTCAGAATCAACAAAGTCTTACCAAAATGGTAAATCGCAGCTTTGAAGACAGTTTTGTGACATTAGGTCAAAAACTTGGTTCAAGTTCCAGCTCTACAATTAGCTGGCAACATGACTTGGAGCCAGTTATATAAGCTTTTTAGAGCTTTTTGTTGTTGTTGTTCCCTGAAAAATGATGGGGAAGAGGGGTTGGGCCAAATCACATTCAAGATCCATCTCCCACCATGAAGTTCTTTGAAAGCTTTAACAGAACTCAAGATTTCTCAACTCTGTTTAATATGAATCCAAAGTCTTAGGCAATATTTTTTTCATTTAAGAAACATGTTCTTCATGTTGCCTACTATTTTTCCATGCATAGTTACATTATTTACCTATTATTATATAATAAATCACCACAGATGTAGCAGCTTAAAATGACACATTAATTATCTCAGTTTCTGTGGTTCAGAAGATAGCCTGGCTTTGCAGGGTGCTTTGCTCTGGATCTCCCAAGGCTGCAACTGTGATGCCTTGTGGACTGTGCTTTCCTCTGGAGGCATGAGCTATAAAGAATCCACATTCAAGCTTATCCAGATTGTTGGCAAAATTCATTTCCTTGTAGCTGAATGATGTGTAGGGCCCAAGCTTGTTGCTAACTATTGACTTGAGGGTCCCCTTAGGTCCTAAAGGCTGCTTGCAGTTCCTTGCCATGTGGACTTGTTCAACATGACCCCTTACTTCATCAAATATAGAAGTGTCTGTAGCATCACTTTTCTAAAACAGGATGTTATATAATGTTATGTAATCATGGAATTGACATCTCTGATCACCTTTGCTGTTTAATGTCATCACAGGAGTGACATTCCATTACCTTAGCTGTATTCTATTGCTTATGAACAAGTTACAGATACTGCTTCAACGCTTCGATTCAAGGGAAGAAGAGTGAACACCAGCAGGTGGGGATCATTGTAATCACCTTTCCTTCTATGTACCACAATAATATTAATATCTGTGATCCTTCACTTTGTGACAGCACTTTTTAATCTTGACAAAATATATATGGTACTATTGATATCTTCATTTTGTCTATGAGAAAACTGAGTCTCAAAGAGGATCAGTAACTTGTCCAAAGTTACACAGAATGAGAATGTTTTTCATCTTTCGGTGTTTGAGGGTTCAAAACTTGACCTATGGGAACTGTTTATATTCTCCTATTACATATAGTTAGGGAAATCAATACTAAGTGGCTGAGTGTACTTTGATTATGTGATCTCATTGTCCAAATAGCTATGCTACCCTAAAGATAGTAGTAAATAGGCAAAAAAGTGGCATATATCATTTTTAAAGAAATAAAAAATATTGTATATGAGAAGCAAGATGACATTGGGGAACGTGGTGGGAGACATGTGTGCTCACATGCCAGTTTTGTAGATGTTTCCATGGTGAATTCTAGTGTAGTTACAGCAGAGCATAAGGAGAAAGAGGGAAACTTATAATGTGTTGGGGCTATTTACCCCTGCTACAGTGTTAACATTTGGACACTTTGCTTCTGAGAATGTCAGACGCCATTGTAGACACTCTTTTGAGTGCTTGAGGATTTGTTCTCCATTTGTTCCTGTGGAACTCTATTAGTAAGACCCAGTATAGGAGATATTTTTAAGTGTGAAACCATTGACAGGCTCCACTTACTTTCCCTCTGGGATTTTTTAGGCTCAATCTTTTCAGCTCCTTGCATTCACAGAGCAAAATGCCTCCAACACAAACATGATTATAAGATAGCATTGCCTTTCACTCAGAAGCTAGCTGGACAAAGGAGATCCAAAGAGAGGAAGTAGCAGGATTTCTTCTGCTCTCCCTACCAAGGCAGTACAGGAAGCTGGAATCAGGTTCATTAATACCAATGAGAAATATTAGGTTTAGTCTATTTTTCAATCCACTTAGCTTTCTTTTTAATAATTGAGAGGTTTGTCTTTGTCACATGGTATGTCATGATTAATCAGATATATTGGATGGGCAAATGGTTTAATAGTTATTGCAATTTGTCACATCAGACATGGCTTATCATGCATTATTAATACCTAAATGTAAAATTAGTTAGGCTGGGTATGGCTTCTGTTTAAGACAGTTGTGTGTTAGCAGTAGCAAGTTTGAAAGAACTCCCACAGGGATGGTTTAACCAATATCACCTTGTCCTTTCCATTTTAGTATCAGAGCATTCTCATATGATAATTAAGTTAGGAGATCTTTATTCAGCAGGAGAGCAAATAGCCATCCCATTGAGAGGAGCAGGCTTCAGTCTTCATTAACATGGAGACCCAAGAGGCCACATAATTTAGGAAGATGTGTCCTTTTTTCCCCAAAGCAAGATAGACATTCAGAAATGTATATATTTTAGTACATTTTTACTTCTGAACCCCAAAATATGTTTATTTAGGTATGTGTGTTCTTTTGGTAAATTGGTGAATATACAGTTGTATTTCAAATACATAAATGTTGGCACCTTCTGGATATAATTGCAAAACAAATAGAATTCATGTTAATGTTAGTGTCTATACAAGAATTAACAAGTTCACTTTGAGGAATGAGAATCTTTTATCTTTCTACTTCAATCAGGAAAGTACCTCTATTTTGCATATTATTAACACTCACTTTGTTGATTTCTCTAGTGCTTATTACAATCAAACAAATGGGATTGTCTCTATATAGTGTAAACTCTATCTGAGGCAATGGTTACTGCCTAATATTTGTGAATGTGTGCTGGTTCAAACTGATTATATAAATTCATTTTAAGAGATGACCATCTCACCCTGGCTGGTGTGGCTTAGTGGATTGAGCATGGGCTGCAAACCAAAGGGTCACCAGTTCAATTCCCAGTCAGGGATAGGTTGTGGGCCTTGTCCCCAGTGGGGTCCATGAGAGAGGGAGAGAAATTGATGTTTTTCTCCTTCTCTTTCTCTCCCTTCCCCTCTCTCTAAATAAATAAACAAAATCTTAAAAAGAAAAGAGATGACCATCTTTAGCTGGGAAGTGGTCAGTCAGTCCAAAGATGACTCAGCATGCCATCTCTCAAACTCCTGCACAATTCCCAGCAAACCTGTTGTATGCTTTTTATATCTCCTGGAAATTGAAGTGCTCCATATATTATCATAAATAGGCATATTCTCATCTAATTGTTTGGCAAAATCAGTTTTCTAAAAATATCATTTTCTGTCTAGTGGATCCTTTATTTTAAAAAAAAAATTCATATTGAAAACCCACTTAGAAATTTGAGTCCTTCTAGACACAGTGAAATATTTAGAAGAATTATAAAATATGAGCCTACTCTACAGAGAGATCACACTTTACTTAAGGGGAAAAGATTAAAGCATTCAGAGATGAAATATAATTTATAGCTAGTTTGGAACATATAGATTCTGTGTTCCTTAGAAATTCAGAGGAGATCAAATTAGGTTGGGGTTTTCAGCTAAGTACATAAGAGTTTGAATTTGAACTTGGGCTGGAGAATGACTGGCATTTAGATGGATTAGAGGACTAGAAAGAGAATGTTAAGCCATAGGAACAATATGAAAAAAGGCTTTGGACTATAAATATGGTGTTTGCTGCAAGTGAGAATATGAACCTAGCTTTGGAGGAAATTGACTTAGGTAGATGATAAGGTCAAATGATGGGGGACTTTTAAAAATGTTGAACAGAAAAGATTTTCTGGACCAGTTGATCAGAAGCTCCTGGAAATTCTGCTTGCCTTCAGAAAATTGGCACATAGAAAGTAGGGATTCACCTGGCAGCAGCATAAGGAGTCAACTTTGAGACATAAAGTAATGTTTGCACCTGTTCAACACATAGGTTCTAGGCTTAAGAGCACATATTGGTTTCTCTAATGTGCCTCTAGTATAACGGGGAAATCAATGTAATTAGCAGCATATTATGCTCTGTTGAAGGGATATAGAATCATGAGAGATTAGTACAACAATCACTGAATATTTGCAAATCCATTAGGAGTGTTACAAGCTTCTTGTTTATTCCAAGAGAAATACTAAAAGAAGGGAATAATAAAATAGTGTTTTTGCCCAAGTCTTTTTGAAACTGTCTTTGAAATTCCAAAAGGTAATACAATTATGCCATCCCATCAGTGAAGCCTAGAAACACTTTGGTTGTGATGCTTTGAAAATGATCACTGTTGATTGGACTTCCCTTAATTTTAGGCCTGATGCAGTCTTCATGAAATTGTATTATCAAAAGTAAAATATCTTGCTGGAAGTTGTGTCATCAAAATAGATTGGCTGTTTAATAAGGTCAGTTATAAAGCAACTAGAATCTCTTCTGTACAAGGAATTCTCAATGTATTTTACTTTATTTGTAGTATGATATAAAAAGATAATATCACATTTCCAAGTACTCTTTCTAATCCTTCCATATATGTAATCTGTCAAATCCCTTTTTTATAACTTACACACAAACACATTTGGCCTTCTTTATATGATAAAAGAAGCTAAAATAATTCCCCCTAATAAATGATGGTACTTTTCCCAATTGGATTCTATTTTCTATAGAAGAGGATACTTTCAGTAAGAACTTTTTTTTATCGAACCAGAAAACTACATAATTTTGGATTAAGTTCCCAAGAAAAAAGAATCTAGTGAGCATAGTCCAATATTAATGGAGTTATTTTAATCATATTGGAATACTTTAGGAATGTCTAATATTTATAGCATCCAGTGCCTACTCCCTAGTTATTTCTCAATTACAGAAAGATTGCACATAGTACAATCATGGAATATTAGAAGTTTCAGGCTTCATTTCTTGCAAGTCTTCCTAAAAATGGGCCAGCCACTATAAGTTATTTGCCATGTACTTTATATAATTCTTTTGGAGCATGTAAACATCTTTAGATTAGATGGAAAAATATGGCCTGATTTATCTCAGTCCTGAAAACTCCCTGTTGCCTATCACCCATCTTCTTCCTACCTGATGTTACCTACTTAATGCATTTGTGTTCATGTCTCTGTATAGATTCTCATCTTTGTTTAAGTGATTAAAAATATTAGGCTCAGAGTGAGTGAAAGATCTTCAACAGAGTAATCTCTGAAATCTAAAAATATGGAGTGTCTTCTTGGCTCAGAATATATCTAGGATGACAATCTAATATTTCATGAAACTATGGTATAACTGAGATGTTTCATGTGCACAATATATTTCCATCCACTGTCAATTTACACAAAAGAAAAACTTCAGAAAGTTGCATTTTATTAACATCACACCTGTGATCTAAATTTAAACAAGATCTTGAAGGTGTTACAAAATATTTGACTGAATCATTTTCTTTTGTTACTTTTTAAATTTTAATATTTATAAGAACTTAATTTTACCTGGAATTAGAAAAAGAAAGTGAACAATTCTATTTAACTATATTCACATCTGGATATACTGATTGGAATGCTTTAAGGGAGCCCTGAGATGTCTGCCATTTGGTTGGCTTACACGTTTGGACTTACATAGTTCTATTAGGATGCAAAGCTTCTGGTTCTTGAGATTCCTTGAAAGGCCAAGCCTTTCAGAGAGTGCCCAGGACTTGTTTTTCCTCTAAGGTGCCTTCTTTTTAAGAAATTTTAATCCTCTTTCAAGGAGAAAAATTAAAGGAGTATTTTTTGTGACTACTGAAAGGCTGGTAGAGAGAAATAGAAATGATGTAAAGGTATGGGAGAAGAACTGGCTGTTGAACTGCACAAGCTGTTAGAGATACTGGCTTTGAATCCTGCTCATGAGGCATCTTCAGAAAAGTGGGCATGGAAATCCAGGGTTCTGCAGCCTTCTACTCTCCTTTCATCATCTGATACTGCTTCCTTTTCCTTTCCACACCAATAGATCATGTGAAGGCAACAGAAAAAAAGAAAAAAGAAAGAAAAGAAAAGTGAGATGGCAAGAAGACAATGAGGTGTTGGGAAAGACATTGGTTGCAGAAATTGGATTCTAGGCATGCAGTGCCAGGATAGAGGACTTCTTATTTAATGTTATAGAAAAATGTTCATGATATTCTACACTGAGATGTAAAATCTCATTTGCAGCTAAGCCCCGGAGGGAGTAAAAGGAACTAGGAGAGCTCATAAAGACAAGTGAAATAGGATTAATAAGAAAGAGGTGAAGGAAAATGTAAGCCCTTATTGTAGGAGATCTGTGCTAAATTTTAGCATTGATGAAGGGTGAAATGTTTGTACTTATCCAGACATTTGTGCCTTCAGGGTACACAACAGCTAACGGACAGTGTCTTCATAGGCCAGTGCTGATTGGGTCAGTTATTTACTCTTCTCAGAGATAGGGCCACTCTGATAGAATGAGGAAAGAAAATCACTTTGTAGCATCAATTCATAGAAATAATCTTAAATAATTACAGCAAAATTTAGGGCTGCACAATAATTCATTGAGTTCAAAATTGGAAAACCATTTCATAATCACAGGCCTAAATATCAAATTATTTGTTTATATATTATATGACTTCAGTAATAAAAACACAAATAGATTTTTCAATCTAAAGAGTCAATTTATATGAGACTTCCAAGTTGCTCATGAACATAGATTAGAGAATAATGTGGTAATTAAATTATAAGCTCCATAGTGGGTTCTTTTTCTTCTTTTATAAAGGTCCATTGCTGCAAAATAATTTGAGCCAAAAATATGGCTGCTGAAGCAATTTAAATAACTGTACCAAAGGGAACATCATCTACTTATTTCAATTGCATAGCCATACCTATTGCCAGGGTAATATTTGTAGCACCTATTTCATAACTGGGTAAAGAAGATGATGTAGACTCTAGGCTAAGGGAGAGTCAGGTGCTGATGATTTCAATCCCAAAAGGGCTTCAATTCATTTTTCTAATTTATGGTGTGAAATTGATTTTTTCTGCTATTACTTTCCTAATAAGATCAGTGTATTTTTGAAAATATTATTTTTAAAGTCATATTAATGCTGCCAAATTGACAGTCTAAGTGAATAGATGTATTATAGTTATCAGGGGAAACAGTTCAAGCATTTTATATACTAATGATAATAGTTCAGCTGAAGTTTAGAAATAGTGCTAGGCATGAGAGGACACTTCCCATCCATCTATCTCTAGTGTCTTTGTCTAATTAGCTATCACGTTTCATATTCATAATAGATAATTATTATGATTGCAGAAATGTGAACTGTATGCAGATATAAATTCTAAGATATGGAAATGTACATTATAGTTTGGTGCAAGGTGAGAACACATACATCTGTAATATTTTCCTTAATTTCAATTTTTTAATACAATATAAACATTTAAAAATTTGGCCTTCTTGATAATCTGATAATAACATCAATACCTCTATATACAATAAGAAAATTTTTGTATGGCTTTTACGAGATTATCTTAATGAAGTATTATCAAATAGGATGGCCATAACTTTTCATAGTTAATTCAATAATGCTTTTGTGATCAAAAACTTATATGTAAATAGAAGAACACCTGTTTTGAATGTAGGAAGGCTAATTTCTGATAGCAATGCCTGGTCCCAAAATATCTATTGAAAAGATAGTTTGCAAAGAGAAGATAGATTTTAGCTTAGTTATCAAGAAGTTCTGCTTTTAAGGCATGAAAACATGAACTAGAATCTTTTTTAGTTAAGGTGATCATTACATTTTTTAAATCAACTTGGAAAAGTAATTGTGGGAGTGAAGACCCTTCTATATCTCATTTTCTGAGTCTGTCTTTATTGTGTTGTTATAATTATCATGCGAACTTTATTGTCATTACCATTACTGTTTTCAGCAAAATTTCCATCCTTGGATCTTAGATTTCTTGATTAAAAATGATTCCCATGTACACAGCCAAATCTATTAGGACCAAAATATTCAGTTTGGCTGTTTCTTGTGAGGCTGTTTTGGCCTCATGTGCAGATGCTGGGTTCAGTTTTTTTGAGTATCCACCATGTAGCTTGGTTCTGCAGATGAATCCCTGCCAGTGTGAAGTACTGAATGTTCTGGCCTCATCCTATTTACACAGACTCAGCCATAGTCTTAATTTTACAGCTTTATTCACTGGCTCACACTTGTTGAAGATGATAAATAAAAATGAGATATGACCAAAATGTGTCCATTTCTATTTGCATGGGTCATCAATACAGCCAGCAAATGGCAAGGTCCTGTAAGCACCAGCCATGCTGGTGACTCGGCTGCTTTAATGAGTCAATTGGAGTGACTGCATCCAATTCAAATAGGTACACAAGGTTGAGGGCTAGTCTATTGCCAAATCATGCTGTCTCATTTTGCTGCATTTTTATTTGAACTTCCTTTTCAGTGCTCTTCCCCTAGAAATATTTCTCTCAGTCCCTTTGTAAGTGAAACAATGAACCTTTGATCTTTCCTTCCTTTCCTGCCTTTTTCTGAACACTTCAGGACTCTTGCATCAACAGTCAATTTTCAGGAAAGGTTCTGCTCCTTTCTTATTTGAATAAAGGACTCACTGAGAAATGGATGATAGACCTGGTGACAAACGAGAGAAAATGCAATTTGGTGCCTGAAGGAAGGAGTGAATATCTACCCTCATCTATCACTACTGATTAGCTGCAGTGTGAGAGAGGCAGAGACAGAGACAGAAAGAGATCGGAAGTAACAAATGGATTCAGGAGAGAGGCTGGGCTCCACTGCCTGGTGTTTTGGGCTCATCAATCATCTCTGTTGTGGCTGATAGGTGGTCTGTCACTTCTACCTCCATCCCACCCACCAGAAATCTGTAACTGTGACAGGCATTCCCTTATCCATATTTCTTTCAGCAGCAATGCCATATTCAGCCCCTGAACAAAATATCTGAGGTTTGGTGTCTTTTTGTGTGATGTTTCTATTCCCATTTACCTTAGGAAAGTGTGCTTATATGATTCTGATGCATTTTCTCAGGCTATGGCTTTGCCAGTTCTTTCTTACGGCAAATGTTGGCACCATGCCTGTCATGTTCATTGTGCCAGTACAGCTGATAGGCTGACATTACATAAAACATTTATAGGCGGTGAGGTGGGGTTTGGGAGGGTCCATAAAAATGTTGAAGCCATCCAAGTGTGAAATGGAAAGATGAAGAAAGTGTTTTTCCAGAGTCATTTATATCTGTCATCTGTTTCGAGGCTCACTCTTAATGTGCTCTTGTTCAGTCCCTTTCTCCCACCTTTGCTGCTTAGGCTGGACCTTCCTCTGGGAAAACACTTCTGGACAGGCACAGTTGTTAGGAAAGAGTCATCTTTGTACATAACAAATCTGTAGCAAAGTGTTCTGTTGACATCATTTATTCTCCAAGAGGCTTGAGAGTATGGCATTAAGGCACATACCTGTGAGTGGTTACTAAAGCATATGGGTCAACTTTTGAAATATATGAAATGGAGAACATCTATGCTTCCAGTTGATCATGGCTGTATCTGTTATGAAGGATCATCATACTGCTTAAAACACAATGATGGAAATATATCATGTCAACCTAAAGAAAAATGATGAAGCCACCTATAGTGATACCTTTCCTTTTCTTTACCTGGTCCTGGTTGTGTTTCTTTTTTCTCTAAATTAGAAACAATAATTGACATGAATTTTCAATCTGACCAGGCTGACTGTTCAGTAAATATTAGCTGTGTGTGTATTTTGCACTTGTCTTTCCCCTGGAGAATTTTTCCTGGCAAACAAGACATGGGTGAGCCTCAGTGAGAACTAAGGGGAGATACACTGTGTGCTTATTTAGGCAGACAGTGACTCATAGGGTTTCCACATATTTTCTCTTGATCCTTAAAATATCCGTGAGAAATAAGAATGCCTATTTCAATCTTACACATATGGAAAGTGACCTCTGAACAGGAACTGCAGAGATAGCATATGGCTCCTTCTGATCTTAGCTCACCTATTGACTCTACTGTTATGCAGTGATGCCTTTACTGCATGTCATCTCCTTTAGCTCTTCAAGCATTGTGTGCCTACTGCATTAACGTGTTAGTCATCCTTTTGGAAGATTCTTGAGGGCCAATGTCTTTTGGATTCACCTTTAGAAACTTCAGATTTAATGCTGTTTTTCCCTGGCTCAGACAGTAAGAAGATAAGACTATAAAATAATCAGATTACTGAGTAACTTAGAATGTATATAAAGAAATCACTATTGTGGATTTCCAGGTCACCATTCTAATAACACTATTAGTACTCATATTATGGAAATTCCTTTTGGGGGAGGATAGAGTTAAGAATTATAAAAGGAATTCATTCTGATTATTTCAATATCACCCTTTATTTTTTACCGAAATGAGATTATTCAGATTGAGTACCCACAGTTTTCAAGGCTTGATTCAAGATTACTTTTTTCTTATAAGGACATTCTGGGTATGAAAGTCAGAGAGTTCTGGAATTTGTATTCTGGCTCAATCACTTATCAGTTTTGTATCCTTTGATATGTTGGTTAGCATCTATGACTCCCAGTTTTCTCAGCTATAAAGTGAGAATAGTGATATTTATTTTATAGGATACTATCAGGTTTAAAATGATATGATTTGATGTATCTTACATACTTAGCACCATGCCTAATATATAATTGGGCTTAAATAAATACCAGTTTCTTTATTTTAAAAAAGTGACATTTTCAATCACAAAAATGTCAAAGAATATAGAATAGATTTTTTAAAACCAGTGTCAGAAGAGAATCTGTCAAGTGGTTTTAAAAAGGGTATAACACATGCATAATATAAAGGGGTCTGATTTGATTAGAGAAATATCTACTTGGTTAAGAATTCACTTCTATTATTTATAGCTAATTAGACTCATAAAGCATATGCCAGGTGGGCAATAAAGAAGAGTGGTTCACTAATTTAATGACTGTAGATATATTTAGAGCAGGATTGGCTGGAAAATTCGAGATAATATATGCAAAGAACATGATGATGGAAATAAAATAATTACAATATACTACTACTTGTTTTGTACATTTTAATGTTTTATAATCAATGTGCCTATTTTTAAATAGAAAATGCTTGAAGGTCAGGGCCATATTCTTCTATGCACAGTGTTGTGTGTGGAACCCACTGTGGATGTGTTTGAGTAAACCTTCTGTTCTGGCCATTTATTTGAAAACATGTCTTTCTATGGTCATCTTTAAGGATGCCTGGCTATTTCAATCTTGTCAATAACCTTGCTGGATTAAAGGGCAAATAATTACTCTAAATTCTACATGCATATAGTAAATTCAAGGGATTGGGATAAATCCATTCTTTGCCTACATATTCCTTAGAGGATTGACCCCACTTTAAGAAACACAATGTATGACATTTTAAATGTACCAGAATGTCAGGGGTCAGTGTTTGTATTCTCAAGACACATCACTGTGTCCCTGTGGTATTGAAAATGGACATGTCTGAGCATACAGATAGAGTGTTGAAGTGAGAAGTGTCTGTGTCATTAAGTAGCATTGTCATGACAGCCATTGTGTACATTTTTATGGCACTAATTCCTCATCCTCACTCTATGTTTTTAAATTGGTAGAGTTGACATGCATATATGTGTGGGTGTGTATATATATAAAAATAAATAAATTATATATGTATATGTGTGTGTGTGTGTGTGTGTTTCACTTCTTATAACCTGCTTCCTCAAAGAAATTTTAGTTCTCTGATTGGGTGTTTCAAACTAAGGTATGATAAACTGGCAGAGAAATGCCTTCACAGGGTTAGGCGAGTAGAGCAAGTCTATCTCTGTGGGTATAGTTGCTCTGCCTGTAATTGTGCTAAGGTTGGAGTTGTGTTGCATCTATAGAAAGTACAGAAGCAATGGGCCCTGGGAACTCATGCCTTACTCTACTGTGCCAAATTGAGGCCCTTACTGGGTTTTTCCTGAGGTATCATAGCAAGAGACATGTGAAAATAAAGTCCTTAAATCTGGGTCAACCCAGGAACCTAGAGAAGGCAACAATTGATGAAGGCTGTGATGGCTGTGTAGAGCAGTGCTTGTTTCTTTTTACTTTTAAATATGTGGCCACGAAAAAGTTTAAAATTACATGTGCCTCACACCTTGGCCAGCACTGTGTTTCCTTTGGTCAGTGCTCTTCTAGAGTCAGATCAACTTAGATTCAAATACTATTTCTGCCATTTCCTAGTGAATTTAGTCAAAATTTAACAATTCAGAAGTTTGGTTTCCCACATATACCAAAAAATATATAAAATTATATCTTCTGAGGCATTGTGAGAATTCATTGAGATAATATGAAATATAAACCCAGCAGGTTTCTGGAAAAACACCAGCATTAAATGTTAGTTTCTTTCACATCCATCCCTGACATACATACATGTATATGTAAGACATGAATATGAATATGAATATGTGTGTGTACTTGTATTTATAGTCATGATTTTCTTCAGGAACAACTAGAATGCTATTTTTAAAAATCCTATTCTTTTAAAGCTCTTATATCAAACATAGCTCTGTCACTCAATAGTTTAATAATTTTGGGATTTATTATATATATTATTAAAGGCTTAATAACACCTACTGCCTACAGTTGTTACATGAATTAGAAATGATTTTGTAAAACATGGAGCACATTGCCGGACACAGCCTTAGTACTTAGCACATTTCCTATGTTGTCATCATTTATGTTATCAACATGGTCATGCATCATCACTAATCTCTTTAACTGTATATAGAGTGTACTGCTCTTTTCAGCCCCTCAGTTACAGAGAAACCAGTTTAATTTCACCACTATCTTAATTTGGCTCTGTGTCAAGTAGGTGACACCTTTAATACATAAACAGTATGTGGGTTAACAGTTTACACAGTGGGTATTTTAGTTCAGGTTGCTTCCTAGGACTGTGTATAGGTAGCAAAACTAATGTTCAGACTTTCATGCTGATAGGCTATTACTCTGAATGATTCCTTTCTCTTTTTTCCTTTCTTTGTCTCCTCTCACTTAGATTGCCTTTGCTGTGTTCCCACACTTCCTTTTTCTTATCCTGACACCTACCCCTCTCTTTCAGGTTTTCTCTGGATGCATAGAACACACATATTTTGCTTTCATTCTCTAGTTAGTCAGTTAAGATACCAATTTTAAGGCTGTGTGTGTTTGATTTGCTATTATTTTTTCCTTACTCTGCTGTGGCAACTATATTTATTTGAAACAAAGTGTGGTATAATTTACTTTTCTAATTTTCAGAGAGAGCTCTCCTGGTTACATGGGGGTCGGATTTTCAAATGTCTCGTGCCAGAAACTGGGACTGCACACAGCGCTCTGAGCTAGGCAAGGAAATATTTCATTAGACTTGTATTCCATGAAGACACTTTCGCTCCTTAACGCCTGTGATTTTAATTAAAACCTGGAAAGTAAAGAATCCTCTGGTTGTATTAATGCTTTCATTTCCATTAGGACGATGGAGTTTATAAACACTGTTTGGGTTTATAAATTAGTCCTCACGTGAATAATAAGTGCACAATGTCACATAGAAAGCAAAATTCTGTCGGCCCATCTGTTCCTCACCACTTTTTTCTTCCAGTGTTGTTTTCCATTTTGGAAACTCTTGTAGGATTGATCCTTGATTTGTTTTATCTTTAAGTCTTTACCTTCTATCTCCTTGGAGGTAACTTTGTCTCATTGGACCAAGTATGCTAAAACCAAATTTTATTCTAGGTTAGTAGAAAAAGACATTAGTGACTCATTTGGATGTAAATTTAAAATAAAAATTACTAACAATTCAAGCATTAAATTCATAGAGGATACAAGATATTCTGTTTGTATAAACCTATATTTCTTGGAATTTTTAACATTTTCATAATAAAAAAAATTTTGTGTGTACACAGCCACATACACAGACATTTATCTTCCCAGAGCAACAAGGTTACAAGACACAGGTTAATAGTGTTTGATTCATTTGCTATCATTTTTCTTCATGAACAATAATAGGTGTAATTAGATAAACAAATAATGAGTTGTAGTTAATATTGTGACAGAAATACATAGAATTAGTATTATAACAAATGTCTATGTACACAAAACCAAACAATCAATATTACCAATCTCAGTGAAAACTTTCAATCAGAGACAATAATATAGGGATCAAAATGAACATAAGTCAGTTGAATAGACTTATTGGTCTCTTGAATACCTTTTGAGTATAAGACACTATAAATTATAAATAAATGTAGACATATTTAAAGAAGTAAGTGTTCTATGGGGAGGAATAAACCCCTAGAACTACCTTATTGATTAGAGACTTAGGTAGCTTCCATTCTATAAGCACTTCAGGAATATTACTAATTCTAGAGCTTAAAAGAGTTTATCTTAATGTTGTAGTTACATTCTACATGTATTTTCTGAGAATTCAACCTAACATAGGGTATACAACTCTTTGGGTGAAAAATTTGCAACTGCTTTCTCTTTCTACTTCCACTTGAAATAAGTTGGCAACATAAAGAAGTACCCTTTTGTGAGTGCCCGGACACCTTTCTGCCTACCTGGAATACCTGTACCACACATGAGAAAAGAGTTCTCTCCTCTGAATAGGAAGTTTTGTGTCTAGCTCTTTTCTCATAGGGAATCAGGCTCATTTTGTCTGTGTCTCATGAACATAGGAATATTTTATGTAGGAGGGCCATTGGCACTCTCCACATACACCTGGCACAAACAGACAGAAAAGAATTTTGCTAATAGGCAAAATGTGCCCAAAATGAACATGTTTCCTTATAACAAAATACGTATAGCACAACACACATATGTACAGCAGTGTGATTTAAAAACATTATAAATTACCATAATACAAAGTAGTAAATTGTAATTTTACTCTAATTATAATTTTACTAATATATATATTACTGCCAGCAAAATTAGTTGGATCTTTTACTCACCAATGAATAAACATCTCAGATGTATTTGAAAGAACTTGAATGATCTTGAGTCTACATTTTGCTATTATTCTCCATTTCATTTTTTCCCTCATCCTGAATGTGACTTTCAAAAAAGTGAAGTAACAATACCTTTCACATTGATATCCAATAGCACTTTACTATTCCAAGGAGCCTTTTTTCACATATATTATACAACCTTACATGGGTGGTGTATAAATGTGTGTGTGTGTGTGTGTATAAATATATGTGAGAGATGAGAGTTTGGTCACTGGGCCTAACAGCAAATTCCTGTAACCATGTAAGGCTCCCCCAAATGACTGTGTTGTATTGTTTATATATCTCAGTATTCTATTATTAAAAAGCTCTCGTATGCATTGCCTTATTTTCAGTTTTCAGAACACATTAGCTCACGGATCATGTTCGTACTGTCCTCTTACCTGATCACTTACCCCCATGTTTGTGAGTTAATTTTCTTCACAATACTGCAGAATTTATCTCCAAAGGATACGGATGTCATTTTATTCACATGACAAGAAGACTATTGGTACTATAATTATTTATGTCTCTAAGGACTCCTAATCAATAGGAACTCTTATATCAGCCTGGGGTCAAAACAATTTAAAAATAAAATGAAAGGAAAATGGATGCCAAAATTTCATCTTAGTACTAACAATGGCTAAGTTATTGTCTGTGGCATTGGATCTGTTAGCCATGTGGGGTTTTGCTAATACTAAGCCTCTGATTTAGGAGATGTGTGCTTGTTAAGCATGGCAGGACTGGGCCCTGGTAGGCTGCCCAATGGAGGTAGACACCTGCATGACCAATAGAAAAGAGAAGCCAAGGAGTCTTTAATCTTGGTGATTAGGCCCCTTCCCAAAAGGAGAAGAGTGAGACTGAGCCAATTGCGCATTATTTTTCCCAAACTTAACCATCAGTTAAGCCACAACACCTACCCAGGAGCAAGAAGTGAAAACAGAGAGAGAAGTTAAGAGTATGCTCTGAGAGACTCTCCCCATGTGGAAATGAGGAACAGAGAAAAGGCAACCCTCTCTTACAATGTATTTACTTAATTGATCATATGTAATCATAAAATGATCTGAAAGATCTGGGGCCAAGGGAATATGACATATTCTCATTTTAAGTAATCTTGGTAAATATTCAGCAAGGTCTGTTCTACGAGGGGTATTATTTGGATTTTCAGAGGCTTAGTTTGGATTAGAATGGAGATGGGCCAGAGATTTACTTTTTGGAGTGTGCATATGCTTTTGGTGTATTGTTGAGACTCCTTGTGATCAAAGGATGTGAACTAATCATTTAAGTGCATTCTTCCCAATGTCACTCAGTGCTCAGCAGCTGTATATCTTATTTGCTAACCTGATAAGAACCTTAAGACAAGTCTTTGGTTGAAGGTCCTTGTAGTCTCTGTATGATAAGCTGGGATTAGAAGCCAGATGCAGAGAAGACTGCAGATGGATTATCACCTACTATTTTCTGGAGCTCAGCATAGGGGGATATTATAAAGATATCTTTCCAAGTAGTTTAAATAGAAGTGTCTGGTGGCAAAATAAAAACAAATGGAAAAGCTGGTGAGACCCACACGGGTAGCTCAGTTTCCTGCTTCCTCTAGCCCCTGTGAGAGAGGCAAGTTGGCACTTCCACACAGAAGGAGCTGTCAGAATTAGCAGAGAGGAGGAGTGGTTGTTCCCTGATCATATTCTGAGCTCTTTGGGATTCTCTGACATTGTTGAATCTGTTAGAGGCTCATATGAAGGCAGCTTGAGGAGTTGGGAATTTTGATTCCCAAAGGATTCCAAACTCATTAATCAGCCTAATTGGGATATTTCCTTTACAAGCACCCATTAGGGCCTCTGAAAATGCAACAGTTCTATCCTTGTTGCTTTTTTAGATCATTCACATTGGAGGGGAAGCTAATGAGAACACACAAACCTGTTGGCTTCCTTCAGGAACTGCTCAGTTGCACTTTGCCTCAGCCACTTGTTCTCTGTGTGACTCTCAGCTACACTGTGGCTGGCCTCTTTCCTCTTGCTCTTCTCTGCCCTTCTCTACACTTGATAGAAAAAACAAACAAACTAGAGTTGTCTGGGAAATTCTTAACACCTGGAGAATTGAGAAAATTCTAAGCTCAGAACCTCCTTACTACACTGATCATCTGCCTACTGCATGCTGGTTAGTTTGTGGTCCAAACTATTATTTCAGCAGGCTTGTAACTATTACCCCTGGAGGTGACGATCAACGGTGCAAAGTGAGAAGCAATGGAAGAAATTATTTTGGTAAGAATGTACATGTGTGTGAGGACATTAATGATAGCCTCTGTTTTACCGAAGGAACAGAAAATTATACTTTTATGAGGTCAGGCTCAATGATCAGAGAAAAAAATAAAAATATTTGGATTATGAATACCAAATCTTATACATTTGGATGCCAGCATTTTTGTTAAGATGGCTGAAAGTTCAGAAAGGATATTAATAAAAGCAGAAAGACTTTTGTTTCCTGTAGTTTTACCTCTCTCTCTGGCTAGTACATTGTGTGCTATTAAATTGTTTAGAAAGGTTAGGGAAATAGAACTGTGGTTTTAAAGATCAGAATGCCATGACAGGTATGTCATAGTGCTCTGACTCACATATCCAAATTTCATTCTTTTCTGTCTTCAAATGATAAAGGTAAAAAGGGTACATGGGACAAAGGTGTGATAAAGATACTGTGTTATTTTCCAGGGCATTTTTTAGGGCTAAACAAAGTTTTCTACCATAAGCACATGAGAGTGGTGGAAAGCCAAGAAAAAAATAAGAAAAATTTAAAACTGTGCTTGGGTATTCTTTGTGTTTTATTTTGTCTTCCCTTAAAAAAAAAAGAAAAAACTAGTTATGAAGCCCTTCCACCTATACTATCTTATTAAATTTCCCCAACAACCTTGTAAAGTAAGAACTGGCTTATTTTAACTGAATTCCTATGTGTTCATCCTTGTTTCCATGTTGGTGAAGTGAGGATAATAATATTAATGCCATAAGCTTGTTATGAAAAATGAAGTGAGATTATGTCAGTTGCTTTGTATGTATCCCAGCTTGGGTCACTGAGAAGCAGGCAGCAAGATCAGGTGAGATGTGAAAGAAGTTCACTGGAGAAAACACATGTAAAGGATAGAGGAGAAGGGAACAGAGCAGATGAGAGGAGGCTTCAGATTGCTGTACAGGTCTGACACCTGTGGATGGCTGGGTTGGGAGAACTTCAGACTACAGTGCAATTCTGAGAAAGAATCATTTCAAGCAAAAATTCATTCATTAGAGGAGGCTTGCACTGGGTAGAAACAGTCTGACCATGCAGTACCCCTGCTAAGTTATTGTCTGTGCATGACCTGGTTGAAGCATGGCCTTGGGGCAAGTGCCAGTGGATCTGAAAATGTGATTGCTGGTGCCTTCCAGTCAACACAGCCTCCCTGTAGCACACTCTCTTGAAGGGTGTTCTTCATGGAGTGTTGTGCCTCTGACCCTCACAGCACAGGGACCTGGAATATCGTAAGCACTTTAAATGTCTTAGTTGCTATTGTTCCCATTTTTACAAAGAAGCTTCATTCCCAATGACAATATGTGATTTGGCTAGGATCACTTGTAATAGAGTGAAGACCTAAACCTGCATTTCTCCCTCTGGATCTTATGCTCTGTCATGGACCTCACACAGCTGCTCTTTAATAGCGTTCACTTAAAACATCTTTTGTAAAAAGTAGATCCTAATTCCATTGGAACAACAAAAACCTTGCTTAAGTCATTTGGGTTATATAGCCTTGCTGCCTTTGAGAAAACCTTGGTTTATTATTGTGCCTTATCAGGAAAAGCGTCATATCCTTAGCTTCTAAAGCACAGGTGCCAAACATAAGGACCTCGGCCCGAATCTGGCCTTCCACCTTGTTTTATCCAGCCCAGCACCTTATTTCTACCTGGCGGCAGTGTCAAGCTCCTTGCCCCTAGTTAAGGAGTAGCTACATTTATGTAGTCCTAAAATTACATTTGACCCTTTGAAGGCAATTGCAAAGCTGATGTAGCCCCTGGTGAAAATGAGTTTGACACCCCTGTAAAGTGTCCAGGTCCTGGGGTTGGAGACAAGGCAAACTCTAAGGCTGGAACCCAGCTCCCAGGAAGCTATGTCACTCTTGGCTTCAACATGCACAGCATTATGGAAAGCTTTCTTTTTGCCCGTATAGAGAGGGCTGTAGGTCTTTTCTGATGCCATAATATGTTGGGATATAATTGCATATAATTTTCATTTAAATCTGCTGTTTTTACCAAATTTTAAAACAACTAACTGAAGTCATTTTCTGTGACTTTAATCTGTTTTTCAATGAACAAATTTTAATTTTCCCTTTCTACATGAAAAATATTATCTTTTAAAGGTATGTGTGTTAACAAGTCCTTTTAAATGTCTAAAAAGTGGTTCGCTGGCTGAATTTTTTGAGAGGTAAGAATGTAACACAGCCATTCTGCATTCAGTATATGCTTAGATTATAACAGGCTAGCTTATAATTGTCCCAGCAGACATCCAGCTGCATTACTGGTTCTTGAGCAGTAAGTACAAAAAGAGTAGAATTTCTGTGTTGTTTTGTTTGAATAATTATAATCACTTACCTTTAAACACAGACTTGAATGTCTCTGAATTGGGGTATGCAAAAGTAGATGCACCCATGCATACATACAGAGACACATACACACATGCTGATACTTTTGGCTTGGAGGTATACAGGCATACCTTAGAGATACTGCATGTTCAGTACCAGACCCCCACAATGAAACGAGTATTGCAATAAAGCACTTTAGAACATTTTTGCTGGTGGAGGGTCTTGCCTTTATTTGTAAAAAATGTAACATCTGTGATGTGCAATTAAACGAGGAGCAATAAAACAAGGGATGCCTGTGAATGGGAGGTGGGTACAAGCTTAAGAGAAGTCTAGTACAGATATTATTAGGCCTTCTGGTAGAGAATTGCAGTGCCCCCCTCTGTTAGAATGGAACTTTCCATATGGTATTTGTCTCTCACTGACTGGCTTATTTCACTTAGCATAATGTCTCCAGTTCCAACCATGCTGTCGCCAAAGGTGGGACTTCCTTCCTTCTTTCTGCTTTACACAGGATTCCATTGTGTAAATGACCTCACTTGTAACTGGAATCTTATGAACAAAATTAACTAACAAGAAAAATAGAACCAGAGACGTGGAAACATGGATCAGACTGATAGCTGTAGGAGGGGAGGAGGGACAGGGGTAATGGTGGAAGGAAGGGGAAGGAACTAGTCGAAGATCATGTATGAATGACACATGGACAGGGACAACAGAGAGGAGATTGACTGTGAGCTAGAGGGGTGGGCTGGGTGGAGGGGGCAAAAGAGAAAGAACTAGATAAGTATAATAGAATAAACAATAAAAAAGAAAGAAAAAAAAATAATGGAACTTTCCAGTATTACATGAGCAAAGTAAAAAAGGCATGTCCTTTTTATTTTCATATATAGTCTAACATAAAAGCATTAGTCCTACTGCTATCATGTTTTCTTTGATCCCCCAAAGCTATTTAGAAACTTTCAATAATAATTGTCTACAAGATCATGGGTAAACAGGCAAGGTATTTTCTACTGAGTATGTTAAATCTACCACCGGAGTAGGCTTCCTAAGAGGTGAAACTGTTTGTTTATTTGCTCCTTACCTGTTCAAAAAAGGATTTGAAGTGACCAGGAGGAAGAGAGGTCATACTGTTAACCTAGCAAGATATGCCCGACCAACAAATCACTAAAATGTGGTTGAGGTGAAATTGCATGTCTCCAAAGAACAAACTAGGCCATTTGGGAATTGCATTACTATCTGATGGTCAAATAAATGTGTTTCTGATCTTTCACTTCAAGCTTACTCAAGAAAGGCCTTAAAACTGAAATTTGTGATGCTGGACATTTTTAGGCATTCTTAGCCAAATAAAGTACAGGTATTCCTCAGAAATACTGTGGGTTGGGTTCCAGACCATCACTATAAGGCAAGTATCACAACTGAGTCATAATTATTTTGCTGGTGGAAGATCTTGCCTTCACTTTGTAAAAAAGCACAACATCTGTGAAGTACAATAAGGTGAAGCTCAATTAAAGAAGGTTTGGCTCTGATGGGTGGCTCAGTTGGTTGGAGTGTTTCATGTATACCCAAGGGTTGCAGATTTGATCCCAGGTTAGGGGGCAAAGGGGAGGGAACCGATCAATGTTTCGTTCTCATCGATGACTGTCTCTCTTTCTCTCCCCCCTTCCCCTCTCTCTAAAATCAATTAAACATGTCCTCAGGTGTGGATTAAAAAAGTAAGGTTTGCTTGTAGAAGCATCTTTGGCAGAGCTCTAATAGTCAACTTACAAAGAACACTGAAAGACAACGAAGACTAACCCAACAGCCATGGTAGCTATTAGGAGTGGCATTGCCTCAAGGGATTTCAGGAGTGTGAAGACTTCATTCAAAATAAGACTGCTGTTCTGATGACTTCTCAAGTACCCTGGCTTTGGCACACCTTTATTCATTGTCTCTGCACAGAAGCAGTGCCATGTCTCCAAGTCAGCCCTGTGGTTCCTACTTGCTCCAGAAGACTAACAAAACAAGCTGAGGGATTGCTTTCTTTATGCCTTGCTTTTTCTCTGGCTAGTTCCCTTGCCAACTCCCATATAAAAACAACATCAAGAAAACTTTGAACTAAGAACAGGAGAATTACCAATGCAACAGATGTCAACCACAATACCACAAGAAATAGTTCTGTACTCTAGCCACGTGGGAAACCTAAAGAGCAATATTTAGTGGTAATTAGATAGGGAGGATAGTTCCTTTGAGTTCACTTATTAGGATTTAGCCTGTATAATATACCTATGTAATTTGTGCTTACTAAAGCATTTTTAATCACTCTAAATTATAATTGTCTATTCTCTTCTCCTTACCATGCCCCTATATTTTGTCAGCAGGCTTGAAAATCACCAACATTTATTTATTTTCACTGAGGACATTGGAAGTATGAGAATCAAATATAAAATAATGCAACTAACAGATCATGTGGTTAAGTTTAAATTATCCCATGATTATCTAAAAGGATTTTAAAGGTACCATTAAATCTTCTCATTCAGCTTCTTATTTTATATTCTGAAGAAGATAACATATGTTTAGTTATATGAGGTTTGCAGCTTATATAACACAATAGCAAATAACATATCTGCAAAGGTAGATTATAGAATGGTTAGATATGATATTTACCATTTCACACAAGAGGAAATCAAATATCAGAGAGGTGAATTCATTCTTTTATGGTCAGCAGACAAAACTAGATCTTAATGCTAACATCAATCTGCTGTTTACTGGAACACTAATATATATTGTCTCTTGAATTCTGCCATTGTCCCCACTATAATCCATCCTTCCTTTCCAGTAATAGTGAGAAAGATTTTTTTTAAAAAGTTTTAGCTTTTACTGACATGCTTTCCTATTG
This sequence comes from Tonatia bakeri, assembly GCA_004024845.1. NCBI lineage: Eukaryota > Metazoa > Chordata > Mammalia > Chiroptera > Phyllostomidae > Tonatia > Tonatia bakeri. Next base: position 66,623 of record PVIA01000188.1, read on the forward strand.
GGAATTTATTTATTCATTTTTATTTTTAAAAAGTATGGTCATTCTAGAAAAAATTGGAAGGTAGAGAGAAATTTAAAAAACTAAAAAGGAAAAAAGAAGAAAAGTAAACCAGATAAGGCCTTCCCCTGCTCAAACGCTTTGCAAAGGTTTCCCTTGTCTATTTATCACCACCTTAACTATTAATGAACTCATTTTGTACCACCCTCCTTCATTCTTTTCTTTAACTTCTTTTTATTGCTGCTCAAGTACAGTTGCCTCCATTTCCTCACCACCACTCCCTGCACCCCTGCCATCCTCCACCCTTGATCATTCTTAACAAGTCAAGCCATACTAGTCTTATTTCTGTTCCTGGAACACACCAAGTTTATTCTCACCTTTACATATTTGCTGTTTCTTCTGCTGTGAGGTTTTTTGCATTACTCATTCTTTCTTGTCATTCAGGTCTCAGTTCAAATGTCATACATTTTAGAGGTACATTTGTCAAATCAAGTATCTTTGTGGTACAAATTATCAGAAATGATCTTACTCGCTTGTTTTTGTATCTATTTTATGAATCCTCTCAAATGCACTCTCAAATATAAACTCCATACAAATTGAGATATTTGTTTTTGTTTTTGTTTTGTTTTTTTGTGGAATCCCCAGCACTTAGGACACTTCCTTAGAATCTGATACAGTAGATGCTTCACTTAAGAAGAAACTTCTCTGCCCTGCATTCCCACCCGAAGCCTCCTCTATGCCTTCAGGTGCTACTCTCACCGCTGTGCGGGTTGGAATAATTGGTGGAACAGGCCTATATGATCCAGAAACTTAAAAGGAGGAACTTAGAAATATATGGATACTTCTGATATGTGAATTTTAGGGAAGATAAAGAATGTTGATTGCATCTTCCTTGCAAGGCATGGGAGGCAGCATATCATCTTGCCTTCAAAAGTCAATTATCAGGTGAACATCTGGGCTCTGAAGGAGGAAGGTTGTACTCAAGTCATAGTGATCAGAGCTTGAGGTTCCTTGAGGGAAGACATTCAGCCCAGTGATACCATCATAATTGATCAGTTCATCAATAGCCTGGCATCTGGAGAGCATTACGATTACTCCCATTACCACTACCCACCACATTTTTCCACCAATACTGCTGTATTTTGGTTACATAAGATTATATATATATATATATAATCAGCAAATAGTAGGTTCTTCACTATTGTGCTTTCTCCTTTTCCATCTTTTTTCAGTTATTTATTTCTATTTTTCTTTCCAAATACAGTTGCCTGCCATTCCCAAACCCCTCCCCAACCATCACCACTTCCAACCTTCGATCCTACCCTCCTTGGCTTTGTCCATGTGTCCTTTATCCATGTTCCTTCATGTCCCTTCCCTCTCTCCCCTATTATCCCACTCCCACCTCCCCTCTGGTAACTGTCAGTTTGTTCTTTATTTCAATATCGCTGCTTATATTTTGCTTGCTTGTTTGTTTTGTTGATTAGGTTCCACTTATAGGTGAGATCATATGGTATTTTTCTGTCACTTCCTGGCTTGTTTCACTTAGCATAATGCTCTCCAGATCCATCTATGTTGTTGCGAAAGGTAGGAGCTCCATCTTTTTTTCTTTCGTGTAGTATTCCATTGTGTAAAAGTACCATAGTTTTTTGATCCACTCATTTACTGATGGACACTTAGATTGCTTCCAACACTTGGTTATTGTAAATTGTGCTGCTATGACCATAGAGGTGCATAGGTTCTTTTAAATTGGTGTTTCTTAGGGTATAATCCCAGCAGTGGAATTGCCTAGTCAAAAGGCATTTCCATTTTTAGTTTTCTGAGGCAATTCCATATTGTTTTCCATAGTGGCTGCACCCGTTTGCATTCCCACCAACAATGCAGTAGGGTTTCCTTTTCTCCACAACCTTGCCAGCATTTGTTGTTTGTTTATTTGTTTATGATGGCCATTCTGATTGGTCCGAAGTGATCTCATTGTGTTTTTAATTTGCATCTCTCTGATGGCTAGTGATGCTGAGCATCCATTCATATGTTTCTGGGCCCTCTGTGTGTCCTCCTTGGAGAAGTGTCTCTTCAGGTCCTTTGCCCATTTTTTAATTGGGTTGTATGGCTTTCTAGATTGGAGTTGTGTGTGTTCTTTATGTACTTTAGAGGTAAAACACTTGTCTGAGGTATCATTTGCAAATATATTTTCCCAGACAGTTGGTTCCCTTTTCATTTTGCCGATGTTTTTTTTTTCTTTAGCTGTGAAGAAAGTTTTTATTTTGACGAAGTCCCATTTATTTATTCTTTCCTTCATGCCCCTTGCTTTAGGGGACATATCTGTTGCTGTGTAGAATATCTGAGATTTTCTGCCTATATTCTCCTCTAGAATTTTAATGTGTTGTGACTCATACTTAAGTCTTTTATCCATGTTGAATTTATTTTTGTGTATGGTGTAAGTTGGTGGTTTAGTGTCAGTTTTTTGCATGTAGCTGTCCATATCTCCCAACACCATTTGTTGAAGAGGCTATGTTCACTCCATTTCATGCTTCTGCCCCCTTTGTCAAATATTTATTGATCATAGAGACTTGTGTTTATTTCTGAGCCCTCTATTCTGTTCCACTGATCTATGTGTCCGTTCTTATGCCTGTATGACACTGTTTTAATTGCCATGGCCTTGTAATATAGTTTAATATCAGGTACTGCAATCCCTCCTACTTTGTTCTTCTATCTCAAAATTGCTGCAGCTATTTAGGGTCAGTTATGGTTTCATATAAATTTTTGAAATGTGAGTTTTGTATCTGTGAAATGTGTCATTGGTATTTTAAGAGGGATTGCATTGAAATATATAAATTGCTTTGGGTAATATGGACACTGCGATGATGTTAATTCTTCCAATCCATGAACAGGGTATGTGCTTCCATTCATTTGTGTCTTCCTTAATTTCTTTCTTCAGTGTTGTGTAGTTTTCTGAATACAGGTCTTTATGTCCTTGGTTAGGTTTATTCCTAGGTATTTTATTTTTCTTGTTGCTCTATCAAATGGGATTTTTTTCCTGATTTCTGTTTCTGATATTTCATTATTGGTGTACAAAAATATCTTCAGTTTCTGAATATTGAGTTTATATCCTAATGCTTAGCCAAATTCATTTATTAGAATGAGTAGTTTTTTGATGGAGTCTATAGAGTTTTCTATGTACACTATCCTATCATCTGTAAACAATGACAGTTTTGCTCCCTCCTTTCCAATTTGAATGTCTTTTATTTATTTTTCTTGTCTGATTACTGTGCCTGGACTTCCACTACTATGTTGAATAGAAGTGGTGAAAGCAGACATCCTTTTCTTTTTCCTGATCTTAGTGAGAAATCCCTAAGTTTTTGCCCATTGAGTATGATGTTGCCTCTAGGTTTCTTGTATATGGTCTTTATTATATTGAGGTATGCTCTCCCTTCTTTCACTTTGCTGAGTGTTTTTATCATAAATTGGTGTTGTACCTTATCAAATGCTTTTTCTGCATTAGTCAATATGATCATGTGATTTTTGTCTTTCTTTTTGTTTATGTGATGTATTATGTTTATTGATTTGTGAATATTGTACCGTCCTTGTATCCCTGTGATGAATCCCACTTGACCATGGTGTATGATCTTTTTAATGTATTGCTGGATGTGGTTTGCCTATATTTTGTTGAGGATTTTAGCATCTCTGTTCATAGCCACATTGGCCTATGGTTTTCTTTCTTTGTTGTGTCTTTATCTGGTTCTGGAATTAGGATGATGCTGACTTCATAAAAAGAGTTTGGGAGTTTTCTGTCTTCTTGGGCATTTTGGAATAGCCTGTGAAGGATTTGGTTTAGCTTTTCCTTAAAAGTTTTGTAAAATTCTTCTGTGAAACTGTCTAGTCCCTGGCTTTGTGTTCTGGGAGTTTTTTGATTACTGCTTAGATTTCACCAGCTGGTATTGGTCTGTTCAGGCTTTCTGCATCTTCATTCAGTTTTGGGAGATTATATTTTTCTAGAAATTTGTGGATTTCACGCATGTTTTCACATTTCATGGCATAAAGTTGTTCATAGTAGTTTCTTACAATCCTTTGTGTTTCTGTGTTATCACTTGTAATCTGTCCACTTTCATTTCTGATTTTATTTATTTGGGTCCTCTCTCTTTCTTTCCTGATGAGTCTACTTAGAGGCTTGTCAATTTTATCTTCTGAAAGAACCAACTCCTGGATTTATTTTCCTTTGAATTGTTCTTTCAGTCTTTATGTCATTTAATTGTGCTCTGATCTTGGTTATTTCCTTCCTTCTACTCTCTCTGGGTTTTGTTTGTTGTTGTTCCTCCAGTTCTTGTACATGTAGGGTTAGGATGTTTATTTGAAGTGTTTCTATCTTTTTTTAGATTTAGGCCTTTTTCACTGTGAACTTCCCTCTCAGAACTGCCTTTGCTGCGTCCCACAGATTTTGGACTGTTGTGTGTTCATTTTCATTTGTTTCCAGAAACTTTTTGATTTCTTCCCTAATCTCATTTTTGACCCATTTATTATTTAATAGAATGATATTTAATCTCCACAAATTAGAATGTTTTTGAGTTTTTTCCTTGAGGTTGGTTTCTAGTTTCAGGTCCTTGTGGTCTGAGAAGATGCTTGATATGTTTTCAATGTTCTTGAAGTTGTTGAAGTTGTGGAGGCTTGTTTTGTGTCCTATCATGTGGTCTATCTTTGAAAATATCCCATATGCATTTGAAAAGAATGTGTATTTTGCTTCTTTGGGTTGAAATCATAAACACACACACACACACACACACACACACACACGGAGTCCATTTTACGTATGGCATTGTTCCATACTGCAATATCCTTGTTGATATTTTGTTTGGAAGATCTACCCATTTTTGACAGTGGGGTGTTAAAATCCCCTATTATAAGTATATTGTTGTCTATATTTTTCTTGAAGTCCTAAGACTTTCCTTATATATTTGGGTGCTCCTATGTTGAGTGAATATATGTTTATAATGTTTATGTCTTCTTGATGGTTTCTTCTCTTGAATATTATGAAGTGTCCTCTGTGTCTCTTTTATGGCCTTTGTTTTGAAGTCAATTTTGTCTGATATAAGTATTGCTACTCCTGCTTTTCTTTTTCCTGTCCATTTGCTTGGAATATTTTTTTCCAACCATTTACTTTCAGTCTGTGTAAGTCTTTTTTTCTGAGGTGGGTCTCTTGTGGGCAAAATACATCCACCCCAGTTTTAAAGCTTGACTTTACCCATTTGTTATGCAGTAGAATGTAAAAGCAATTTCTAAAGAGGTTTTTGCCACTGTTGCAAAGCAAGACTGCCTACTAACTGCTTTTTTTCAAAACATGATGCATTTTGTTCTCTTCTTGTTTTCCCTCTGTTACACACATCCTCCATTGTTAGGTACAGGTGGATACTTATACAAATTTTAAAAAAGGAGACTTAAAAATCTCACCCACTTCTGTACATGCTCTAAATGTATTCAGACTTGAGTGAGGAGTTAAACATTAACTTATATAAGAAAGCTCTCATGCTGTAGTGTTAAATGATTAAATATAAAATTATATATAGTATAATTTGAAATATTTGCAGATATTGCATTTAAACAAACCAAATACTAACAATAAAAACATCAATCTTCTTTTGCATATGGTTATATATTTTCTCAATTTTCTAGAGTGAGATAAGCAGGGTAAAATCACTGAAAGCTCAAAAAATAACATTTAAAAGAGAAAATCTATTTTTCATTACCAAAATGGTTATTTTGTAAGTTTTCTAACTTTTTCAGTGGGTGCTATGCTCATAGTAACTGTTCTCTGGGTCATATGGCCTCATTATTGCACTAGGTCGCCTGTGATGTTTCTGAATTACTTTCTTCAGAATGCATTTTAGTTTATTTATATCCCTGCTGCATTCAGCATTGTGTATGATTCTCTAGGAATGATGTAAATGATGCAGAGTAAAGTGGAATTATCTCCTTAAACTTTCTGGTTAATTCTTCAATGCTTGTCGCTGCCTAAGTTTGCATCAGATATTTTTGTCAACTCATATCATGGAATTAGAAACTTAGACCATTTTCCCCATAGGCACAACTATTATTCCTTTACTTCTTCCTCTCACATTCACAAAAAAGACCTAACATCATGTCTAACATATATTTAATTGATTTAGATTCATCTCACATTTCTAGTGAATTGAGTTGTTTAAAACCAGATTCTATTACCCAGATGATTCATCCTACCCCCATAGTCATTTATTTATTGTACAAATGTGATCTTCACTTAATTGTATCATTATTTTTTTAATGTTTAATAGTTTAGAGTCAAAATTGAGCCCAATAGCAAGTTTCTAGGCACTTCTTTGTTAATACCCTACAGTTGTCATTGATCAGTTAATTCAACTAATATTATATGGTCTAGTCATCATATTTTGAACTTTAACAATAAGGGGATCATGAGTATGGTGAGGAGCACCTTACTAAAATCTAGATAAACCATACCTACTATATTTCTTACATGTGTAAAATCTTAATAATTGGCTGGGGAAAAGGAATTGTGAGAACTCTAAATTTTTCTGTTTTAGTTAATCCATATTACTTAAGAATTGTTGCATTAGTTTCTAAGAATCAACATCAAACTCTCAGTTCACGTGACTCACATTTTCTCTTCTGAAAATGAAGTACTTTGCCTACCTTTAGTCTTTGTCATCCTTGTATTTCTTCATTATTTTTAAAAACACTCATCAATTAACTTACTTCAATTGTGAGGTTTATCAGCACCTCCAGGTTGTAATTTGTCTTAGCAAGAAGACTCAACATCATTTAAAGAAATTGGATATTTTTTTCAATTTCTTCACCCATCTTGAGCTTCATTTCCCTCTGAATAATGTTTATTTTGTGCATTCATTCTCAAAAGCATCATTCTGTTTAACAGAAAAGCCATTGAAAATAATATCACACATAAACACAGATAACAGTATGGCAGTAGCCAGAGGAAAAGGAGGTTCAGGGGAAATGGAAGTGGGCAAAGGGGGAATAAATGGGGACAGAAAGAGACTTTACTTTGCGTGTTGAGCACACCATGCAGTATGTAGATGATGTTTTTTTTGAGTTGTACATTTGAAACCACAATGGTTTCATTAACCAATGTCACTCCAATAGATTGAATTTAAAAAGTCTAATTGTGTTGTTTCTTTCTGTCCTTTTAAAGCATTACAATGTTCTTACCCTATAGCAAGAATCTTTTTTTCTTATTTTTCTCCTCCTAACATAAATCCTAACAATTTTTACATTGATATCATTTTATAGACTTCATACCACCCTCTCTTCCTCATTTTGTCCCTTGTTTGAATAAGTAGTATTGCTACACTTCTTTTTATCACTAACCAAATCAATACATTTATTAAGGATTGGGCTCTAACCAAAATATTCTTCTGGGTACTTTGGAGAATATCAAGATTCATAGAAAATGCTCCTGGCTTTCAGGGAATTTATAAGATTAGCCTACTGATGTATAGTGAGTCTTGTTTTACAGCCTGGATGGTTTTATCAAAGAGGTTATATTAATTGTTTTTCACTAATGATTTGGTGCTTGAAGCAATGCTCATTGTAATGTTTGCAACCACTGTGCCTGCTATAAAGGGTGATCGTATGTATTATCATATTTGATTCCCTTTATCATGGAGTCACAAGGAGATACCCTGTTTACAGTTATTCTGCATAAATTTATTAGCATATTGGCTGTATGTCTTAGTGATAATTTTGGACAAATTTTAAAAATATTATTTTGTCCTTGCTGTTTTTATGCATTCATTCTTTTGAAAATAGTTGAAGAGTGGGTAAGAAACAGAGTAACAGTGAGCTTCACATTTTAAAATTCACATTATACTTTTAACTTCCCCTTAAAATTGTCAGTCTGAAACTATCTGGTGCCATACCTTCTGGTGATAATTCACACCCAAGCCTGATGCTCAAGTTAATAGTGGAGTGAAGCCCACACCTACCACAGCATTCTGTGAATGGGGTTGACAGTTGATAGGTTCTGACAATCTGTTTTCCCACAATGGATTTATAAAACATCTCCAAAGGCAACCAGGCTTGTGGACAATCTTCAGTACAAGTAGATGAAATATACCTTTTTTCTGTTTTCCCCCTACGGAAATCATATTAGAAACCAAGTGAGTGAATGTAGGCTACTATATGGATAACTTTGATTGAGTCTATTGAAACTTTTAAACTGACTTTAACTAGTAAGTTCACTTCACACTTCACAGTAATAGCCCAGTATTTTGAGGAGTTAACACAAGTTCCTCCAAGTGGAAATCTGGGATAGTTCAGGCAATGGTTCAAGAAAGGAAAACAATTTTTTGTGTGTTCCCCACAACTCCACAAGATCAATTACACTGTCCACCAAGTAGAAATGGAAGAATCAAAAAGTGTCAAGACCCAATGGTTATAAAATCAGGAATTTTGCCAGAAAATGAACAGGGAAATTTTAGGGGGGAAAAAGCAACAACTTCCACATAGAAGACCAAGTTCCAAGGGTTTTTTTTTTTTATTATTATTTTGGTGTATTATTAGTCACATCACTCAATTGTTAGTTTTAAATTTTTGTTTACCATGGCTATATGGCAATTAGAAAATTAACCTAGTTCAGTTATAAAAAATGTTGATGAAATAAATGATAGATATAAAGCTCCAGAATTCTAGAAATGTACTACCAGGATTGAAATAACTTGAGAATTTTTTTTTCCTTTTAGCCCAATAAAATCTTCCAATCCCCACATTTTTGTTCTCAGGTATGCATCTGAAAATTTCCAGATCATGATGCCAGCACAAATATACTCAAAATACACCAATTCAAGAGGTTTTCATTTTAACTTACAGAGTCCAAACAATCAGAAACTTTTAGAAATAAAATTGATTGAAGCTATTTGAAATGCACTATTCTTATAGTCTATTGTTGGCTCTGGATGAAAACTTTTCCACCACTTGGCAGTATCTGAGTCATCGGGTTCAGTGGTAGGAGCACCAAGTTGGCCAACTACTAATGACCTGTCATGCATCACACCAGGTTCAAAATAAAGTGTTCAAAAAATTAAGAGTAAACTGAGTAAATCCTTTGACTGCTAATAAAGTTTGAATGTGCTCCCTGGTTTCTAAAGCAGCAAAAATGTTCTTACCTTTTTGATTTTTCTACCAGACAGAGCTGAATTTCCCAGTTACCAGTATACATAGGCACTGACATGGAAGAAATTAAGACAGGCTGTTTGATGCTCTGGATGCCCGGGGACATATAGTCCAGGTAACATAGCATTACATGGTCATGGAACATATTAGAAAAATAACCATTGAGAGGAAGACGACATATTTTTCAAACTCTAAGCGAGCCTAGCTGCTTCGTTGGGAAACAATTCTAAAGCTCACACAACTGCAAATGCTTCTTTTTTCAGACTGTCATCATCGTGACATTTAAAAATATAAATACATATCAAAGGCTTACACAAAATGCAGCTGGCTGGTATAAATCAGATGTTTGGTGATGGGCAGTATGTTATATGGAATATTTTCACCCATTAGGAATGAACCATTTTATATTTTCCATGGTTTGGGGATTTTTCCACTTAAAAAATATTTTATGACTCTATTCCATGTAATTTATTTTCTATGCATACATATAATATATATGTAAATATTTTATTTATATTGATTTATTCACCTCATTCTGTATTCACCACACACTTATTCCAGTCTCTAGAGAACTCATTAGAATAAACAATGCAGTAAATATTAAGTAGCTTATCCTTAGCATTTTCCCTATTATTCCAGTTTTACAGATAATGAAACTGAGGTAGAAAGAAATAAATATTGTTGTACTTTTTTTAGACAGACCTCATATATACACATATACATATATATATACAAACAAAAACACATGTATGTTATATAGTTATATCTTAAATGAAATTAAAAAATGAAATCCATTAAAATTGAACATTTTGTTATCATCAGAACACATTTTAGTTTCTTCAAAACTGAGAGGTTCAGGAGAACTGAGAGAGTGAGAATTGTAGGAAACCTTAGGGAACAGTAAGATATGAACCTCAATAATCAAATGCCAAGTTTACAACTATGTTATACCCCCTACCTCCCTGCAAAGATCTGCACATCTCTTATCCTATCTGTTCAAAGCCCTTAATGTCTTCCCAGTGAACTTAAAATAAAATCCATACTGCTTAGAGTGGACTACTATGAAATTTCCTTCAGTTATACCCCTGTCCCACTTCAGCTTCACTTCTTTCCCACAGTAGCAGGAGGAAACCACTGGACTTTTTTTGTTTCCCAAAATGAAAGCTCTTTCCACCCTGACACCGTTGCATGTGGAGTTCATGTTCATACAATGCCCTTTCCCTTCACTCTTCATCTTTCTCTTACATGTCCCTAAGGTCTGATCTTAAATGGCTCTACTCTTAAAGGCTGTTATGAGCTATTCTTCCAAATTCTCTCCCACTCCCACTCTAGGCCCTTTATTATTATTATTTTATTGTTTGCACTGATTATGTATTTTGAAATTCGATATTTTGAAATCGTTTAATATCTCCCTCCTTTACTGAGGACAGGCACTTCTGCCTTGTCCACCATTGTTTCCTGGCTCATGGTTGTCACTTTGTTGCTAAATGGAATATGAATGTTTGTTCTGGGTACTACCATGCAATTGAAAATGTCAAGGCTTAGAGAAGTTAAAAACTTGCTAAAAGCCACACCCACAGCAAGTGGTGGAGCTGGAATTTCAATTTACAAATGTTTAATTCCAGGGTCTATGTTTTATTTGCTGCTTTAGAGACCTTGAGAGTCTGAGGGTCTATCTAAAGTGATGGAATACCAAGAGAGCCCAAGTGATTCTATTTCTAAAATGGTAAAAGTATTTATTTGTTGCTCTGTGCATAAATAGCTTGTTGATGGAATGATTTGGGCCATGATTCTGCAGAGCCAGACCTGCTCTAATTTCTTTATTTTTTTAAATCTTCACCTGACGATATGCTTATTGACTTTAGAGAAAAAGGAAGGGGGAGAAAGAGAGATGTGAGAAAGAAACATTGATTGGTTGCCTCCCATATGTGCCTAGACTGGAGATTGAATCCACAACCTAGGTATATGCACTGACCAGGAATCGAACCTGCAACCTTTTGGTGTACAGGACAATGTTCCAACTAAAGGAGCTACCTGATCAGGGTCTGGTCTAATTTCTTAGGAGAATGGAACATGATGATCATTTGTAATCATACTGAGACAAGGTATACTAAGTTTATGTTTAATAATATCTTCTTTGTTTCAAAAATATTCAGAAAAGGGCTTTTCTTTTTATTCATAAACCATATCATGTCATTATATACAGATTTTCACTTCCATTTATTAAAGTATGAGAAAATTTAAAAGTAGGTAGAAGTGGAAAGTTTTACATATGGGACACAGTAAGAAAAGATGATAACAGAAGTAGACTTCTAGCCAAGATGGAGGCTTAGGTAGACACACTGTGCCTCCTTGCACAACCAAAAGAAGGGCAACAAATTTAACAACAAAAAACAGCCAGAATTGACAGAAAATTGAACTGTATGGAAGTCTACCAACCAAGGAGTTAAAGAAGAAACATTCACCCAGACTGGTAGGAGGGGTGAAGACAGGAGGCCTGGCGAAGCGTACTCTCGGCAAGGCAGTGGCTCCTAGACCTGGCAAGGTGGAGGATTGTGGACTGGGTGGTTCCACATTCGTGTGCAGATAAACTGGAAGAACTGAGGAGTGAGGCAGACCATGCAACCCATAGTTTCAGTGTGGGGAAATAAAACCTCAAACCTCTGATTGAAAACACCTGTGAGGTGGACGTGGCAGCAGGAGAAACTCCCAGCCTCACAAGAGAGTGCATTGGAGAGACCCACAGGGTCCTAGAATGTACACAAGCCTGCCTATCAAATTGAAATCAGCACCAGGAGGACCCATTTTGCTTGTGGGTAGCAGGAGAGGTGACTGAAAACTGGTAGTGAGCAGAACAAGTGTCATTGTGCCCCCTTGGATCCCTCCCCCACATACAGCATCACAACAAAGCCACGTGGGTTGCTCTGTTTTGGTGAATACCTGAGGCTCTGCCCCTTACCACATAACAGGCATGCCAAAACAAACAAACAAAAAAAAAATGGCCCCAATGAAAGAACAGGTCAAATCTCCAGACAAAATACAACTAAGTGACAAAGAGATAGCCAGCCTATCAGATGCACAGTTCAAAACACTGGTAATAAGGATGCTTACAGAATTGGTTGAATATGGTTGCAAATTAGATGAAAAAAATGAAGTTTATGATCAGTGAAATTAAGGAAAATGTACAGGGAACCAAGAGTGACGGGAAGGAAACCTGGACTCAAGTGTGGACCAGAAGGAAGAAAGAAGCATTCAACCAGAACAGAATGAAGAAATAAGAATTCAAGAAAATGAGGAGAGGCTTAGGAACCTCCAGAACATCTTTAAACATTCCAACATCTGAATTATAGGGGTACCAGAAGGAGAAGAGGAAGAGCAACAAATTGAAAACTTATTTGAACAAATAATGAAGGAGAACTTCCCCAGTCTGGCAATGGAAATAGACTTCTAGGACATCCAGGAAGCTCAGAAAGTCCCAAAAAAGTTGAAGCCAAGGAGGAACCCACCAAGGCACATCATAATTACATTACCTAAGATTAAAGATAAGGAGAGAATCTTAGAAGCAGAAAGAGAAAAGGAGGCAGTTACCTACAAAGGAGTTCCCATAAGACTGTCGGCTGATTTCTCAAAAGAGACCTTACAGGTAAGAAGGGACTGGAAAGAAGTATTCCAAGTCATGAAAGGCAAGAACCTACATCCAAGATTGCTCTATCCAGCAAAGCTATCATTTAGAAGGGAAGGGTAGATAAAGTGCTTCTTAGATAAGGTCAAGTTAAAGGAGTTTATCATCACCAAGCCCTTATTATATGAAATGTTAAAGGGATTTATCTAAGAAAAAGGAGATAAAAAAATATGAACAGTAAAATGACAAGAAACTCACGGTTATTAACAACTATACCTAAAACAAAAACAAAAACAAACTAAGCAAACATCTAGAACAGGAACAGAATCACAGAAATGGAGATCACATGGAGGGTTATCAGCAGGGGAGTGGGAGGGGGAGAGAGGGGAAAAAGTTACAGAAAATAAGTAGCATAAATGGTAGGTAGAAAATAGATAGGGGGAGGGTAAGAATAGCATAGGAAATGTAGAAGCTGAATAATTTATATGTATGACACATGCACATGAACTAAAGGGGGAGAATGTAGGTGGGAGTGGGTGTACAGGGCAGAGAGGAATAAAGGGGGGGAATGGGACAACTGTAATAGCATAATCAATAAAATATATTTAAAAAATGGTCTCTTGCTACCTAAGTATGTCTGATTATTTAAATGTGAAAACCTCAGTAACTAGAGGTTGATTTCTAGTTACCTGAGCTGGTGAGAGATTGTAAAATCTAGGCTCAGGAAGGTGCCTAGATTTTATAGCCAAACAGATGTGGCCTTGAATCTTTTCACTGCTTATAATCTGTATGGGGGTGAGTAAGTCACTGACTTTTTCTAAGCCTCACATCTCCCATCTGAAAATGGCAATGAAAATGAATGTTTGACACACAAGTTTATTTTAATGATTCAATCAATCAGCCCTCCCAAGTTCTTAGGAAAAGTAGACAATTAACAAGGGGTTATTTTCTCTTCTAGAAACTAGGCTATGACACAGGGGCCAAAATGAGCAGAGGCTTCCTGTTGCATTTCTTAATTTTACCTGTGCTCTATTTCTATTTGCTATATTTTTGAAGAACTATCCAAATGTACCATACTATTAATAACATTTACCAGTATACATTAAATGTTTTCTATGTGCTTATATATGAGTCTTTGTTATTCTAAATACTTTACATTCGTTAACTTGTTTAATTTTAAAAAACAAACAGGAATCTAAGGTTCTGAGTACATATAAAACTTCTCTAAGATACATAGCTTGTAAGTGGCCATAATGCTGACCTGAAATATAAACTTGTTCTGTGTCTTGATGAAATACTTCTGAAGACTCCAAAGATTATTGCTTACAGGGCGATAGTCAGCTGTCACAATAGGTACTATTAGTTCTACTTTATGAATAGAAAAATGAGGCTTAGAAAAATTGTTCTTCAGGGCCTTTCATAGTCTAGCTCAATGTTGCTACCAACAGGCATTACTTAATTTCAGCTTCAGTGCTGTGTGTGGACTGTGCTCTCCCACAGAGTGTGTGTGTGAGGGGGTGAGGAGGGTTGCTCTTTTTCTTCTCTTTGTCTTTCTGAATATCAAGACCCAACTCAGGCACTACCTTCTCCATGAGCTTCCAATCCATAGTGCTTTCCTTTATTTCTGAATATCTGTAGTTTATGCCTGACACTGGATTAGGTATGGGTCATTTTGCTTAATAACAGGGCTCTCCAACCATGTTGGGGATTCTAGTGCATCAGTGAACATAAAGCAATATACAAATCAAAAAGTTTTTATTGAGTGCCCATTTGCATGAAAAAATCTGTGCTTGATGCTGCCATAGTATATAAAGTTAGGTAAGATGTTGTCCCAGGTCTATAAAATCTTGTATAATTATCTACTAACAACTATGAACTTTTTAAGATCTCAAATCCTCCGAATGAATAAATAGGTGATTGAATAAGTGCTGTTGGGGAGTTAGTTTTTCTAGACACCAAAGAAACTTCAAAATAATAGAATAGACACTCTCTTTTTATGATTTATAGTCAAGTTGAAGAGAGAATACAAACAGTGTACAGTGGGTAGACCCAATTATTTTTTACCACTTTAATGGGGGAAACTGTGACCCTTCGGGTTCAGAGAAATCCTCTGAGTGAAACCACAATATGACCTTGAACAAAAATGAACTGGCATATTTGCTTCTGACTAAAAAGCAGCCAGCTCTGGCATTTGTGGGAAGCTGATGTGTTGGAACCACTAAACAGCTTCCACTTTGCATTATCACCCATTTTATAAGGCAGGAAGACTCTTAATGTTAATTCTATAATTTGAGCATTAATATTGTGGTTTCACATCCTGTAAATTAAAACTCTAGGATGACCAAAGAGCTGGCTCACAGAACAACCTACAGCCTGTATTAGGACTTAGACAGCTCAAGACATAGGCCAAGGACAAGCCTGGCCATTGAAGGATCTGCTAGTCTTACATCCTGGAATGAATAGCCACACCCTTCTTTCCTCTAGTCCATTTACCTCAGTCCTTGTTTTCGCATTATTTTTTTTCCAGCTCTTCAGTTTGTACTTGGTTAAGTTATATCTGCCAGTATGTTTCTACACTGTTAAGTAACAGAAGCTAAGTGTTAATTCAACTTCAGAGAAATAATGTAGCCTCAGAATAATGCACGTATTAGCTTTGAATAAGAGAAAGTTTTTTTTCTCAAAACCCAGCTAATATGCTACTTATCATAATGCTGAGGCAAACTTTGATAGCTGTTTGTGCCAGCTACTAAGGTCATATGGTCACGGTTCATGATATTTTGGAATTTTAGGGAAAATCCTCATTGGCATGAGAGTAGTCATTTCCTTGAAGCAGATATTCAGAACCATGCATTGGATTTTTCCAAGTTAATGCATATTTTTACCTTCTTAAAGTTGTTTATGGATTAAGTCAGGAGTAAGAAGATTTTAGGAGTGAAGAGCATAATAGATTTAAATGCCATTTACATGGGGACCACTCTGTCTTGCTTATTTCTGTAGTTTTATTCCCTAAACTCTTGATACATATATATTAACTGTATAAAAAATACCTGGGGCATCTAAGTATATTATAGAGGTATTGTTGACAATTTGTGATAATGCTTATTTCATATGTCTCTCCTTAAGGAAAAATGAATGTATCTCAACAGGTCAGGTGAATGGGGTGGGGTGGGGTGGAGGGTGGGGAAGGGAAACTCAGACCCAGAGGTAGAATAAATAACATTGCTAAACTTTATGTCTCTCTGGATCCAGTCCTTTATCTATGTTACTGAGAAAACCAGCACATCTTAACAGACTTAAGAGTAATAAGTCATTGGTACAAATAGAAGAGACATTCAAAATACATCTATTTCTGAAAGTGACTAAGACATTTTATGACAGAGGCTTCACTTGTAATTCCATTTTGTATAATTTATGTCACAGTCTTGGGGTCCTCATTAGTCACAGAATTGTGGCCAATCTTCTGTTATACCTGAGGATGTTGGAAACGATGTCTACCTTTATTACTTCTTGATTCAAATATGAAAGGAGCAGATTTCCTATAGAGACTTGGTGTTTTTTTCTCTAACTCTTAAAGTTTTATGCCCTAGATTTTATCACATGCAAAGTATTTCATTTTGTATCTTTTCTATGTTACATAGTTACACAATGGCTTGTGATTTTAACAATAAAATTTATGTACCCAAATGTTATGGAACTACTGAAATGCAAGAGTGGCATTTTCTAGGGAATGTGAGCCTCAAAGAGGAGAGGTGTATTCAGAGAGGAGTGACAGGGTTTGAAGGAGAAGGCTACATGCTTTTCACTCAGACAAGGACTAGCTGAGGAAACACTCATAGCTCACGGTCAAAACTGTCTAAAATAACCCATTAGTATAAAAGCCTAGTGGGAACTGAAATGGTCTGTCTTAAAAAAATAGACTTGACTATTTTATTTCCACGTTTTCTGCAATCTCTTTGTATTTTAAAGTATATCAAGGTGGGCATTATGGAGCTTGTGATACCTGACTGAAAAAGACAGATGTATGGGAATATACTTGAGCACCTAGGTTGGCAGCTCAGCATTACTGATGCTTTAATTAACTTGCTCATTTTCATTATATGAAGACATCCTTTCCTAACATTCACTTGATATTCCCTTCAGGTCAGGAAGAAGAGGCCGGGGATATAATGTTCTGTGATTGTTTCTACAGTTGACCAGGCTGTTAATGGGCTCTTAAAGGGTGTGGGGTCACTGCATCTTGATTCAGAGCAGCAGCTCCTGGGGATCCTCTTCAGTTAGGCCCCCATAATCAACTCTTCCTCACAAGTCCGCTACAGGAGAGAGTGCACCCCGTATTGTTTGATATCAGCATGTCTTCTCAGGGGATGAAACAGATGGCATTCACCGTCACGGCTCAGCACAGAGGAACTGATACAAGCATTTTTAAAGATAGTTTTATAGCTAATAAAATACACATTTCAATATTTAAATTATTACAACTAGTTTTACTTTCATATTGCAAATATAAATGTGATTTAGCTAATATGCCATTTAAAGTCAAACTTTTTTTTTTCTTTAAAGCAGCTTAGAAGGGCTCATCCTTCCACAGTGGTCAGTGGGGGGAAAGAGAACTTAAAGAAGATGGCTTTGAAGGTTGACTCATGGAAAATAGAGGAAGAAGGTTAACTTAATCAATCAGGATGATGAACTTGGAAAACATTCAGAAATTTTGAATTGATTATTATTGTTTTAAATATCAATCAGTAGGAATTTCTCAGGTGGCTACTCTGTATATAGTACCGTGAGGTTGCAAAGAAAATTTGGGGCCTAACCTCTGTCCTGAAAGATCATGTAACCTAGTTGTATAAACACAAATGAGACTGTGTATCAATTACAGAGCAATAAAGCCAATCTATGATTAAAGGAAACATTGTGCATTACTCTAACTTATATGGACATTCAGTGGAAGGGGCTAAGAAAATAATATTCAGGAAACATCGGAAAGAGGTGATGATAGAAATATGAAGCTGTTACTTAAGTATTAAATCCTCAGTTAATATAATTACTGAGCCCTAGAGAAATAATTACAAATCCTTTCACAACATTCCCTCTTGACAAACTGATCTTTATCACCTCCACAGCTTCAGTACCCACTTTACCCTCTATAATGTAACCATAAAATATGATTTTCAGCTCCCCCAAAGCCCCTGCAGTTACCTGGTTCTGTCCTTGTTGTGCTGGAGTCCTTCTCATCCTTGAAGGTCCAGCTGAAATGCTACTACTTTGGTAAAGCTCCCTGAAGTTTCCTTGTCCCCCAGAGATTTTCTATCTCTTATGCTACCACTGAACTTTGCTCAGAATTGTCTTTCGTCACACACAACGTCTTGATATTTTTTGTTGTAATGCCTTCTCCCACACCAGCCTGCAAGTGCCCCAAGAGTAGGAATCTCCTGGTGGTTCTCCCACTCTTGGCATACAACACCAAGGACTGTTGGTTGAAAGGGTCAGTGTATGAATATAAAAGAGGATTTGAAAGCAAAATGGCCTGGTTAATTAGAATGGCTAGTTAACTGAGCATTAAATAAAGTTTTATTTTTATTTTAACCCTTGATATAAAAATATTTATAATAAGGAATTTTTCTATTTTCCTACCTAACTACATGACACAAAATAAAGTGATTTATTTACTTTTTTAAGTCTTGAAGATGTTGATTTGTTTCATTGTGAAAATCAATTCTCTCACTTTAGATTTTCATGGATAAAATGCCAGTAGAGATGAGTTGAATCTCTATCAATATAAACCATATATATTTGAAAAATAATCTTTTAAATAAACCCCTGACACCAGCTTTTATTGTTATTTATTTTTATCTCATTTATGAACATGAGAAAAATTCTTGTTTAATGAAAAATTCAAATCAAATGTGTCACAGGGGTGAAAACATGGTAACAATTACAAAGATAAGGATATGGGCTTTTACTAAGTGCAGTAGATTTCTAATAGCAAGATTATCAGCCCTGTGTTGAAATCATTATCAAACGGTTACATTTGGCCATTCACTTCTTTTTTTTTAAGATTTACTTATTTGGATTTAGAGAAATGAGAAGGGAGGGAGAAAAAGAAGGAGTGAAACATCGGTGTGTAAGAGAAACATCACTCTGTTGCTTCTCTGTTGCCCCCAGTTGAGGACCTGGCCCGCATCTCAGGCATGTGCCCTGACTGAGAATAGAACCAGTGACCTTTTGGTTTGCAGCACAACACCCAACCCACTAAGTCACATCAGTCAAGGTAGCCATTCATTTCTTATTCCAGAAATTTAGTAGAAAATAAAATAAAAATAAAAATACCATATGATCTCACCTTTAACAGGAACCTAAACAGCAAAACAAAACAAACAAGCAAAATATAACCAAAAACACTGAAATAGAGAACAGGCTGACCAGAGGGGAGAGGGGAGGGCATTTCAGGGGCAAAGGGAAAGGGTTTATAAGAACAAGGATAAAGGACACATGGATAAAATCAAGGGGGGTGTGGAAATGGGAGGGAGGTGGGGAGGCTTGGAGGGTTTGGCTGGAATGGGAGTAAAAGACAGAAAACTGTACTTGAACAACAATTAAATAAAAAGTAAGAAAAGGAAGAAAATGTTAATTTCATGCTCATCATTAACTGAAGGAAGAAAACAAGGAAGGGTCCCCTTTATTTGACTTTACCAATTTGCCTTTCAAAGCCCTATGTATGTTCCTTAAACACTGACTCTTCTGTCCCAGTCTTTCTTGAGCATCTATGTCTAGCTTTCTTGAATGCAAGAAGTGTAACAATTCATATTGTGTGCAATTTGACTCTGTGATCGGAGAGCCAAATTAATACATATGCACACTCACCAAGTACTGTGGCCTGCTACTATGCAGATGGATTTCAACATATACATGTTCCTGCCCATATTTCAAACTGGTTCAGAGGAACAAGCATGAAAAAAGAAACCTTATATTTCTATTTTATTTTTTCTCTTTTGAAATAATAGATTTATTTATTTATATTTTTTATTGTTCAAATACAGTTGTCTCCATTTCCCCCCACCATACCCCCCTGCCCCACCCATCCTTACCTCCCACCCTTGATCCTACCCCCCTTTGGCTTTGTCTATGTGTCCCTTATACACATTCCTTCATGGCCCTTCCCCTATATTCCCACCTTATTCCCCTCCCCACTCCCTTCTCATTACTGTCAGTTTATTCTTTATTTCAATATCTCTGATTATATTTTGCTTGCTTATTTGTTTTGTTGATTAGGTTCCACTTACAGGTGAGATCACATGATATTTGTCTTTCACTGCTTCCCTTATTTCACTTCACATAATGCTCTCCAGTTCCATCCATGCTGTCACAAAGGGTAGGAACTCCTTCTTTCTTTCTTCTGTGTGGTCTCCCACTGTGTAAATGTACCATAATGTATGATGTGCTAGGCATGTTTATGGGGCTATGTCCTATTCATCCTTGCACCCATTCTCAATACAAGGCATACAGGTGATTCTTAATAAATTATGTTGAATATCTAATACAACTCTATCTATATTCTTTTTAAAAAAATCCTCATCCAAGGACATGCTTATTGATTTTAGAAAGAGGGGAAGGAAGGGAGAGAGAAAGGGAGAGAAAGATTGATTTGGGAGAGAAATGTGAATTGGTTGCCTCTCAAGTATGCCTTGATCAGGGATCAAACCTGCCACCTAGGCCTGTGTCCTGACTGGGAATTGAAGCTGGGACCTTTCTGTTTACAAGAAGGTGCTCCAACCAGCTGAGCCACACTGGCTGGGGTTCTCTACACTTTTGAGAATCTCATAGTCCTGTGGCAAAGCAAACATAGCAGGAAACTTCAGACCAGGTGACAGTTGGATACAGTGAAAATATATTCGATGGAGGGACTTCTTGGAGGTGTAGCAGGTAGGTGTTAGGAGATGTTGCTTAAGCTGAGTCTTAGTGGAGAGGCAGACATGTGTCTGGCATACAGGCTTAGGATCAGCAGTCCAGGTAATAGTGCAGCCATGAACTTATGAAAGATCTGAGCAGACCTTTTAATAGAGTTAAGGGCCCTCAGCAAGAGTAGCTGTGAAATTGGACCTTATTGGAATATGGTGGTTGTCTCTGCACATCCAAAGGGGAAATACGTTGATGGAGTAAATGGGCCACTGGAACCCCCTCAACACGTTGAGAGTATCTGTGATGTTTCCATGCAGACCTGGCTGAAAGCTGGCCTGGCTCAAACTCTTTCTCTTAACTTTCACTCCTTACAAATCACAAAATGAAATGGAGTTTTCTTCAAAATGACAGCTAAATCTCAGCCCCTTGCCAACCGCTGTACCAGTGCCGCTTAATTCTGTAATCCTTTTACCCTCCATTCCTTGTTATGGTTAGCAAATGCCAGGAAATGTTGGAGTGACAAGTGAGTTCTCTGTGCCTGACACCTCTGTGGGAAGACTTGATAAACTGCAAATACCATCACAGTCATTTTTCAGGTACAGGCTCAGAAATAAGACCAGAAAGGAGCCAGTCCTGGGAGGTAAAACACTCCCCACCTTCCTGGCTTCTTTCCTCTGTCTTACATTTCTATGAATTTGGCCTGTTGCTCAGAGCTGTTTGCAAGGAAATACTTCTGGGGAATATTTTCCTTTGCATCTTTAAAATTGAGTGACATCAAATCATATGCTTCATTGTACCTCCATAGATAATACTCTTCCCCTGCCTAAAGAGAGAGGCTGAGAATGGACTAATGCCTAACTCTCAGAATAGCTAGCAATGTTATACCCCATCCTTTTCAGAATGCAGAGACATGTCAGAACTGGCTCTGATTTCCCCCACAATCTCCTTCCTACAACACAATTTCTACATGAGCTTCATCTGCTGGGGAAACTTGGAAACCCCTCCTCATTTAACACACTGTCAGCCTATGTCTCCCTGTTTTCTACTTGGCTTAGAGAAGCATCTGAGTTTCTCTGAAATTCTCTCCTCTCTTCTCTCCTCTTCTTTTCCCTTTCTCTTTCTGGGGTACAGTATTAGTATTCTGTGGCACACTCTTAAGCAAAACCTGAGAAAGGAATTAATCTGTCACTAGAAATATATGTATTGGATAGTGATTTATGCAGATGCTGTACTCAAAATGATGGCTTTATTTCATCTGTGCTTCTCCCAGCGCTTCTCAGAGACAACACACAAACTTGCATTTAGCTTAACATTGCAGCTAGGTGACTGGGTGCTACCCAGGCCTGGCCTACCCTGGTTCTAGCCACCAGACCTAGCAGGCCAGGCAGGTAGCTCATGCAGCTGGGTGGGATTCTGGAATGTTCAAATCCACAACCCATGTGCTCTATAGGTCTGATGAAGAAACTGATCCATAAATTCTTTGTGAGCTCAAGTCCATCTACTCTTCTATCTCTCAAGCCTGAACTCAGATTCCCCTGAGTCCCATTGGCCCAAGCCCCTCTTCTCCATAGTTCTCAGTGGTTTGAGATTCTGGTCATAGCCAGGGAGAGATTCATTAAGGCTGGCATTTCCTCTCTCTGGCTGGCTTCTTCACCGTGTTCTGGCAGCAAGGCTGGGAGTCTCCCTAGAGAGCTTATTTTCCTGAAATTCTCCCTGTAGTTTTACATACTTAAGTGGGCTGTATGAGGTTGAGAGAAACAGCCTTGCTTTTGAACACTAATCCCAATCAAACTTTCAAATCCCTTGAAGTTCAAGCTATCAGCAGAAGTAAACAAGCCTCTGTTGCTATCCCTTTACCCAAACTGACTACCTCTTAGCTCAGGACCAGCTCCTCCAGAGCCCAGACTCTCCTGTGTTAGGCTGTCACACTTGTAAACAGTCTGTAAAACCTTGAGCTGTGCTCTTCTAGGCAGGCAGGTTTCTGCAAATGTTTCTTTTGCTATTGTGCTTGTGATTACTAGCATTTTCCCCATCCCGTCTGCTGTCTGCAGATTTCAACTGGGATTTATCTCCGTAATGAGAAAAGGGAGATAGGGAAACACTGGGGCATTTTTCTCTGACTTAGATTATTTGTCATTTTGATATTCATTTTAAAAGATGCTTTTCAAATATTTAAATGTATGTGTGTTTACATCGCAGCTCCTCGGGATGAATTGCAGATGACACAATCACTGCTTTCTCTTTCTCATGCTCTAGGTCTCTCTCCTGAATGGGTTGCCAGCAGCAATTTGGTCAGAAAAAAACATAGGTTCAAAAGAGTATGAACTCTGATCTTTGTGCATAGAAGATTTCCTCTTATTCCCTCAAAGATCCTAAACCCTAGTGTTTTGGGTGTTTTATGTATTATCTCCAGGATGCCCTGAACTTTCTGGAACTGACAGGAAACAAAGCTTAAACTTTATTAATCTAAATACCCTCTGTGTTCCTCTGCCTCATACAAGCACACACTTCACAAAATAGTATTAACTATAATAAATAAGGTTCTCTCTCCACTTTTCTAAATTCTGGTTGAAGATATTACAGACATAAAAGAGAATAAGCACCATTTATAAACAAACTCCCACTGTATTGATAGTGGATCAGTGGATAGTGTAGGTTTAGCTATGCAGACAGTGACCAGAATTTGAAATGCAGCATGTCAAAAGGTCCAAGACCAATTATTCTAAGATTGGGGCTTCTGTGTAGAAGAACTTAATAGAAGATTAAGAACCCACACTACTAAAGCACACAGGCTGGATCAAGAATGAAGCAGCACTAGAATCTTAAAAAGGCAGTTTCATAAGAAGGCATGCCATTTTTTTTTCAACAAACATTTATGGAGTGCCTACTGTGTACCTGCAACTGTGCTTAGTGCGGTTACATTGGAAAATAGAAATAAGACTCCACTGAGTGAGGTAAAGGTATATGAAAAGAGGGTGTAACATCATAAAGAGTGGTGGCCAACACTAAGTGGATCAGGGGTGGAGAGAGCCATATCCTGGCTGCGACTGGAAACGGCACCAGAGAGAGCAGTGTCAACGAAGTCAGCTAGTTTAATACTCTAAGGAAAGGGACAAAGATGAGCTCTCCCTCGCCAATTCATGGTGGTTCCGGAAAGGACAACCCTGATTAATCCTTTGTCATGGCATTAAAAGGGGTCAATTTAAGGCAAGATAATGGAGGTCTCATGACCTCCATTATTAGGCAGCCAAACTTTGAGCAGAAAATTACAGATCTCTCCCATACAAATGACATATTTCCCAGAAGCATTCTTGCTTTCTGGAAATCATAGAAATACTAAGATCATAGTAAGTCCATAGCAATACCAATTCTCCTGTCAATTAACTTCAATAACTACTCATTTAATGCATACTTTGTACAAGGTGCTATGTTGGGTGCTGAAGCATTATAGTGGCTGAGATGACTTTCAAATGTCAACTGCAGTAGCAGTCTTTAACAACTCATCAATCTATATCTGCATTCCTAAGTTATCATATTTCTTCTAGCAAGTCAAGAAGCCTTTGGGCAATAAGTATGATTAGCTGTATGCCTAGTTCTATTTATGTATTTGTGAAAGTTACAAAAAATAGAGACAATGTGGTTTTTATACTCGAGGTGACTACCACGTTTCAGGAGATGAGAGAGTTACATAATAAAACTACAGAATGGTCACAACAGTATATAACTAAGTTCTGAACTATGTGGTACAGCCTACAATGAATTGGATGCTCAGAGATGTAAAGCTTTTCAGAAACGGGCATTATGAATGAAGCCTCAGGGAATGGGCGATGAGAAAGAGGGCATATGCAAGGTGTGA
This sequence comes from Tonatia bakeri, assembly GCA_004024845.1. Classification (NCBI taxonomy): domain Eukaryota; kingdom Metazoa; phylum Chordata; class Mammalia; order Chiroptera; family Phyllostomidae; genus Tonatia; species Tonatia bakeri. The sequence goes on from PVIA01000188.1 coordinate 91,165, forward strand.
CCTTAACTGAGTGTTTCCTCCACATAGAATATATTTTTCCACTCTTCATATTCTAAATCTAGGTCAATGGATTTTTCAAAATCCATTCCAATACTTTATAAGCTTTCCCTAAAAATCTTATCCATTGTTTTTATATTAGAGTATGAATTCTTTGAGGACAGGTTATCTTCCAGCTTTACTCAGTTTTGCGTTCCCTACTGTCTACTGCACAGAACTTGACAAGTGGCAGGCATTCAATCAATAGTTGACAGATGAATGATTTGTGTTATTGAGTATTCCACAGAGCAGTCAAGAAAGAGTGATTGCCTAATAAATGTTTTCTGAATTGAATTGAAAAATCACCTGATTACTTCCTTAAACCACATGAAAAAGTTGGTCTTGTGGGTTGGGTTTGGGAACAGAAGATGGTCCTCACAGATCTAAGAGGCATTGGCAGAGATCATGGAGATTGGAGAGACGCCACATACTTCCCTGGCAAAGCAGTGCAGGAAATGAAGATAGCTTATGTTTCAGGAGTGTATCCTGGGTGAAGGTGGTGCTGCTTTGGGGTCTTTGCTCAGATATGCCAGTGTTTTCATTTTCACGTAGCTGGCCCATGGTTCCTCTGGGGAGTTGTCACATCATATATCATACCATATATATCATATATGAATATATTATCCTGGTTATATTCTTTGATTTCATTTTAGAGATGGTACACTGATCATCATACTTTCTTTAAAGACTTTGACTCACTAGACTTTTTAGATTTATAACAGGGAAACCGTTATGCTTTCAATAGTTCTTTATTAATGAGTGAAGTTGTCTAGACATCCTTTACCCAACACTCTCAGGTGCACCAAAAGAAACTCTGTGCCTACAAATTTGCACTTAGTATCTCTCTTAAATTCTGATTCTTCACTGAAGTAGAATGTAAGCGCCGGGAGTACTCCCATACTGGAAGCTTGACACAAACTTCTATGCATTCCTGTATCTGAGCTGTAGAGGGCACAGGAGCTCAGAATTCTCTCAGTGATTCTCCAGGTGGGAGAGGCTGTTGGCTTTTACAGTAGGCCAACTTTTTGTTTCAGAGGACTGCCACCCTGCATTGGAGGGCATCTGGCATTCCTAGTCACTAAATACCAGCAGAAACCTTCAGTTAGTATGATGAACTAAAATGCAACCCCTACACACATACATACATACACATTTCCAAAACACTACTGGAGAATGCTGCTAATTCTTGTTTAAAACACTGGGATGGCTGAAACTGTTAGAATAAATGAACAATTCCTCCATTTTTTCTAGTTGCTAATACTGGTGGTAGAATTCCCACCCCTGGGTTGTGCCATGCAGTAGCTTTGCATCTATAGGTAAAAAACGTAAAGGGACATTTTCAAGTACACTTGAGACCTTCTCAGACCCTCCAGAGAGGTGGTGTGGGGAGCCATGTCAACAGACACAGATGGGGAGGAACGTCAGCCTTGTTGTACTGATTTACCAGTTATACATTGTCTTCAGTGTACCCTTTACACAGTGTACTGTGTTCAATCTGGTTTCCCAACCCCCTAAGCACAGTGTTTGTTTTCCTGTCACATCTTTATTATCCTGGATTTATTCTATTCCTAGAAATGTTCAAACCTCTAAAAGCCTGTGGGAAGATGCAAAACCAGAGAGATTTGTACAATTAACTGACACAGTTTAGACTGTTTCAAAAGACTTGGCAATATTAGTGTTCTCATTACCACTGATATTTATTTTATTGCATATCAGGATGCACATTAAAATGTTTGTAGCAGCCAGATATTGTGGAAGGACTGAGACCGAGGAGACTAAGTCTTGTGTTTTGGTTTCTGGGCCCTGCCGCCAACTAGGTGGGTGGCTTTGGAAACGTCACTTGCATCCTCTGGGCTTCAGTGTTCTCAAATGAAAATAGTATGAAACTGGACTTTCAGATATTTGAGTATATAACTTCACTTAATGTTGAAATTAAAATATATAGTACTTTGATGGATTGGAAAAATACTGAAAAAATACTGAATGAATCTCAAGCCACTCACATAAATTGCCCATCTTTTTATTCCTTTCTTCTTTACCTCACCAAGACCCCAGTGTAACTATGAAAGACTGTGTTGCCTGAATCTAAAGCCCAGTCTTCTGTGAATGCAAATGTAGAGGCTACAGTTGGGGTTGTGTCTTGCCCACTGAGCATGGCCATATTCCTAGTTAGGTCTCATCATTGACTAGCAGTGATGCTCTTAAAAAGGTCCTATTTTGTGCACTTGTTTAACCATATTTATTGATTCTATTGTATACTGAGCACCATGAATTAAAAAGTGAAGATAGCCCTGGCTGGTGTAGCTCAGTGGATTGAGCGTGGGCTGTGAACCAGGCATCGCAGGTTCGATTCCCAGTCAGGGCGCATGCCTAGGTTGCAGGCCATGTCCCCCAGCAACCACACATTGCTGTTTCTCTCTCTCTCTCTCTCTTTCTCCCTCCCTTCCCTCTCTAAAAAATAAATAAATAAAATCTTTAAAAAAAAAGTGAAGATAAAATCCATACCTTCAGGGAGCTCAAAGTCTAGAGAGGGGTGGGAATGCAAAGAGATAAGTACAACCAGATATGTACTAGAGCAGGGATTTTGTGTGTCATGGCAGCACTGAGGAAGGCAAGCCATTGTAACTATGGATGGTAAAGTCAGAGAAAGCTACCCAGTGAAGATAATGTGGAAAAATGATAGTGTTGGACTTAACTTACTTGAAACTTTATTCACAACTTCATTTTGAAATCCCTTACCCACCACCCCTCACTCTTCCTCTTATGGTCCCTGTTCAGTAACAGAAGATTAAGTGGGAGGAATAGATGTTTGTAGTTTTTTTCTCTCCTCTGTTATGACAATTCCTCATTACCCTCTACTGTACAAGACGGCACCACCTGCAGTATCCAGTGTCAATACAGCCAATGAGTTTTCTTGTAATCATTTATATCAACTTGTTTAAGAACTTCTTGTTATAATCCTTGATTCAGATTTGAATGCTGCTTATTCTAGAATCAAAATTACTGTTTTTTAGGTCTCTCCTAAACATGTAGTTCTCTAAGTGTACATAAATTGAAACAATCCATAACATTTCAGTAGACTTCTCTGTATCATAAAGCAGTAAGATAGACATGCTATACTTTATTTAATGTAGGGAGAGGAAGGTCAAAACTCTCTGACAATATCTATGGAGTTAGATCTCCCCAGGAGAATAACTATGACTAACTATTTTGTGTTCAATTTTAGGAGTTTTCTAAACTTCCTAAAGTTTACCATGAATCTTAGCTTACCTAATCAAAGCCTTTAAGAGAAGGAAAAGTTCATGGAAGACATCTTTCCCAGACTCATTAGAGAATGAAGTGTGTCTCCCCACTTTCTCCCTGCCCCACACGTGGTTGTCTCTGCCCTCAGGCAGTCCACTGCCCCTCAGCCCAGCCATCTGCTCTCGGTAATGAGAGAGCAGCATGGTAGCCATAAATCCTGGCAGACAGCACAGTCTGGCAGTGGGAATGACAACGTGCAGTATGGAGCCTTTGGCAAAGGGTGAAGCTGTGGCTATAAATCCAGACACTGTAGACCAGAAGATGGAGTAGAATGAAGCTTCTGGCTTTTTTCTTTACCATCAGGTGATATTTCCAGAAGCAGCCATGCATCTTTGTCAGTGACCGTGGGGTCCTGAAGTGTTGTGATTATCTTCTCAGAAATATGAGTACAGCTGATCCTACTTCTTTCAACATTTTCAGCATTTCTCATACCTCCCTCAGAATAGTTTGTTGTTTAACTTAAAATGAGTTTATACAACCCACAGAAATACTTGATTCTTTTTTTGTGGGGGAGGGAGACTCTTTTATAAGTGCCCCCCAAGATCATTTTAGTTAATGCATTCAATGCAACGCTTATGGATACCAACTATATGTACTCTAAGACAGAGAAAAAAGTCCATTATTTTTAGATCAGTGTTTAAAAAATTGGTAACTAAGTAAAACTGAATAGTCAGAAAACTTGCAAAGCTGTTCCTGTTAGCCATATAGGTTTATCTACTGCAATGAGTGTTCAGGCAGTGCAGGCTTGAGTGGGTACTCTAGGATCATGAAGCTTACTGGTAAGTGGAAGAAGTTAAAACTAGCGAGGATGGGTGGGACCAGATCCTGAGTAATGTTAAATGACATCTATTTAAAATATATCTCAAAGGCTACCAAGAGTTAGTTTAGCCATGGAATAGCTGAGTCAGATTAGTCCTTAGGATGATGTATACCTTACAAAAAGTTTTAATCTATGCTTTAAAGTCCTTTGGGTATCTAAAGGAAGAGTCCATGTAAATGCCAATAATAACAAAATTTAGATGTTTGCACGCAGGACTTAAGATGCAGAGTAGCTGGGATGATGCGGGGGCTACAGTTGCACAGAATTTGATATGCAGTCCTCACACTCCAGGAGGCCCTGTCCCTCTTGACATTTCACCAGAGGCTCTTTCTTCCCACCATGCTCAATGTATATGCATTTTTTTTTGCCTAATTATATGCGAAACAAAGAAGCTTCTGGGTGGCTGTTATTTCCTGTATTTTCCATGTATGTGTATACTAGAAGCTGGATATACTAGGCTTGGATCTTTTATTTATTTATGTATATGCATTTATTTCAAAACATCCAGATGAAAATTCCAGTATATAGTAAACCAGGTGAATCATTACAAATATCTATGTAGTTTAGCATTGCGTAGGTAAAATATTTATGATATTTTCTGAACTTCTCATTTTATTGTTAGATATTTTTCTGATAATTTAAAGATAGCATTTTACTCCACTCCCAGCAACAATTTCTAAATCCAGAGTATTTTGTAACTGTGTCTAAACTTTAATTCTATGTACATATTAGACAATTCAGCATGCTTTAGATAAATTTAGGCATTTTTTCCCTATACTGCCCATCAACAATTTTTTACACATCTAATGATAATAATTTTATGAAGTAGTGGTTTCTATATTAAGTCAAGTATGCTCACTGCAAGAATCAAATCTCTTAACTTCAATCACTCATAGTGTTATTGAGTATCTAAGGCATATAAGATACTTTGATGGGAACTTTACAAATCTAGTCTTTTTTCAGGAAAAGTACCAATGGCAAATTCCAGCTACAAAAACTGATAGCAATGAATAAGGCAACGTGATTCCCAAGGCTCACACTCTGGAACTATTTTCAAGTCCAATGTTCCTAAACTTCATTTCCTAACCTATAAAATGGAAAGAATAACATTTGCTGCTTCTTGAGAAAATAATAAATTCATATCATTTTAAAAAGGATAAAAACTACTAATGTTCTTTTCAAATTTAAGCAATACTTATATAATAATATAATAATGTTATATCATTTATAATATTATCATATGGATATGCATCATAGCTTATATAATATAATTATACATATATAAAATAAAGGAGTAAGTTAATGCCTTCCCATTTCCCTTTGATCTGCCTACTTAAATAAGGAACAAGTATTTCGAGTTTTAGTCAATATTTAATAGCAGTTCCCCAAAGGACAGTTCAAGTGCCAAGTAATTTTAATTAGGTACTACAATACCAGCATGTAAAAATATGTAATGGCCCCACACATTAAAATTACTACAGTATTTATTTATTATTAATTGCAGGTGCCATATTATATTCACTAGGGGAGCCAAGAGTCAAACAAGTTTCTCAGTGTTGGGGTGCAAGTGATTTAACAAATTCCTAAGGGAAATTGACATCTAAATGTGTCAGAGAGCCACAATAACAATATTTCCTTTCATCACAAACTGTATTCTTCTTAATATTTCTAGAGCACTTTGCACTCATTTCTCCTTTGGCAGTGACTAAAATATTTCCTAAAGGTGTGCTTATACATAGTTCTTTCATGTGCCCATTTTACCATAAACAACTGTGGCATTTGTATAGTGGCGGGCACATAATAAGCACACTATCAACTAACAGGCTTGTATTTCATAATATTCTTTACCTTTACAGTGTGTATATATGCATATAATCTCATTTCATTTTCCAGCAGCTCTCTATGTATCTATTATCTCCTCAGTTAGCCACCCAAGGAAGCTTTGTTGGTAAATGGTAGGACCATAACTTATGATTCCCAGTCTGGTGTACTTATTCCTGGCTAGTCTCATCTCTGTGAATCTTCACTGTCTGAGTTTCTGAGCTCTGATGGAAGGTCTTCCTGCTGGGTAAGGGCAGACACTTTTCTATCTCACTGTTCCTCTTCAGTGTTGCCCTCTGTCCCCCACCCCTTTCTGTTCATGACGTAAGGGCCAGAGTTGCTGAAATGTGAAATGAAATTTATGCCAATTTATTACAGTTTATGACTCTTGACATGGCTGATTCGACTTGCCTTCTACTGCCCTGTATGAGAGATCTGAAAAGATTGGCAGATTAATTTAAGGCAGGTTTTACTGACACTAGTTACCTCTAAATGGATAATCATTTATCATTAAATTACTTTATTTTGAGCCAGGTAATTTCTGATCAACATATTCGTTCTCATCTTCTCTCTTCTTCCCCTCTCTTCTCTCCCTCCCTTTCCGCTTCCCTCCCCTTCACTTCTCTCTCACACATGCCCACACAGAAACACATTCACAAATGCATATGCCTTCCAAAGTAGGCATTATTTGAGCCATCAATATATTAATGAGAAAGCCATTTCTATTTGCTAAGCTACAGTCAAAATTGAATGTAGATGGCATCAAAATAGGTAGAGGTTACAATGCCCATTATAAGGAGGGGATAGGTATTAAGTAAAGAGAAATCAGTCTCTGTGATATTGCAGTAATCAGAACAAGTTTAAAACCTTATGAGTACTATAGCATTCTTGCAGACCATGAAAAATGGGTGAAACTAGATCCTGGATGCCATCATTAAAGAGTATGCTTTATAAGTGTCTTGATACCCACATAATGATGACAGCTCTGTTAAACTAACACTCCTCTTACACTCTGAGAGCCTGCCTCCTAAATGTAGGGTATGGTGTAATGGAGACAGGTTTGATTTACTTACAAAGAGCTCTGGGAAGGTAAAGATAGCAAAGAATCCAGGGTTTTTACCTGTCTAAAATGAAATGTCAAGCTGGGGGTTAGAGAGGCTGGAGAAAGAGAGAAAATAAAAGTTCAGATGGAAAAGCACATTATAGAAGAATTTAGTGATATTATAGATGTTATAACTTTGGAATTTTGTTAACTCACTGTTGACAGAAACCAATGCCAACTTGAGGTCGAAGTCCTTACAACTGCAATTCCCAGCAACACAACTAGACTCTGATGTTTTTCCTGGATAGTGATGATAGTTCCAGGACAAAACAACCTTATTCCTGTACTATGGCATCATAAACCCAATGTATTCCATTGTCATAAATCAATTGCCATTAAATTGTTTACCTGAAACCTATAAAATTTCATTAACCAATATCACCCCAATAAGTTCAATACAATGAGTAAATAAATAAAAAATAAAAACAAGAGAAGTAACTAGCAAATTAAAAAAAGAGGGTAAAGCTTTCTCCCATGTTAAATCTGTAGGTCAGAATTGTCTTCCCTGTTGCTGAACTTTAGGAGGGGGGAATCAATGGTTGATTGACAAGAACCAGGCAAGAAGGCTGCCCTGGGAATTTGACAGTTTGGCTGCAGAGCAGTCCATGCCATAGTGCATGAATGGCTAGAGTTTGGAGAGATGATAAGGGAAAGAAAAGAGCTATTAGTAGTTTTATTGCTTTGAACATTTGGAATACATTCGTATTGGGGATATGAGTACCTATTTATTGAATGGTATCTTGTCCCTAACATTTTACTAGCCACTTAGACCATTGATAGGGGAAAAATAAAAACTAATACCACTAGATCTTTTTTGTCCCTTGATATGTGTGAGTGGTTCTGGCTTATTAATGAGGGCAACATGCTCTATTACTAAACTGCAGAGTCTTTGGAGGAAAGGTCATTGCACAGACCTGGCACTTAACACAGTGCCTCATACCCATGGTGTGTTCCTTATGAATTACAGAGCAACTGATTGAATGGTTACAGGCAGGTTACATGCTAAGTAGGTTCTGTGCTCACATCTTAGCACATGAGAACCCTGAAGAACATAGTGACACACACAGTCTTAAGAATCAGATTATCATTTGGGATAGACTGGGGGAGGGGTAGTAAAGTGGGAATCAAATCATGAATGAAAGCATCACTGTTGAGGAGACAAAGAGAGCTTTTTTGACGTTCCCCATACAAGTGCATATGCTTCAAGGCAACAGGTAGTCAATCAATGTGTTTAGTGTTCAATTGTACATCCTCAGCCATCCCCTCTTCCTCCACTGTAGGCATCTCTGCTGAGTATATTTCTTAGCACTCTTCCCCTAGGCCTGCCTACTCTTTCCTTTTTTTTCCCCCATCAATATCTTTTCTAATACCCACTGTCAGAGCCACTAAAAACCGCGAGGCTTGTTTCTTGACAAATGTCCCATTTTCACAGGCAGTTGAACTGAACTGCAGCTTGTGCTCCGTTCAAACATGTCAATAAACATTATTGCAAAGACGTAGAAGCAATAATGGGAATGTATAAAACTCACCTTTATTGCTTCTTGCCATGAATTTACACGCTGCTCTAAGCAGCTTTCTCTCCCTTAAGAAGAAGCTGCAGGAAATCTGCTTTAGGTTGTAGGAACCAAAGATACTGATTTGGTTGCAATCTTCCCTGAAGACTGGAAGCAGATGATAGCAATGCCCACCAACTCAGATGTATGCATGCTGTTTCCTGCCATAGTGGCCTGTTATGAATACTGCTAGTTGTCACAGGCAAGGTTAAGGTCTTACATGGCAGCACATCTGATAGCACAAAATATCAACACTTGGGACAATAAAGATCCCCAGCATGGTGAAACTCTACACTCAGGTTTCCATGGCTGCAAGTTTTTGGCATTGAGAGTAGTAGCCTTGTATGGAGGAAATATAAAACAAAAAGGCTGGCAGCAATGATGGGAGAGAGCTTCACCCTCATAATCCCACTCTGAGCCAGGAGACCTGGGGCCTACAAATGTTTGGGGTCATGAAGTAAGATATGTATGAGTTAAACACCAGAATGCAAAAGTCTTTGTGGATAGAGTGTCAGGATGAGAACTGGTATATCACTGGGTATGGGCCATCTCATGGGTTAGTGTGTTCTGTGGTCTCTGAGTGGGGTTATGACCCTGTAACACTGGGTTCCACTAACAAGAGACACTCCTACAAATAGATCAAGGTTGAAAGCCTGGAATACAAGCCTGGAAGTATGAGTAAGAGTTGATTAATGAAGGGGAAGCTTTGAGAGAAATGTTCCAGAGGGAATTTCCCAGAGAAAATAAAGGTGTGGTGTATTTGAGGAAGTGCATGAAGGTCTGTGTGTATGGCCAGAGTACACATAGGTAGCGGGCCAACCATCAGGAAGTTGTAGAATACTGTTAACTCTGGGTAGAAATCTGGACCCAAATCATGGGAAGCCTCATAAGAAAACTATTTTAAAAATATGTTTACCTACCATTTAGGGAGATTGAAGTCATGGAAGAATTTAAAGCATGGCAGTATTAAAAACATGTATGTGCATAAATATACCTTTTTACTTTTTTTAGTAGTTATACATAATATTTCCTCTGACTCACAACTTTCTGAATTTTTATAGATTCTTCTTCACCACTCATTCCCTTTCACCACATCAGCCACCTTTATCTCCTTTCTGCAATTGACTCTTATAAATCAATGCAGAAGGGAAGGCAAGCTTTGGGACTTCCTGGTACCCCCACCTCAATCAAAGCTTGTGCTAGGTAGAGCCAATAATCAAGCAATTGACATCACCTTTTGCTATGGTGTGGAGTAGACTTTCTAAGATCGATCTTTTTTATACTATAAATTTAAAAAAGTGGTAACTTGTGACCTGATAGCACGTGCTCTTAAAAGGGAAAATTGACATGCACACTGTAATATGACTATGACTTTGCTTATGTTTAGTTTGTCTTAGGCTTTCTGGTAGAAGTAGGAATGGAGAATTTTAAAATGCTGTATTTTGTTCTACAGCACAGGTGGCTTTATTTCAATAAATAGGCCAAATTGGAAAACCACAACCTGGAGATGGTGCACATGGAGGTGATATAAGTTCTGGAAAAAGGTGTCCCAGCCAAACATGACGGAGAGTAGTTCTGGCCATCAGATGAAGTATAGAGGCAGCGACTGAAAAGCAGAAGGAGCAACCTATTAGGGAAGAAGACAAAACCAGCATTTCCAGATGTTTTGACACCAGGAACCTCAGAGAAGGATAATGGCATTATAGGAAACTATCAGCACTGGGGACACCCAAGTCTCAGCTCCGGGCTGAAATCTGGTTTGGGGAGAGAGACCTGCAGTTTGTAAATGACAAGAAGGAATGGGTTCTAAAGACAAGGCAGAGATTCAATCCAGAGTCTTGCAGTTAATGGTGAGAGAGAGTTCAAACCTTAACTTTCAGACTACTGTCCAATGCTCCCAGTCTTTTTGGCTGTGCTTGGCCACTGGGAAGCATTATGGATGGGCCCTATGGGTTTATGCCCTCTGTGTGTCCTATGTGCCAGCTGCCATGATTGTTGCCCAGCCACACTTGGCAGTGTGTATGCAGCTCTCACACTGCCGCAGGCCTTCTGGTTGGTAGTAAGCTGATATTTCCTCAGAGACCATTCTGCTTACTTGGCACAGCTCAAATCATGTCTCTTGGCTTTTGCACACTGCTCTCTCGTTTTGCTAAAATGCATTGCTTTTGCCAGCTGGTGGACTTCCCTTAAACCCATGCTGATGATATTGCCCATCTCATGTTGCTCTGGATGTACTGCTTCTGCCTTTGGCACTGTTGTGACTACCCCATACACTGGCTTGCCTTGCTGGCAGTAGGCTGGCCCGACCTGATTTAGATGTTTTCCATTAAGCTTTCCCCTGCTTGGCTGACAATTTATTACCTGTGCCAGTGGGCAGGTTCCTTCCTAGGGGGCTACTGCCACCTTGGGCTCCATCTTCCATTTACACTGGCCTTTTCATTGCTTTATCCATCCTGCTTGGCAAAGCTTACTCCCAGCATTCAATTGCTTCCATATTGTAGCTGGCCTTCCCTTCCTCTACTGGCTGCCTGCTGGTACCTGCTGACTTGCCACATCTCTCATGTGTAATGCATTCTTCAGTTCACATCAGATTGAATTTGACTGACTCATGGCTGCTGAGTACATTGCTCACTATTACCCGGAATGTTTCCTATGTATGATGAAAATTGTTAAAAATCAGGGTCTCAGCATAATTCAGACTTCCCCTCCCCAGCAATATTATCTCTCTACTCTCAGCCCAGAAATCAGTTAAAATCTATCAAATACCTGCTAACTTGACAGACTCTGATCTCTCTTTACTGAACAACTTATTAGTTATAAGAGTCTCCTGGAAATTCTCAGATTATTCATCTCAGGAGAAATTTAAAAGAAAATCTAGTCTATTTTTTTTTTTTACTTTAGATATGGCAACATCACAGTAATTCCAGAAAAATGAGTATCTAATTTCTAATGAATGGCCTCAGGAAGAAGCTGTAGGGAATTTGTTCTAGTATGTAACAAACTTCCCTTAGGAAAACACCAAAGGTAATCCCTTATGTCTTTTTCACCCCTTTATATAAAGTTTGTTGCCTTTTTGCTATTAGTGGGCACAAATGACAAGTTTTTAAAGTTTTTCTTTAAAATGACTCTGTTTAAGTCAAGTGATGCAAGCACTAAATACTGGCATGTTGGTCCTTACTTTATCATGACTATATGGCTCAAATTCTTTTCAGTTTCTTCTAATTTGTAATTAGGAGACTGGCTTGGAGTACAAGTGAGGAGGGACCCTTCAACAGGCTCAGGGTGCTTAGGGAAACAATACAAAACAGAAACCAAACAACAAGTAAAAATCCTAAGGACCACCTAATTGGAAGTCTAGTATGAGGATATCTGAAGTTTCTCCCTGGGATCTTGTCACTTCTGAGCTTGAATTCGTTAGTGGTTTCCCAGTTACGGTTCTCTGACATCTGAATTCCAGGCACAGCCGAGGAGATGTATAGGACTGGATCCTTGCCTCCATCACAAATGTGTTCTTCCTCTTGTCTACTCTGCTCTGCTTTACTGGGTCCTTGAATATCCTAGTAATTTTCTGCCTCAAACCTTTCCTATGGCTACTTCCTCTGCCTGAAGCTTTTTCTCTCTCTGTTTGCAAAGTCAATTCCATCTCATAAGTTTTCAGCTTAAATGTCATCTCCTCCTAGGTGCCTACCTGACCACCCACTCTGATGTTTTTGGTTGCAGTGCTCACTCCCCCTCACCACTTAATGGGATCTTCAATTGGTAATTGAATATTTGTTTGACTGCATATTTGCTGTCTCTTGATCCACAAGACTGAGCTTTATTAGGGTAGCAACCTAAATTACTGAGCATAGTGCATGGTATATAATAGGCAGTTAATAAATACTTATTGAATGAATCCTAAATGGAATAATGAATCTGCTGGCTGTGAAAGAAGGCGGCCCTGTGAGTTCCTGACATTTATGTGGCATTGGAATGGTCCTGTCTAAGAATCTGCTTCTACGTTTGCTGCCTATCTTTTGCGGATGTGCAGAAAAGTGGAAAAGCTAGAAGCCAAGTCTAAGCTGCCAAGATTTGAAACAGCAAGCTTGTCCTGGATCCCATCAGCACTTTGAATGCTAAAGGCTGTAGTTAATTTAGTGCTACTTAAGCTGACATCCTGTTTCTAGTACAGCAAGAACAAGATAAAAAGATTCAAACAGAATAAGATAAAAGAGGATAAAGGGGAATGATAAAGAAATCAATGAGATGAGCCTGATCTTCAGTCACCTGCCCTTTTCTTTACATGCATTTTCCTTTGGAGGGGTTTATTCATTCTCAAAAACACCAAATACTTTCTTTCTGATGCTGCCACAACTTTACATTAAGTTTCATTTTTTCTTATTAACCACAGGTACATATCTTAAAATTCTTGCTGAACATTACCATCTAGGCATTCTTCTATTCATGGAAATTTGACGGATCTGGAACTAAATTTAGTAACTCCATTTAGTAACTTCATTTATTTAATAGCATTTATTGGATCACTCTAATGTATTAAACACTACTCTGGGCACTAGGGATACTGTGATGAGCATTCATTCTGACAAGGAAGACTGATAATAAACAAGTGATTCTTCAATAAACATGCTGTTATCAAGTATCCTATGAAAATGTAATGTAATAGAACTATAAATTAATTCATGAAGCTGTGGGTATCTTCTCTGCAGAAGTGAGGTTTGAAGGATGAGTAAAATGAGAGAAGAGAGAAGAAGCATATATTGGGCAGGAGGGAAGTATGTATGAAAACCTAAGCAGAGGAAAGGATTGTTATGTTCAAAGAAATAATGGAGTGCTCTGTGTCAGCATTGTGACGAGAGGAGTAAGCGTTGAGATAGGCAGTGTCCCCTGCATATTTCACTTTTCCATTCATGACAACATAATTTTATTTCTTTCTCTAATCATTTTTTTCTTTTTTAAATTGTTGTTCAATTGCAGTTATCCCAATTTCCCCCTCTTGCTCTCCCTTGCCCTGCCCACTCCCACCCTGCTGCTCCCTCAGTCAATCCCCACCCTATTGTCCATATCCATAGGTTCTTTATACATATCCTTTTAAGTAGACCCTTCCCCTCCTTTACACTGCTTTCCCTCCCCCTTTCCCTCTGGTCACTGTTAGTTTGTTCTTTATTTCCATGTCTCTGGTTATATTTTGCTTGCTTGCTTGTTTTGTTATTTAAGTTCCATTTATAGGTGAAATCATACAGTATTTGTCTTTCACCTCCTAGCTTATTTCACTTAGCATAATACTCTCTAGTTCTATCCATGCTTTTGGGAGGGGTAGGAGTTCCTTCTTTCTTTCTGCTGTGTAGTATTCCATTGTGTAAATGTATTTTTTATTGTTATTCTGTTATGGTTGTCCCAGTGTTTCTCCCTTTGCTCTCCTCCACGCATCTCCTTAGTCCTCCATAACAAGCCACAAAGATGGTGGTCAGTCCTTCCTTTTGTCTGCACTGTCCTTTTCTTCTGCCAAAATTAGATTCATTCTGTGTACTTAATACCTTTTTATCCAAAATATAGGGACTTTTATTTAAAGTGCTTTAAAAATATACAATTTACATTCATTGTGAAACAATGAAAGTATTATACAAATCAGCAATAATGAAAAATTACTTCCATTCTCCTTCTGTCTCTTCCCACTGCAAAAAAGCCACTGTTAAACACTTGTTGCCCATTCGTTCCATTATAGCTGTAGTATACACACAGCGAGACATGCACATGCACATGTTCACATACTTTCACGACCTGATCTTTAATTTTACATTTAAAATTTCTATTAACTAAGCAAAATAGAATTTCTAAAACTTATATAATTATAACCTGCTTTTTTCTCAATATAGTATAAAAACTTCCAACATACAGAAACATTGAAAAATCTGTATGGTAAACACCCACATACTCATTACCTAAATTCTATAATTAATATTTTGCAGAATTGTTTTATCACCCTTTATTTATTCCTCTACCCATGCATCATTTTCTGATACAATTTTGATAGATTTTCCAATAAGTTGAAAATTTCTTATTGTGTTGTAGATCATCTTTTTTGTATCATGGTTATCAGTTCTTTGTCAGATATATGCTATGTGAATATTTTCCCCCCACTTGTGGTTTTCTTATCAATTTTCTTGATAATGTCTTCTGATGAACATAGTTTCTAATTTTGATGAAATTTAATTTATCATATTATTTTTCTTTATAAGATAATTGTTTTCTGAATCCTGTTTAAAAACCTTTTCCTACAGCCAAATATGGAATGTTTTTTTTTTTCCTATTACATTTCATTTTGGTGGTTTAGGCTGATATTCCACCCTGTCAAGATTATTTTGAGTCTAGCTCCTGTCTTCTGCTACATTAGATATTGCTTTCAGCTATGTGGCACCTGCAAATTTGACAAAGTATTGAATGTTGAATGGGAAAGAACCTTTTTTCGAGTGCAATTAGAATTAAAGGTCACATTTCACCTCTTTATTTCTCAGGATATCATGAGAGACAAAGTCAGATTCTCTGCTGAAATCAGTAGCAGAGTACACCATTTGTGGCAGTACACTATTTTGTGGTTTGAGAGCCTTATTTCTGAGTTTTAACATTACTTTTTTTGAGTTTCCTATCAACACCTTGTGTTCACTGACTTCTTTTCTATTTTTTTATTTCCTAAATTGTCCCCAGTATAATGTAAGTTCCATCAGAGAGGCAAACTTATCTCTTAGTTACTACTATGTTCCTAGCAACACAGAGATACATTAATTAATATTTGTTGAATTCATTAATGAATAAAGGTCCAAAAATCATCTATTTAATGCTTTTTTAAAATAAATTTTTTCAGAAATTGTCTATCTCTTTAGCTTGAACTTAAAGTGGTAACTTACCACTTTACCTGCTTGACATATGGGGCATTTTCCTGGTGCTAGTGTTCTGTCAGCTATCTTTGCTGCTTTCCATCATTTTTTCTATCTTTATTGAGATATAATTGACAAAAGTATAAGATATTTAAAGTGTGCAACATGGTGAGTTAATATAGATATACATTATGAAAGGATTCTTCCCTACTCATCAAGTCAATTAACACATCCATCAACTCACACATTTGCCTTTCTTTTTTTGGGAGGGTTAGAACTTTTAAGTCTACTCTTAGCAAATTTCAATAGTATTATTAGCTATAGTCACCATGTTATATGTTAGATCCTCAGACCGTATTTTATAACTGACACTGTGTACCCTTTCCCAACCTGTCTCTATTTGCCTACCCCCAGGCCCTGGCAACCAATTTTTTACTCTGCTCCATGAGTTAGACTTTTATTGTTAATATCACACATGTAAGTGATAACATGTGGTATTTGTCTTTATCTGGCTTATTTCATTTGAAATAATGATCTCCAGGTTCACTGATGTTGTTGCAAATGACAGGACTTCCTTCTTTTAAAAAACTGAGTAACATTCTGCTGTGCATGTATACCATATTTTCTTTATCCACTCATTCCTTGACAGACACTTAGGTTGTTTCCATACCTTGGCTACTGTGAATAATGCTGCTATGAACATGGAAATACAGATATCTCTTTGAGGTATCTGTAGGATTGCTAGCTTTATATTTAATGGGAAAAAGATCACTGTAAGAACAATATTGAAAAAGTTAATAACAAACAAAATTATTAGACCTCAGTGTGCTAGTAATACAATTTGCTGAAAATTTTGAAAAAGAGGAGGTATCCTGAATGGATAGAGATAAAGAAAATCTATGACAAATATTTTTTTGATTCAGAGAAAAGATAAGGGCATTGTAGGTGAATGTAAGGGCTAAGTTAAGACTCATGGGCAGAAATGAGTTTGGCATATGAGCAGACTAACCAGGGGAAATTTTTTCTTCTCTGGGAGCTTTGGGAAATATGACTATAAGACTCCAAGGAAGCTTAAAGTTCCAGGATGAAGACTTTGTATTTGATCTGAAAGACAAAGATGAGGTGTTGTGAATTCTTATATAAGAGTGTGATTTAATAACATCAGGTGTTTAAAAAACATTGGTGTTGTATGATGAAGGTAATATGGGGGGGGTGCAGAGAAGAGGTAGCTATAAGGAGCTATAGAGCTAGTTACAAAAAATTAAGATAAATATAATTATATCAGTTTGGTTACAGAATACATAGGGCATTAAAAGGCAATATAGAGGAACAATGGACTATTTAGATGTTGAGGTGAGAAGGAGAGAGAATCACACTCCAATGGACTAGAAAAATTCCCCATTAGGTTGAATGGGGTGATCTTGGAAAGCAAGTTCAAGTGGTTATAAATATCATTAAATTAAGGTCCCATTAAATTATCAAGAGAGAGATATCCAGTAGGTTTGGGAGCCTTGTAAGAAGCTTGTGCTAGATAGAAGGATTTGGAGGTAATTTGGTTAAGGATACAATATGAATAAGAAAACATATGAGCCCTTTCAGAGAAAGCAGTAAAAGGCTGCAAAGAGTCAGTAATTATACCTCAGAGAAAGTTCACAGTTGAGGTCAGGAAGAAGAACTGGGGTTACTGAAGGGAAGAGAGAAAGAGCAAGTCATGAACTAAAAGAACAAGGTTACAACAGAAATATAAAAATCAAAGGAAGAGGCTGATCAAAACGTGTGGCAGAACATTTAAGGAGCAGGAGCAAAAGTTGCCGGACATGGTAAGAAGATAGTCATATCCTCTTCATCAATAAGGATGGCTAAGCACCCAGATAAAATCAATCTAACCCTTCTCCCTGGATTATTGAAAAGAAGCATGCAGATGTTCTCAAATACAAATTAATCATAACATTTCCTTTCTCAAAACAGTAATCTGTATTGTATTTTTTCTGTTGCCAATTTAGTCGCCTCATACCCCCCTCCCCACCAGTAATCACCACACTGTTGTCCATGTCCATGAGTCCTTTTTCCCTTTTGTTCAATCTTCCCCCCCCAACCAACCCCCACACACCAAAAGCTGTCATCTATTCTCCATCTATGAGTCTGTCTCCGTTTTGCTTGTTAGATCAGTTAGTTCATTAGATTCTACATATGAGTGAAATCTCATGATATTTGTCTTTCTCTGACTGGCTTATTTCACTTAGCATAATGTTCTCCAGGGCCATCCATACTGTTGCAAAGGGTAAAAATTCCATCCTTTTTACAGCCAAGTACAATTCTACTGTGTAAATGTCCCATAGTTGTTTTATCCACTCATCTACTGATGGACACTGAGGCTGCTTTCATATCTTGATGATTGTAAATAACACTGCACTGAACATAGAGGTGCTTATGTTCTTTAGAATTAGTGTTTTGGGTTCCTTCAGGTATATTCCCAGAAGTGAGATCCCTGGGGTCAAAAGGCAAATACATTTTTTAATTTTTTGAGGTATCTCCATACAGCTTTCCACAGTGTCGGTGCCAGTTTGCATTTCCCACCAACAGTGCAAAAGTGTTCCTCTTTCTCCACATCCTCACCAGCACTTGTTCATTGATTTATTGATGATAGCCATTCTGACAGGTGTGAGATGGTATCTGATTGTGTTTTTAACTTGCATTTCTTGATGATTAGGGACATTGAGCATCTTTTCATAGGTCTATCGCCTATCTGTATGTCCTCTTTGAAGAAGTGTCTATTCAGGTCCTTTGCCCATTTTTTAATTGGATTGTTTGTTTTTTTAGGTGTTGAATTTTGTAAGTACTTTATAAATTTTGGATATTAACCCCTTATCAGATGTGTTGGTGAATATATCCTCCCATTCTGTGGGTTGTCTTTTTCACTTATCAATGGCAAAATGATAACTACAATGACATTGTAACTTTATAGGGCAGTATAGGTAAATTCTGTCCAGTATACCTTCCTAAATTACCATGTGCAATCTATTATTATGAAATTAAGGAAACCATCAATTGATGACTGGTCTGCATTTGGTTAGAAAAGTAAATGATAGGCACATCGTTTATATTCCCCATGATTTTCTTAAGGTAAAATCTGTTAACAATTATCTGGTGATAGATTTGCTTTCCCTGGGTTGTGCCTCCAGCACACAAAGTAGGGCATTTCTGCATAGGGGCTTCCTTCTGTGCTTATAAACTATTGGCCATCAGAGTGAAGGTTTAGTAATAATTTATTCTGCTTGAGTTGTTAAATAATTCTCATATTAATAGAAAAACACCACATCTTGACAGTTTTAAAGCCAACTGCAGGTTCAAGGCCCTGTCTCTTATTTTAAGCATCTATGGAAAGTAAAGATCAAATATTTCTGAAGCAATGCTTATTGTTATATCTATTTCTGCAAGACACAATTTTTTCTTTTCTACCCACTAAGTCCCTGTGCTATGTTATCATATGAGTTTCATTGCATGATTTTCTTGAGGTTCTCGGGCATATAGGTACAGGCAGATTTAGCATGGTGAAGAATAAATCTTTGTGGTTGGAGACTCAAAAAATTGCTCCTAGTCATGGATCCCTTCACCTCATCTGTTGGGTAACACTTTCCAAGTCATCTTCTGTGTCTTTGAAACAATAACTTTAGTAGTGATAATAATGCCTAAAATAGATAACCCTCCTTTTTTTTTTGTCTCATTCCAGATTCTATTCTAAAGTGTTCCATAGATCAAATTCTTTCTCTTTCAATAATCTTATAAGATGGTTCTATACTTTAAAGATGAAAATATGAGGCCCCAGATAGACTAAATAACAGCTTCTCAGCATGGTTAGTGAATTCCCATGGAATGAATTAAAACAAGAGTCTGGCTCCAAATGTCATATTTTTCACCCTTACAATTTAGTGCCTCCAGGGGGAAAATATATAAGAAAGCATAAGGTTACTATTGGAGGGTACATTCTTATTTTGTTAGAATATTCAGACATTTCCAGAGTTCTCTTTCCAAAATCTCCTCTAGACACATTTATTTTTAGTATGTTCCATGTTGGTATAATTCTGTTTGGTGTATAAAGTTAACACTTGGACATAGTCAATGTCAAAGTCAAAGATACAGTCAACTGTCAAAAGAGGCAGTTCTAACAGGGTGTTCTAAAATGTTTGACCATAGACAGAATTATTTGAAAGTTATAATCTCATGAATTGAAAACCTTGAAAAGGAATGTTCTCATTGAATATATCCTCTGTTGTTAGAAAATCAGTTACACTAGCTGTTGGTCATGTGATATTGGATCTCTCCCAACTTATTGTTTCTGAAGATACCTCTGTTCTCATGCATGGAGTCCTAGGTGACCTCCAAATAGGTAGGCCTTTACTTAGCAGTGCACTTCACTGCAAGCAGGGTTAACATTTCTGGCTACACTTTCAGATGGCCTCACTAAGTTTCTGGGAAATCCAAATGCATGCAAAAATAATTCCTATAAAGGAAGACTACGTGGTAAGCAAAATTTTTGTTAGTCTGTTTGCTAATGATGCATCAACCTGGATTGATGGAGCCACTAATTTTGATTACAGTAACTAGGGTCTAAAGCAACTGTATCACTTAATATCTGGGTTGTTTTCTTTCAGACATTAATGAAGTATAAAATTCTACATGGTACTTCAGAAGAAATCATGATTGGTGTGAATTGCCTTTTGTAGGTGACAAAACATAAACTCAACCTGTGGGGCAGATAAATGGCCGGTTCTTTCCATTCTGACTAATGAGGCTCAGAGAGGTGAACTGACACTTGGAAAGGCACACAGTAGATACGTGTCAGAACAGGAAACAGAAGCCAGCACTTAAGTTGGGTACCTTTCAAATCAAAGGATGGAATTCATATAGCATCACTATATACTAACATGCTCAGTAAACACTTTGTGAATCCCCACATGCAAGTATGGTCCCATCAGAAAACATGCATCACTTGTTTCTTGGTGAAGGAAGATGAAAATCAACCTTTTCTCAGAAAAGGGAACTCTGGGAATAAGACCCCAACCAGTTATTTTCAGGCTGATTTGAAATTACTGATGGGAAATCAGGAGAACAGATTTAATCTTCCATTCAGAAAGAGCAAGACTGACTTGTTTCTTGACCCAAATGACAAATCGTTTTTTCACCTTCACCTGTGACACAAACTACTCATTTACTAGCTGCTCCTTCCCCCTCTTTGTATTCTGTCTGTACTGTAGCACTAGGTGACACGTAGAAAAGAAAGGAAAGGAAAGAGAACAAGTTGGCAGGGAGTCAATATATTTCAATGTTTTATTACTACGGACTCTAGTAGTGTTTATTTCGTGAGTCTGAGCAGAGACTGAGTATTTCTAAAGTGACTCAGTTATCAGTGAAAATGATTAAAGGCACAACAAAAAAGTCTATGGATTAATTAACAGGTCAATGGTTGTTGAGTAGCTATTACCAAATTACATGGTTTGCATTCAAGAGAAAGGATTTCTGTTTGACGCTTTTCAGCTTGGGTAACTTGTGTGTTAGAATTCCAAGTCAGTGAGAGATTTCCATTGATTGGTTGATGGGTAATAAGATCAGAAACGATAGTACCTGGATTTCCTTCAATTCCACACATTCAAGTCTTAATCATGTTTTCTGTCAGTGGTACATCCTTCTTGCTATGTTCCTGACAGTGACATTTGAAGACTCAGTTAATAATAACTTTAAAAAGCAGAGCTGATGACACAATGGGAGAGGAAAAAAGTCAGCATCAGCAAAATAAGTCAGGAATTTGATGCCAGCCAGGACAAACAAATATGAGGAGAGGGAAGGACAACTAATAATCTATGCTTTGGAAAGCATACACATTTCAAGAAGGAGGAAAGCAACAGATTCACTAAGAACCCACTGTTTTATTAACTCATGTAATAAAAATCTATCGAGATTTGTACTAACACACAGATATATTCACATACAAAATACATATATAAAGAAATATATAACTTTTATATATATATAATTTATATAAAAATTGTAATGAGTGAGGCATAAATTTAAAAACATAATAAATTAATGTATAGGTTACTAAGTGAAAATTGTTAGTAATAAGTGAAAAAGTTGAGCCAGCTGAGGGATTGAGTATTCAAAGCCATGACAGGGGTCAGGTATTGTTATCAAGTAGGGGTGGTCAGAGTAAGCCTCTTTGAAAAGTTAACTTTTCAGCAAAGACTTGAAGGAGGAGACAGAGATTAGATAGATATTTAAGGGAAGACTGATTCAATCATAGGTCACAGATAGCACAGATAGTGCTATGCTGGTGTGCATCTGATCCAGTTGTCAGTGTGACTGGAGTAGAATAGGCAAAGGGGTGGTGGAGATATTAGAAAATAAGATCAGAAAAATAAGAGGGATGCTGTCGTGTAGGTCCTGATTGGCCTCCATAAGAATTCACATTGGAGGACTGAATCATAGTTCTGGGTCCCCTTCCCCAACAAAGATGGAGCAAGACATTTACGATAGTGCCAGTAAGATATAGTGTTACAGTAAAATATGGGATTAATCAGAAGAAAAAAATCACCTTTGGGTTTTTTTAAATATGAATTCAAGAACAGCAAACAGCAAGGAGACGCATTTATGAAATCAAGAAATCTTATTCTAGGAGTTGGGAGCCAAGTAGATGGTACTGATATTCATAAGCAAACTATGAGGGTGTTTTTGCTTTAGGCCTGCATTTAGGCAGGCAGTGCCTAGAACATTTAATTTCATTTCCAAATGAAATTTATTCCCATTAAAATGTTTTCATTCAATTAATAATTCAGCCAATAATACAATTATGAAATAGAACTTTTGCTGATAGCCTTGAACTCCTACTCTCTATTTTGGTTGCTCAAGTTAAAACTGTTAAAAGTATCAAATAAAATTAATAAGACAAAGTGGATTCTATTAGTCTACTGAGCCAGGAAGCTTCTCTGCAGAGCCACTTTGAATAATGTAGGCGTCAATTGTTCCTAGAACTGGGACACTAAGAGCTGTGGCCTCCCTAAAGCCACTGGCTTAATTAATTGAGGAAACTGTCTCATAAAATTGCAAGACTTGCTTGTAAAATTTGGGGATAGGATGCTGGCCCTGTAATGCCTGCCAGCACCTCCTGAGTAAAAAGTTCAGTAACAATCAATTCCAGCTTAATGAATTTTCTTCAAAAGTTTATATAAGCTTAGCATCTCTGTCCATGCTAATATCTTGGTAATTTCTCATTTTTTCCCTTTCCTGTCACCATAAAAACCTGTATGCATTATTATTCGGTTGGAGCAAGACTATTCTCTGAAGATGTAGGTGAGATTAACCTGCATCAATTATAATTTCCCCACTCCAGTTGTTTGTTTCCAGGTTTTTATCCAGACGGTGTGAGAACTTTTAGAAAGTCTGGCTAAGATACACTCACCAGTCTACATTTGAAAGATCTTTTCTGGGTCAGAGCCTTCTGACTTCCTGTTGTGAAGAATATTGGTGATCACCTCAGGTGTTCTCTTCTGAAAAAAAATCAAGAGTTTTAGTGCTAAATATCTAACTATGCCCCATTCATAACAACAGATTGCAATTTGTTCAAAGATCAGGGGAAGTGTTGGATGTCATCAGAATATAAAACACACTTTACAACACAATGTGAAATGCCAAAGTGGGTTTACAAGATATAGTGCCTCTCAGCACCCACAGGGCCGTAACACATCCACCTCAGTTGCAGGGCTGTGGTCCTCTGTCTTGCTTCTCTAGCTCTCTTGTTTTGAAAACTCCATCTCAGAAAACTGGCCAGTTATAAAGTGGAGATTGGAACAAGACAAAGAGTCTCATTAACTTCTCGATCTCTACTGATGGGAAATCATTTGAAATGCCATAGGCCAGAGGGAGGACAAGACTTTCGTTTTATGGTCCTCTGAAATTATATTGGGCTCCATTGGGAGGAGCATGAATAACACCCATTATGTCAAGTGAGGAGTAGTGTGGTTTCTCACTAATAATTAATTAATTAAAATAACAATAAAAATAACAACAATAAGAATGTTATTGCTAATGGGAGGGAAGTTGGGAGGGAGGGGTAGGAGGGCTGGATTGGGAGTAAAGGGGAGAAAACTGTACTTGAACAATGATTAAAATAAAATTTAAAAAAAAAGGATGTTATGGCTGGCTGTGCTTTTCTTGATACATTCCCCTCAAAAATCTATCTCATTAATGATTTGAGATGACTCAAAAGAGGTGATTGTCAATTGAGGTGCAAGACACCTTAAAAAATAACACAATTGTATGAATCATTTCAAGATTTCTGTTAGGCATATTTTATGAATTAGTAATGTTAATAAGCCTGTTATTTGAAAAACATTCATTTCATGGGATTTATTCCAAGCAACTCCTCTCTCTGACTACTTCCTTCTGATAAATTACCATTTGTCAACTTAAGAGAAATTATGTTTTCCTGAAAAGTTGAAAAATACCTTGGCAACACTAGCACTCTTTTAAAGTAATCACCACCAATACTATTAGTTTGAAAATAAATCACTTTGTACAACTGAGTGCATTTCATTTCTAATGAAGTTTCTAAAATTCAACAATATTTTTAAGTGCCTATTTTATGTCAGGCTTTCTGCTGTGCCCCATGGGAAATTCACAGATAAGTAAGATATATGCCCAAGTCTCAAGCAACACATAATCAAGTAGGTGGAATCAGATGTACACAAATAAATTATTTTAATGAAAAACAATAGTCTAATTAATTTTCGCCACCTTGAAACTGATGACATCACTAATTCCATTTAAGTCACCAAACAGTGGCAGAATATAGGGTCAGTTGATGGATATATATTTAAGTGATATGCTAAGAAGTAATAAGCATGATGGTCTGCTTAATTACCAATCTCCTTAGCAACTTTTCTTTTTCATTTTGGATTAGTTACCATTCTTGAATAAAAATTGCCTTTCTGCTACGTTTTTTCTTGAATGAATTCTTTGGGTGCTTTATAGCAAGTTTAATTCTGTCCTAGATTGTGCTGTGTGTAAATGTGAGTATGTATGTCTGTTTATTACAGCAAGCTTTAATCAAAACAATTGAAACACCTGTTTTTTCTTGATTCTCTTAGTGAATTGTCTTGGCATTACTGAATGGCACCACAAACCAATTATAATGTGCTGTGTAGGAGACATGCACTGACATTGCTTTCTCAAAATAGGCTACTTCTTTTTCTAATATTTTTGAGAATGTTATATGCATGTATAATGTACACCTTTACATAAAGGAAAATGATTACATTTTAGTAGTACTTTATATATAGTTTACAGTGCTTTCACTATCATAGCTTACCTAAAGCTGCTCCTCCTCTTGAATTGTACCAGCACGTATTGCTCAACCTAGAAATGTTGGTGTCTCCTTTATTACTGCCTTCCTTTAACACTAATATACAGCTTATTTCCAATTAAGTCAGTTCTGTCATTGAAGCAATCTTCCCACTTCTCTGCATCCCCTGGCCCAATGTTTTGGCTAAACTTGCCGTGTTTAACACTGCAACATCTAGTTGATCTCTGTGCCTACACTTCCACGTTTGCTCCCTCATATCCATTTCCCTAGGCATCCAGAATATACCAGTCTGATGATGATGCTCCCCCGTTTAACACACATCCCTGGGCTACAATTGCACTTAAATTCTAAACTTCTTATCCTGACCGATCAAATCCTGTTTTATCCAGACATTTCTTCTTACTAGGTTATATCTTCATTACAACACTCATACAGCCATGCAGAATTATTATTTTAATTATATAAAATTGCTGCCACTCAACTATTTTTGAAAAACAAACATAGCACTTGGTCAAACTAAAACAGGCCAGGTTTTTTTCTTCTTCTTCTCTTTGCCTTCACATATACTCTTCCTTTCATCCACTTGCATATGTCCTCTGTTTCTTTACTTGGATAATCCCAATTTATTCAGATTTGAGTCTAGACTTTAACATTCACCCTTGGAAGCCTTAGATGACTATAGTATCCACCTTCCTAGTTTGAATTAGGTATCCCTGTTTTTTGATTCTTGTACAAATTGCGCTTGCTGCACATTATCTTAATTATCTAATCTTTCCATGTTCTCTCACTCTATATAAACTACATGAGGTCATGGGGAAGGCTGCTTTTGATCTCAATAAATTTAAAGTGTACAGTACAATATCTAGTATATAGAATGCTTTAGTAAGTAATTGTTGAATAAAGAATCGTTAACCTACAAAACAATGCAACAGAAAAGATTTGTTTCCAACACCTCAACTGGTCCTTTCAACAAATGCTGATGTTTCCTACTTTCCGTAGATAGTAGAGTTATGTATGATACTATTATTAAGGGGAGTCAAGAGGTTTTTAGGGCTCTGTGCACTAGTTTGTAATTCCCTGTGTGCCTATAATTATTTCAAAATAAAAAGTTAAAAAATGGTGACATTGATAGGCCATATAAGGTAATTTCCATTTACACCTGAGGAAAGTAAGGGTTAGAGAGTGAAGTCATTTGGACAAGGTTATTGACAGATACATGATATGAACACTTTTGAATAGAACCAATCAGAGGCTTTTTACTTCCTCTGGATCTTCAGATGGACCTAGCACCAAATACCATGTTTTATCCCTGAAAAAGCTGATATTCTAGCCCAGAGTTTCTATATTTTTGGTGATTATTTTTCTAACCTGAGAAGCTGAGCCAAAGGATATAGGACAACACCTTTGGGGCTCTCTCTTAAAACATAGATCGTAGACTTTCTGTAGGTCCTTAGGTCTCTCTATCTTGTTTTTAGCTCTGATTTAGGCTATATTTGCTTATTAATTTGTTCATTTATTCATTTATCAACACATACTGAAATTTTCCATATCACAGATAATGCTATGGAAAGTATGGAGAGAAAAAGAGATTCTATTCTCAGGGAGTTCATATTCTAGTAGGTGGCATACAAGTGAATGGTTACCTATAATAGGTCCGTATTTAACTACCGTTTAAGCAGTAGTAGTTACAGGGAGCTAGGCACATTGAAGAAGCACTTAACTTGGACTTGAATGATGTATGGATGCTTCTTATGGGAGGTTATTTCTAAACAGAACACTAAAGAATAGACAGCCTGAGAGAACTGTATGTATAGCAGGACTGAAAGGCAGGGTGGGGTGGGGTGGGAGGAGTTGGAAGAAAGGGGATCATACACAAAGATAAGCATCACCTTCCCCATTGTATCTGTGTGATTTTGATACCAATATGGAGATACTGATAAGACCGTCTCCTGAAAAGAGAATGTGAAAAGGGAGGAAAAGGGAAGCAAGGAACAAACATAGGTTTCAAAGAACTCTATTAAAATTTTATCTCACCTATTAGTGGAATCTAATCAACAAAACAAACAAGCAAGCAAAATATAACCAGAGACATTGAAATAAATAACAAACTGACAGTAACTAGAGGGGAGAAGGAAGGGGGATAACAGGAAAAAAAGGGAAGAGTTGTCAAGGAACTTGTATAAAGGATACATGGACAAAGCCAAAGGAAGGTGGGATCCAGAGTGGGAGGCAGAGCCGGGTGGGGTGGTAGAGGGTAGTGGAGGGAAAGTGGAGACAACTGTGCTTGAACAACAATAAATTTTTTAAAAAATCTTTTTCTGTTTTTTTCTTGTTTTTCTCTCCTTTTTCTAGGTAAGTGCAACTGATTTTAACAACAGAACTATGGTAACTGGACTCAGTACATAATGACTTTCTCCACTGAATATACTACAGAATGACATCTCGGTATCTTCCATCACCTCTATTTCATCTGTGAGTCTTTACTCAGTAGTGCTAAATGACCAGTAAATAACATAAGATTAAGGAATAAATAGTTATATCTATATTGTCATATAATGCTCAGTTGTACCTTTTTTATAGGTAAGTGAACCTTATTCAAATCTCAATTTTGCACAAGAAGCACCGAAGGGAATATTATTCCCTTTCCAGCAGTATGCATGGTGAATTTCTATTGAAGAACATTTTTCTCTAATGCATTTTTCATTTGATTTGCATTAAACTTTTTGAGGGAGTCTTTAGGTGTGTGTCTCTTTTATCATTTAGGGCATACCCCTTTGTGTTTGTTGACACTTCAGTTTTGTTCCTTTCTTCCTTACAAGATAGACTTGAAGCTAGACATTGGCATAATTTTCAGTGCACTCTGGAGTCTAATATATTAAAATGCACAGCTTCTTTCTTATTGCATTATCTAAATCTACTTGGAGGTCGGAGTTTTAGACTTGAAGAAAATGAGTTCTTAGCAGTGCAGTGTAGAGTAGGATTTAGTTGGCAAGATGGAAAATAAATAGTAAAAAAAGTGGAAAGAATACTTGGAAGTTATTAAATATTTGAACAGTGACTGCTCCTAGAAAATTGGCAGAGACTCTTATTGGCCTTTAGCCTGGGCTTGGCCATTCTCTTGGCTTTTCATGCTTAGCGATTCCTCAGTTCCTTATCTTGCTTTCCAAATTCAGTTTTTGTTTTCTGCATAGACAGCATCAGCCATGTTGTATTTGGCTATTTGCATTTACTGAGGGTCCTCAGATGTTCTAACAAACTGACTTGTGTTTAGCTCATGTGTAATTTGGTACAGCCACCCCTGCCCTTTACAGAGAGGTGACACACCTCCTTATTCATAATAATTATCCTAGCTGATGGAGCTCATCGAGTCAGCCCCTCTGTTCACTTGATGGGGACAGATTTTCTGAAGTGCTGCTGATTTTCTGTTTGAATCCTGTTGTCAATATCCATGTGTGACATTATTAATTACAAAGCACAATGGAATGGCCTTGCAGCAAATATTGAATAGCATTACTTGAAGGTTACTGTTGGAATTGGCCCTCTGTGATACATTATTATAAATTAAACATTTCATTTTAGTTTATTGTGGATTGAGTACTTCACATAATGTTTTACTATTGTGTGTCAAAATGGGTCTACTATATAAGGAAAATATATTGCTGTGTATTATGTAGTTTTTAATTTCTGAAGTGGAAAGAAAAAATGTCTGAAGGAAAAAACGAAGAGAGATTAAATGAGTAGAATGGTAATTACTTTCTGCAGTTAGGTGAGTATGCTAAGAACAAAATTTCATAGACAATAAATGGTGCCTGATATGAAGAAGGCAGTGATGGTGACGGCAATGGTGGTGGTGATGGTGGTGGTGGTGGTGATGGTGGTGGCGGTGATGGTAATGATGTTCTGAGCCTGGAAATGTCAATGTTATAACTTCTTCTAGGCATCGCTTTTGTTTGTCTTTATCATTTTCACATGAATGTGGACAACTACCTAACATAATTTTCATTGCCAAATCTTAGTATAGTTTACTAACACATTACATAATGGATAGTTGTATTATTAGCTGTTAGCCATGGATTTTCAGTGGAAAATACTGTTGTGCTTCAGTAATGACCAACCAGCTATGTCCCAATGAAGTAATTTCTGAGGAATAACTATGCAGTCTCAGCTGGACTCCTCTGATTTCTACCTAGGCAAGTGAACCAACAAAAGGAAAAAGTATGTGTCAAGAATGAAAGTGATGAGTCCCTTCCAGCACACGTCTTACCATTCTTCTAGAGGGCTGTGACTTTCTTACAAAGTTTTATCTTTGTATTTTTGCCGTGTTTTCACTTCCACTGTTGGCGAGGGTAGTAATAATAACAGCTAAAATTCACCTCATGCTGCTTCTGTGTCAGACACCATTCTAACTGTTTTACATGGGTAATTCACTTAATCTTCACAACAAATGTATGAGTTTGGTATGGTTATTGATCTCATTTTTAGGTGGGAAATTTAATAATATGGAACTCGAATGATTTGTCCAGAATATTTGGTTTCTGAGTCTGCTCTAAACCACTATGAACATTCACCACAGAATTGAGTGATTTGAAATTCCCTTACCTTTTGACTCACCTATGATTGTGACACAATTCTTAGTATTGGGTTCACCCTTTTCACTATTACTTTTAACTTTTTCTTAAGCTTTATATCCCAGGTGACATATATACATTATGTCATTTTAACTTCCACAACAGCCAAAGACCATGTAACTTTTTTTTCTGTTTCATTGTTGAAGAAACCAATACACAGAGAAGTGACACTGCAGGACTATCTGTACAGTTGGAGAGTGGCAGTGCCCGATTTGAAACCAGACTGTGTGATTTCACGTCCACATCCTAATTCACCATGGCACACCAACCACCATACAATACTGCATAGAATATCCTTAGAAAATGCTGTGAGTGCTCTGGTGGCCTATGATGATGACATGGGAATTTGTATGATTCAGGGATGTGGTCTCCTAGCTTGGTGCAGTATCCCTTTACAGAATAGCCCTGTGACAGAGCCTAGTCCCATGTATCCAGCACAGTAATGATAATATGCACCAGGTTTTATGGAATTGCCAACCACTGAGTTATGCTAAGCAAGCTTGCACTGGGTGACTATATAGTACTATTCATTTCACTCCATAATCTCGTGTTTGAAGGTCTATGTTCAGATACACCTGTAATTTGCCTGCCTCTCCAGAATACTTGTTTCACTTCAACTGTTTCTCTTCTACAGCAGTTCAGAATGGCAGTGTAGCAAAGACCACTTTAAAAGTATTTCCATTTTTAGTGTCACCCAAGAGAATTTGTAAATCCTTATAGTCTCCTTTATTTGGATTAGTTATTCTACATAGAAACCTTCAGAGACTGAATTGGATTCATCATCACTAGGCTTTCATAAAATACTGTTCTTTAGTTAATGTCTATATCTCTCTGAACTATGTTTTTTGAGTACAAGGCTTTGATATTCCTCAAACCTGTGTTGGTCCTTTACACATTAATTGGGATTTTCACCAGATCATGGGGAGTGAGATCATGAAGGCCCTGGGTGTCTGGGGAAGTTAGAGAGGCAGGGCTATTCCCCTGGAAGAAAAAGGAGTGAAGAGAACTGTACATATAATGAAGTTGGAGGCATTTTGCCTACTACACAATTTCCCCTTGGGCCAACTCCATATATAGTTTCTGTCATAATTTCTATGTTTTTTGAGAAAGGGAGAAGGTTTCTGGTAATAATGATCTGCTTTCAGAAAGTACATGTATGTTGAAATTGTCTGCCTTGGGCTACCTGTATTGATTGTTTTCAGGAAAATATATGATGAACTAAGAATGCATTTTGAAGTAGTATATACATGTTGGTTCTTTTTGGGGGGGTTATCATTTTCTCTCATGCTGGAGACTTAAGGAAGTCCATAGAAACCACACTTATAATCATGAGTGGAAAGTCCATGAGAAACCACACTTATAATCATTATAATATTTGCTTTACCTAAATCTGGAGAAGTTTGTTGTGAGATACCTTTAAGTATTGGAAGAGAAAGGAATCCTTTAATTGTTCTGTGTTCTTATGGAGTAGAATAATGATAAAGTGATTACACATGGAAATATCTTCTTTGGTAAAACTAATACATTGGACTAAACATATTAAATTAATTTTCTGAAGGACTCCTCTCACACACACACACACACACACACACACACACACATAATAGTCCTCCTTTTATCTGTGGGGTATATGTTTCAATCCTCACCATGGACGTGAAACCATAAAGAGTATCAAATCTTATATATACAGTTTTTATCTATATGTACATACCTATGATATAGTTTAATTTATAAAGTAGGCACAGTAAAAGATTAACAACACAGCTGATAATAAAATAGAATATTATGACAATATACTATAACATAAGTTATATGAATATGGTCACTCATTTTGGGAACTCTTGATGAAGTCTTTGGGTAGGCTCAGTGTTCTCTGGCACGTGTCAGAATGTTGTCATCAGTTGGAACAAGTTTTCTGTTCATTTGTTCCACCTGAAAATGTAATGCCTTTTCATCTTAACTTAGCACACACTGTGGCCATAACCTTTGCAGTTTGAGGTGTGGCAGCAAAACTAGTACAAATTTTTCTTCTTCTTCTTCATAATTTCACTGATAGAAGATTCGTTCTTACCATACATCTTAACAACCTCTGCATATGGTTTGTTTCTTTCCTTAAGTTGAGAACTTTCACATTTTCACTTCATGGAAGTGCTTTACAGCTTCTCTTTGGCATATCATAATTGCCCACATTGCTACTCTTGTGTTTTTCAGCCGTTATTAAGTAAATAAGGACTACCTGAGCACAAGCATTGAGGTACTGTGACATCCAATCTGATAACTGAGATGGCTACTAAGTGACTAAAGGGTTGGGGGCAAATACAGTGTGAATACGCTGGGAAAAGGGATGATTCATATCCAGGTGGGTCAGAACAGTACAGTGTGATATTTGTTCATGCTACTTAGAATTGTGTGCAATTTAAAACTTATAAATTGTTTATTTCTTGAATGTTCCATTTAATATTTTTGGACTGCAGTTGACCATTGGTAAATAAAGCCATGGAAAGCAAAACTGTGAATAAGGAGAGACTATTGTACACATAATTAATTTTCCCTTAATATTGAAGTGATTAACACTTGAGACTTGGTTGAAGAATTGTATGTCTTATTTAATCTTCATTGATAAAATGTGTCGATATTCTTCAAGTTGAGATCCAGAATTGAACCTAGTGTTCTGTACATTGTCTGGCTAGGGCAACTCAAATTTATGCAGTGAGTAAATGACTGCTCCAGGAACAGATGGCAGGCATTGTGTCCGTGCCCCAGATGAGGATACTTTTCTTACCATGCCACAAGTTAGGCTGTAGAAAATAGTAGTCTAGGCTGATGTCTACATGGATACTGCAGTTAGACAGCCTCTATGCATATCCTGCTCCTCCACTTACGAATTAGTTGACTTTGGGAAAATTACCTACTTATTGTAGGGACTAAGAAATTCACTCATAGAAATCACTCAGAATATTCTGTGGTCAGTAATAAGTGCTTGAGAAATATTAGTTCTTATGAGTAGGCAAGGGATCAACAGGATTCCAAAAGAAATTCTCACATCCCTTTCAGGGTCTTTCTCATCAGCACCATTAGCACGAATGCCATTATCACTCTGTGGAAAAGGAGTTCTTCAGGGGTCTCTCTGCTTCTGACCGTGGAGATGGCTCACAGAGTAATTATGGAGCTTTCTTCTGCAGGCACCACATTTTTAACATTCATATTTCTTTGTGAAGGAAAAGAAATATTTTTGACTTGAGTTTTTAAACTATAAAACTCAACTGTAATGTTTAACTGCTGGTTTGCAAAATTAATCAAGTGTTTTCATAATCCAGTTACTCTCTTGGACTTACAGAATTTTAAATTAGAAAGGCAAGAATTGTAAATTACTTTTGCATATCTAAGCTGGGCCAAAAGGAAAAGAGCAAAAATAAAGGGATAAATTAGATTGCTGAAGGGAAAAGAAAATATTTCACAATTCAGAATTTCTCTGAGTATTTGCTACTTTGGGTTTAAGGTTAGTTGTGCATGAGTTTGTAAATGCATATCATATGTTTTGCTGAACACATCCTATGTTGAGACAACTGCCTCATTCTCTATTCTTTCATTGGATGAGTCCATTAGCAAGCGCTTTATTCTATTGACCTATGTTCTCTTTTCTGGTGGTTTCTATCTTTGTTCCTTTTCTTCCTCCATGGGACCATCAATCCTAGCTTCAGAATTCTGATCTAAAACACTGAACATAGTTCTCCCTGTCTTTCTTACTATGATGTCTTTCACATTCATCAAATGATTTTAACTAATTTCACCAATCCTCAGTATATCACACAGTTAACTACTAGGAGCTGTACTTGAGAACCCCAAATGATGAGATGGCCTTATGCCCTTATTCCTACAAAGAATGCAATCTTAGCACTTTCATGGGGATAGGAGGCAGACATGATATTTCAAGGCCCCTAGTAGCTTTCTAATTCAATTTTGATAGGGCAAGGTTATCCCAGGACAAATAGCTACAGATGTTGCCTTTTTCAGGAAAATATCACAGGACTGTACTTCTTTTGAAATTAGTTTTATTTCTTGGCTTAAACTAGTTACCTTTTATTCCCTTGAGAAGGGTCTTTCCTGAAGAGCCTCAGGTTTGGACATTGATTTTAAATTACAAAAACAAAAACTGAGAAGGAAAAAGAGAAGAAAGTGAATACGGGTGCAGAGGGAAAGAGAAAGAGGGAGGAGGGAATGGGAAAATGAAAAAAAAAGTAATTGAGACATTTGTGTTATATAGAACTGACCTAAATCTGTAACTCAAAGAGTAAAAAGGTTCAAGTTTAAAAGAGCATCCTTCCTTTATAATAATAACCTGGATAATTCATACATGGTAAATATTGTTCTAAGGGAGATTTTATTTACAGTTTAGAGACATATATATATATATATATATATATATCCCTAAAACACACATATTATATTATATATATTTTATATATGCTATATTATATATTATGTTATATACTATATATTTATAGTATATTATAAATATGTATTATATAATATATTATATATTTTATGTTTGTAAAATATATATTTTATAATATGTATCCCTAACATATAAATAATATTTATATTTGTGATATGAAATATATATCCCTAAAATCCCTTGAAGACAGTTTAGTCAATTTATTTCTTTAATTGAAGCAACCTCATGCGATACAGAGAGGTCAAGCAACTTCCTTAAAATTACTCAGCTGAGAACTAATGGACTTAGGAGTTGTTTCAGGGAATATTATACTAGAGTGTACACTTTTAACAACAGTCCCTCCACAACAACAATGGCTAACATTTGTTGACCATTTACTAGATATCAGTCACTCTTCTACATGTTTGACCTCACAAAACCTCTGAAGTAGATCGGTATTACTATCCCCTACAGATGAAGAAACAGAGGCACAAATATTTTCAATAAAATATAAATCACTTTCCATATTCACACATCTAGTTAGTGGTGAAGGTAGGATTTGAATTCAAGCTTGACCCTATGTTGGAGAGAGAATTCTTAGCCAGGGCCTTCAAGATGATTGTGGTCTAGTGGATAAAAAGGGCACAACCATAAACACTCAGCATATACAGTACTCAAAAATGGTTTAAGAATACGTAGCCATATATATTGGTGAGTAGAAATTATTTTAGTACAATCTGAATGGACACTGCAGACAGGACACTGAATAACTTAGCTGATGATGGATGATAAGTATGCTTTGAATAAGTTTACATGAAAGACAGGTACAACAGCCAAATAAAAAAATAAGGAAATAAATGTTTAAATAATTATCATTTGCGTAGCTACACTGCTTAAATAAGTAGTAGATAGTTATGGAATTGAGACTGTGCAGAAGTATTAAGTTCACCTTGATCCTGAATCAGCACAGAAAAAAGAATCCCGGAAATTCTGTGCTAAGACATTCTTAGGGTGTTCACCTACTTTCCCTTACATCTTTCTCTGCTCTGATACTTTTGGAGTGTTTTTCTTATCCCAGTTTGATCTTAAGAAATGTAGTCAGAGAGTAAGCAACAATGCAGAGATTTTTAAATGACAAGTCTTTCCTTCTATTCATCTACCTCAATTCCAGTTTATTTTATGGACTGACATGAATGCATTGTTACCCAAATGCTCAGTTCCCCAACTGCCTCTGAAGAGAAGGGAATTTTACTCAAGTCTTTATTTGGTCCATGTTACAATGGGCCTATCATTTATAATGCAACTTCTGCATTGGTTTCCCTTACATTCTCTTTTATGCCCCTTTTACCTTTTATCTTTGAGCCTGCTCTCCTCATGAAGTCACAGTAGACCTCTCTTTTACCCTTCACTAAATTAGCTACTCTGCAAGTTTCCACACTTCTTTGGAGATGGATTTCAGATAAAGTAAAATTGATATACTCCCATGAGTTACAATTACTTATTTTGCCAAAAAGTTCAATAAAATATTCCATTTACTATCATTATATTTTTTGTGAATGCAAAGCATGTTCACCCTGAAAATATAGGAAACACATAATCTCAAAACAAAAGGAAGTCCTTTACAATGAAAAAAATACCTTTATGAAAAGCAAGGTTTCTTGTTTGTTATCACAGGTCCGAATTTGGCAAATACTGAACTAATATTCCTATAGATATGCTGACATACCCACAATCTTCTGTAACTCATATAAAAATTTCTCTTAGCAGAAGTCATATCTTAAAGATTTGTGGTCGCAGGTACCTTGTCATATCATTGTTTCTACAGCTGAAAACAGTGAGGTCTCAGTATCACAGACATTAGAGTGTTTGACAGCCATAGAGATCAAAAAATGTTAGTCTTCTTTTCTCATGACTTTAGGGCCATATACTATTACATGGATTACCTAAAGCTAGTTTATATGGAGTCCCATTTTTATTTAACAAGTGTTGTTCCTTCCTGTTAGTCCTAGGGTTTACAAAGACTAAAGTGGCATCTCTGCTCTTGGCTATTCACTAACTCAACTTCACACCTAGCTACCTGCCTGCCCTATGGATATTTTCACTTTCTGCATCTCATCATCTTTCATAGCTGCACTGAGACTTATTAGCAAGGTGAAACTCAGGGAACCCTTGAATCAGAGGAAGAGTAATGAAAAATTACAGATTGCCTATTATGCTTAGACTTTTTACATAGTATTTCGATTTTTATTACCAAGAAAACCTTTTGAGTTGGTACAGTTTTCAACAATTTTCAGTTGAGGCAACTATCAAAAAGAGCTTCAAAAACTTGTCTGAGATTTCTCTTAGGTAGCCTTAGGACTGTTCCCAAGTTCTCTTTTTCTCTAGTTCCGAAGACGCTGATCTTTTATTGCATGTGGATGACCTTAGGGGAGGAGAATGCAAGGATTCACATTATAAACTCATAGATGCTGAAAAAAGCTTGGTTCTCATTATGTATATCTGTATGTGTATATAGTTGTCCTTGGCCTCTACCTTCCAAATATTTCAATTGCTGCTCCATCTGCCTAAAATTTTCACGTGGCTGTGTTTTTGTTTCCTATCAGCATATAGGTTTCAAGTCACATTTTACATCTTCAGCCAAGCAAACCCTGACCACTCTCCTTACAGTTACCTTCTCATCCCCCAATCTCCTTTCCATGTTATAATGTTTTAACATATACATTATAATCTCAAGTTATCTCATATAGTTATTTATGTATTTCCCCCAAAACATGTAAGTTCTTCAAAGCAGGGCATTTGAATGATATAAGGCAACTGTTTTTCTAACACATTGAATAATATCTAACCCAGAATATGCCCTCAATAAAATGTTTAGAAAAATTAATGTATATTTCAGATAAAGTTAACATTGGTGTTGGTTCTTTATTAGAATACCACATTACCTTGAAAGATTTTAGAAAGTATCCTTCACACAATATCAGATATTTGTAAAGAGTTGTAAAATTTGTATTT
Organism: Tonatia bakeri; assembly: GCA_004024845.1. Lineage (NCBI taxonomy): Eukaryota > Metazoa > Chordata > Mammalia > Chiroptera > Phyllostomidae > Tonatia > Tonatia bakeri. The sequence continues at coordinate 128,102 of PVIA01000188.1, forward strand.
AAAAAGGAAACCAAAGTAGTAATTTTGTATAATGTGAGACATGTAATTGTTTAGGAAATCTATAAACCTTAAGCAAAATAAAAATTCTTATGTGTAACAAATCCCTTATCCTAAGAATTCATCTTTATACACTAATTGTATAGTGATACTTCTTTCACATTTGAGGAATGACATACATATATTTAAGGTGACTAGGCTAATGAGGAAAATTATGTATTTTCTAGTTAGGGCAACATGGATGCAATTCTCCTCTGCTGTCAGCAGGGGTCTCAAAAGCTTTTTACCCATCAAAATGTCTATTTAAAAAATTTGCAGATAAGAATTTGCTTTATTGTTATTAAAAGAATAGAATGCACATAATGTAAAATTTATTACAGTGATTTAACTAAAAATCCTTTAATCACAGGGGGCGGGGGTTGGCTTACAAGCACTGCTGTTTTTAGTGTTTAATTATCACTGAGTTGGTAAGTATATCTTAACAAGCATCAGAAAATGAAGTAATACTTATTTATTAGTGTATCTAGAGTTCACAGATTTAAAGTTTTTAACATATTTCCTGTCTTTAAATGAGTCTGAAGAATTTTATGAAATGAATGGAACTGGTATAAAAATAACCTGCAACTTTTTTTGTCTGTTTCTTTCAAACTTGTTTGGGAAGCAGCTGATGGCACTTGTCTTTTAGAAAATGCTACTTGGCTGCTCTACGATTGGTCAACTGTATTCCTGCCACCCTGTCTCCCATAATTATTGAACCTAATTTCAGGCAGGGTAGCACAAATCCTAGCAGAATTTTACCTGTTGTCTACCACATCCCCCCAGTTCTGGCATTCCCCATATCCTTTCCATCCCCTAGCAGGAAAGGAAAAATCTTCCCAGCTTACTACTCTAAGGTTTTTTTTTTCTTTCTGTGCACCAATTGATGTCCACTTGTTATTCACATTTCTCTGACACTCTTTCCCCAAGTTTCTCAACTTTTCTCCTTCTATTACCAATAGGCATATACAGTTACAAACAATCATCAGAAAAATTATCATCTCCATTGAGTATCTTTACAGGTACTTCCAAAAGATTTGCAATAAGGCATTCTCCCAAATTAAATTTTGATTACTGATGTATCCCTCTAACTACCTCTCTAGTTTGATGGATGGAAAGATATAAATGGTAGGTAAATGGATAAATAAAAATCTTTAAAAATGTGTGTATAAACATATATATGTGAATATATATGTATATATACACATATGTATATATACACATACAACACATATATGTATATATACATATATGTATATATACACACATGTATATATACATATATGTATGCACACATATATAATCTCCATATATATTTCTGTATTCATCTCTCTATCTACTTGTCCATCTGTATAGTAAAACTTAGGGATACTATGAGTTAACTGTTAACCTCGAAGACAACTTATCTCTTTATGTTGATCATTGAATTGGGCAAAGAAGTAAAACAAACAAACAAAAACTGCCTTTATAAAAGGTTATAAGCCTTAGAATAGGAAAACCTCATAAACACATGAAAATAATATGTTTTTAGATTCAGACACCATGTGAAGTGCATATATGCTGACAACAATGAAATTCCCACATCACAGTACTAAGGTAGGATTCCTAATGGATGGTATCTCAATAAAAGAGTGTGATGAGCCCAGATTTGAAGGAATGAATCAGTCACAGGTTGTCTTAGGAGGAGCACATCCACGTCCAGAAAGAATGAGGATGCAGCAGGACGTAGAGGGAGAGGCAGGAAGGAAGCCTGAGGGATGTGGGAGTGCACTTAGGTTAGATGCTTACCTGGGTCTCCTAGACTTTCTCATCCTTGAGAGGTTAAGGACTCAGCCTAGTTACATACACACAAAGAATGAATGACTCAGGGAACACTAACTGAGAAGGTACTGTCAGATTGATTTGTTGATTTGTATGTTCATTCACTCACTTTCTCACTAAACTTCAGGCACACCTCAGCTATCTTTGTCTAGGGCTTTGGCACATGTTCTTTCCATCTAAAATCTTTTTCTATTTTTCTTCACATGGTGGATTCATTCTCCTTTCACAGGTTTAAATTGTTCTAATTCATCAAAGTGGCTTTTCCTTACCAAATTTTATCTCAACACCCAGATTGTTTCTCACAGAACCTCATAATTTGTAATTATTTACACATTTGTTTACCTATTGTTATTGTTTGCCTTTTTCAAGAGATTGAAAATCTATGAAGGCTGTAATGATATCCATTCTCCTCACCACTATGTGCCCATGACCCAGGATAGTGCCTTACATGTAGTAGGTACTCAGTAAATATTGGTGTGCATAAGTGTGTGTCAGAAGGTTGGCAAAGAGAGTGAATATGAAGAGATTTAAACTAAAAATTTTGTTACAAATTCCAAAATGGATATGTATATTTAATGTAGCCATGACTTAAAAAACAAAAATTTCAATTTCTTTCATAGAAACTATGTTACATATTAAATGTATGTATGGTCTGTAGATAAATATTTAAGGCATAAACTCATGCACAGATTTACCAGGGCATGGCTCTGTATTTCCCAGAGGTACACATACCAAAAAAATACATATGCTATAGCATTTATAGACTCCTGGGACATTGGAACTGATTTAGAATGTCTTTGTCTTATAAGATTAACATCTACATCTTTAAAATACTCTTTGTAATGTACAAAATCTCTCACCACTGGCAGCAATATCAGTATCATGAATATTTATTAATTACTCTGCAAGGACTTTGCAGTCTGGTTTAGAAATAATTCCTGTCCATATGAAAATTTGCAAGCTATAGCAAATGACATTTGTATGGGTGACAAGGTGAATCTCTATGAACCAGCAAATGTCCATCAGCAATTAACGTATTAGTGGATTATGCCTCTGTTGACACTTCCAGTCTCAATAAATGGTTTGCCTCATTATCCAGTGGTTGTTATTGAGCTATTAGTGTTATCCCAGGCATCAGAGCAATTGTTTATTGAGGCAAGTGAAGCTGTGAATTAAGTATGTGCTTTCTTCTTTGTTCCCAAGAATAATTTCTATTTTCTACCATCTTATCCTGTGCAGATGGGAACGTAAACTTCATCAGAACTGTGAATTTGTTTATCATGTCTACAGCTAAATCTCCATCACATAGCACTGTGCTCATATGAAGTTAAGGCTTAATAAGTATGTATCAAACAAATGAACAAGTTCAAAGTTTTTCATTAAATTTTGGGTACCTACTGTGTGTCAAACAATAAGATAGGCACTTTTTAAATCTACAGTTTTATGATGTTATGCCCCCACGTCACAGATGAGGAATCCGAATGTTAGCAAATCATCTACCCTGTGAGTACACATCCAGGCAGTGATGTCAAGAGTATTAAGCTTCAGGATACTTTCTACCATCCTGCTGGTGCTGTTAGACTAAGAGACACTTGGAAGTTGATACAATTGAGAAGCGTGCTTGAGAGAGACTTGAATTGTTGATATTCTATAGTAAGTAAGTGAGGAAGATATAATTTACTAATGTCCCCCAGAAGTGTCTACCAAGGAAAAATTAATTATTTTATAAGTCAGTATTAATAAAATCCTATTAATTTATGGATTATATTCCAAATAAAATGTATTGGATTGGAAGAAGAATATGGTACTTTATAGAGTATTAGGTATGACATATGAGACTAAATGGATTCCCAGTTCCACCTTTTTAAGCCGAGTAGTTTCTGGGCATATGTTTTTACCCTGTGCCTCAATTTCCTCATCTGTACAATGGAGATAACTGTGGCATTTTAAATAATGTAGTGACTATAAAGTGTTTATTACTGAAGCTAGCATACACTAAATGCTCAATAAATATTAAGTACTATCATGATTCATTCATTCTATTCCAGAAATAAGACCTGGCAAATGTCTTCCAAATTCCATTGGTAAAAATGTGTAAGATTTTAAAAAAATGTATGTCTGCCTGTATGTCTTTATGACTATTTAGATAGCCTAGAATTATAAAAGACTTTCAGTTATGAATAATTTAATTAGACCAATATAATTGCCTTTATTTTCCTATACTGAAAATACCTGATTGCATGCTTTTTGCACAAAATTTGGTATATGTTTCATTCATTATAAGATAAAAACTAGTCAGGAAATATAGGGAGGTAACTGATCCAGCAGAGAACAATTTGTTACTTCACAAGCCGTAATGTCCTGAGTTCAGTGTTTTAACCACTATACTACTGATTTTGGCTATAAGCAGCCTGGAATTTAGTGCTCCTGTGTCACAAGTGACTCTGTCTCATTGAGGACAACATTTTTAGCCAGGTTTTATCTACAGTAAAACCTCCTCTAATGAAAACTCCTTATGGATAATTCACTCATTTAAAATGATCACAGCAACATATATTTTAAATGAAGAAAAATCATCAGAATTCTAGCACTTTAAAAATTGATTCTTCTTTTTCTAAGTCTTCTTTCAAGACTGATCACATTTATTTTTCCACTGCACATTTTTGATTAACATTAAATCATAAGTATTTCTCAATGTAACTACTTATTCTTCCCAAATATTCTTATAATTGGTTTTATGTGTTTAGAATTTGCTTAATTAATTAATCATCCTTGATAGGCACATAAACATTTTCTTTTTTATAAATATCATAACAAAAACCCTTTTTGTAAGTATATTCAGATTTATGTAGTTATCTCAATATGCTTCTTATAGGATGAATTTCTGGATATAGGATGACATGATGAAAGGTTCTGAAGAGTTTGGACCCAAATTGTAAAGCTAAATCCTCTTTCAAAGGGTTTTTTTTTCCCCATTGTTAGCAGTAATTCATGAGTATACATGATTTAAGATTGCCTTCCTATATTTTTTATTCTTCCAGTAGTATAAGCCAATATTTCAGTTTTGTATTAACTTCTGTTTGAGAAGTCAGCCTCTTTATTTCCACTGTACAGTTCAAAAAATTATTTGTTTTTATTGTTGTTCTATTATAGTTGTCTTAATTTTTCCCCTGTTTCTTTCCCCTGCCCCACCAGCCCCACTTTTCCTTCAGTCAATCCCCACTCTGTTGTCCACGTCCATAGATCCTTTATACATGTTCCTCGACTAGACTTTTCCCTTTCTTCCCCCCATTATCTGCTCCCCTTTCCCTTCCAGTTGCTGTAATTACTCTTATATAAACTGATTTTTCTTATTAGCCTTTGTCCACTTAGCCATAGCTTACTTGATTTTTTATTTACATCAATGGAACATTTATGTGACATAAACTTTAATCATTTATTTTTTTCTCTAACTTTCTGTCTCCTACTTTGCTTCAATGTTTCTTTCTCAGAAATTAAACTTCATGTAGAAAAATAGACTATCTCTTTGATTTCTTTTAAAGTTTTAGAAATCCTAAAGTCTTAGAAATCTTATAGATCTGATAAATATTATAGATTCTACTACATTTCCTTCTACTGGAAATTAAAATTTGTTTGCATATGTGATATGAAGTGAACATCTTCTTTATAAAAAAAATGTGAAACCCTTTCCCTAGCATCATTTACCTAATTAATTTCATTTTCTTACATGTTGTTTAATAATGCTTGCTCTGTCATATATAATGTTCTTATATGTAATTGGCTCTTTTTATAGGTCTTTTAAAAACAGGGTTTGACCTATATAAAATAATGATGACTGGACACTGCTATAGGATGTTGATTGAATGCTTCTGCATGGCATCTTCTCTATGGCAGGTTGTTAACATTTGAATGTTTTATGGAAGTGGATTCTTGAGAAGATGTTGGTGAGTGTATTGGAAACCTTTTAAAATGGTTGTAATTAGCTACTCTGGGAGCACATTGTAGGCTTTGATGGGCCCCTCAGTGGCAGTTCCAGTGGCCTCTCCTGTTGACTGACAAAGATTGTAGGGAAATATTTAATGCTGTTTTAATTAACCACTCCTAAAAGAAAATGTCAATTATCTTCCATTAGCCTGAGGCCTTATCTTTCCAAAATTTTCCCTCATACCCCTTAAAGTGGTATAAAAATTATTTTTTAATTCCTCCTTGGACATGCATCATTTTTTGGATCTGAGACTGATGTTTAGTTTTTACATTAGAGTTAATGATGATTTAAATGTAATCAAAAATAAAGGACAAGAAAAATAAATTATTCTGTCTTCAAAACTTGGTAAAGATAGAGACTTGATTTTTGATGTCTGTGTCTCAGAAGGTGAAAGAGGAAGCTGTGGAAGACACAGAACATAATCAAACATGTATAAAGTACAAATTTATTGGTATAGAAGGAATTATGAACAAAATTACCCACAGAGAAGAGAGAAGACAAAAAATGTTCTTTTAGATGCAGATATCATACTTGAAATTGGAGAAAGGTGATGTTATAGATACTTTGCATTTCTGAACATGCAGGATGTGGAGTGAAACAGACTTCAGATGTCATCCTTATTTCTCCACTTACTATGTGTGGCTTTGGGTAAATAATTTAACTTCTGTTAGCTTCAGTTTTGTATGTATAGAGTGGTGATAACAATAGCACTTACCTCATACATTTGTTGTGGAGACAAAGCTCCCAACTCAGTGTCTACCACATGGCTCAATGAATGGTAACTACAGTTATCATTGGCTACATAAGATGTGCATTTTAAGGTGTAGATGCAGAGAAAAGAAAGACGAGGATATTTCAAATAAAGACATTGTCAGCTTTGGGCTTTTGCTCATGCTAACATCTCTGCTTCTTTAGAGAGATTAGTTGGACATTGTGGAGAGTTAAAAAGAAAAGAGTTCTTAAATCAAAGCATTCTAAATGTTAATGCATCATTCATGAGCATACTTTCCTGTTTTCACATGGTCATATGTCATAGAGTATGTCACTGGTTAAGAAATAAATGCTGGCCTATAAGTTCTCAGGGTCTCCAGTGCAGTGCAGTCATCCAGATGCAGTGATTATCTGTGTTGGCTCATGGTTCCATCATGGACAAATGTCACCCTTATACTTTTCAGAAATGATTACAACTCTGTGCACTTAGGAGATGGTAAGAAATTTCTCAATGTAGACAACAAATAATCTTTTACTTAAAAGTCAGAAAGAGGTAGGTATTTGGAAGCCCTGAAACTGATATTTTGTTTTAAGAGCACTTTATAGCAATGGGAAAACAAAAATGTTTTTGTTTTCCCTTGGGCAGTGAATAGAATGTAATGGAAATTATTTGGTCCATTTTCTAAATTAGAAATTAATTACATTCTCTAATAATAGTAGCTGACATTATATATATTTACACTTCAGGTACTAACATAAATCCAGTTATATTTTAGAACAAACCTAGGAAATAGGTGTCATCTTTTACTTTTTTAAAATCCTCACCCAAGGATATGTTGAGAGAGAGAGAGAAACATTGATTGTTTGCCTCCCATATATACCCTGACTGGCGATTGAACCTGCAACCTTTTGGCGTATGGGACCACACTCCAACCAACATGCCACCTGGCCATGGCAGAAGTATATAGTGCTTCAACTCTTGTTTATTGATAAGGTATCTGTTTTCCTAGGTAGAACCTGAACTCAGCAGTCTGGCCCCAGAATAGCTGCTTTTAACTGTCTATCCACATTAACATAGGCTTACCTCTCAAGGTAGTAAATAAGAGCTTTGGGCATAGAGGGCCAAACTAGAGATATTTAGGATGCCATTTTGCCCAGATTTCTCTAAACCTTTCTCTGAAATTGCCCAGCCCCTTTTGAAGGATAGGGAAATCTATCCTGTCCTATAGCAAGAAGAGTAGACACCATTGTCAATTGTTGAATTTCACATTGGTCCATGTACCATTTCATGTCACCCCTGGTCTTCCCAAACATTTCCATCATATGTTCATAAACTTTGCTGGAAATTCTCTCTTTCATTGCTAATTTTTTAAATTTCATACTTCTTTATTCATAGATCTTGAGGGTTTTCCATCCATGCCATTGTAATCAGGGTCACCAGTATAATAAACTTAAATGTTTTTTTTTCCCCTTTCCTTTTATTCTTCTTTATTTTGGTGCCACAGCTGGTTTATTGTGGCTAGCATTTTGTAAGTGCAGTGACTTTCTCACATCACACCTGCTGCTGAGTTCTTTTTGGAAGGCTGTCAGTATGAGCCTATAGAGCAAACCAAGAGGAGAAAAGGAGTAAAAGACCTGGAAAACAGAAAGTGGGAAGCCAACAGAGGGACAGGGCATTTTCAAATCTGCCTCTACAGGTTCCATGCCCCAGAGAGTTTTTCACACTGGAATGTATAGTTTGGTTAACTCTTGAAGGAAGAAGCTAAAGGAAATGAAAGTAATAAATATATAGGGAAAGGTGAGTGTGATAAACAGTGAGTTTGTTGAATGAAAAGCTTTTTTAAAAAATGTACCTGATTTCACAGAAGGATCGTAAGTTTAAGTGCATTTCATTTGTTTCCTTCCCTACATGAGGCCAATTTTGTAACAAGGTAAGATTAAAAGGTTAGTATTCTGAAAGTGTCTTTGAATCTTTTCCCCTCCGATAATAGACTTAGTGAGGTATTGGGTATAAAAAACCGACCCAAAAGCCTGAGTTTCATTATGTCCTACCTCATTCCGAGCCCTGACAGCTCACCTCTCTGCTCAGGCCTCAGAGAAGTGAGAGATACTGAGCTGTTCATACAGCTCCATGCTCAGGGTCTTTTTAAGTTAATGAATTTACTCCTAGAGCTTTTTGGTAAATGCCTGTAAATAACAAGAAGAAGAAAACCTGTGTGTATAATACTATAGTACAAGTTGCTTTTCAACAGACTGCTTTTATTCTAGGTGATAAAGAATCATAGAGTGGTAGAAAAGCTGCTCTCTTACCATTATTCAGCAGTTGCTAGAATACTCAGTAAATAGTGACACTGTAATTATGCACATGTGGGACATGGTCTCTGACTGGGTTATAGATGATAATGTCATACCTACCTACATTATGATACAGGAAAAATAGTATGAAGAAAGAAGGGGTGTGTGTAATGATGATGATGGTGATGATAAATATTACAACAAAATAGAAGAATGAGTATAATAGTCATACTAGTAGCAGCTACCATATGTCAAGGACCTATTGAATATCTGGCCTATGGATAGGCATTTTTCTAATATTATTTGTTTAATTAAAACAAGGAAATTGAGAATCAGTCAATTTGAGTAACTTGTCTTAGTTCATTGTCTTTTAATTATCAAGCAAATGTTTTATATCAGATATGTCTGCTACCAAAACCCATTTTCTCCCTGTACCACCAGTGAAAAATATATTCCTCACATAAATGTATCAGTAGCATAGGTAATAAGGAAGGGATGATTCTGCTGATATTTAAAGAGTGTGTTATCAAATGTCTTGTCTGCTGGCTGGGTGAAAAGGTTTATAATCTTTAGAGAGCCCATCCTATTTTTGTGACCCTGGGTGTAGCTCTCATTTTCAGTAACAAACACATTCAGGTGGTATGTAGGTACATCTAGAAAATAACCTGGACATCAAACTTATTCCACAATGAAAAAAATCATAATAATTTTATACTTAAAAATAAAAAAAACTAACTTGCACCAATTCTTTTAGTATTGTTTCTAGGCCTCACTGGGAAACAATGTTTAGTCTCCCATTGAAATGAGGAAATGCTGGATTGAGTAATATTAGTTGTAAGCCCTTGCTTTTCATTACTCTGAATATTTCTGCCATTTCCTTCTGGCCTGAAATGTTTCTTTTGAGAAATCAGCTGACAGTCTTAGGGAAGCTCCCTTTTAGGTAACTAACTGCTTTTCACTTGCTTTTACAATTCTCTCTTTGTCTTTATCATTTGGAATTTTAATTATTGATGTGGGCCTCTTTGGATTCATCTTGTTTGGGACTCTGCACTTCATGGACTTATATGTCTATTTCCTTCACCAAGTTAGGAAAGTTTGTTGTCATTATTTTTTCAAATAGATTTCCAATTTTTTACTTTCTCTCTTCTCCTTCTGGCACCTCCCTGATGTGAGTGTTGGTATGCTTGAAGTTGTTTCAGAAGATCCTTACACTATCCTCACTCTTTTTTATTCTTTTTTTCTTCTTGCTATTCTGATAGGGTGTTTTTTGCTTCCCTATATTCCAAATCACCAATTTAATTCTTGGCTTCATCTACTCTACTGTTGATTCCCTATAAATTGTTCTTTATTTCAATTAGTGTATCTTTTGTTTCTGACTGGATTTTTTAAATGCCGTCGAGTCCTCACTAATGTCCTTGAGTATCCTTTTAACAGTGTTTTGAGCTGTACATCTAGTAGATTGCTTGTCTCCATTTTGTTAAGTTCTTTTTCTAGAGTTTTGAGCTATTCTTTCATTTGGACCATGTTTCTTTGTCTCTTAATTGTGTAAGCCTTTCTATGTTTATTTCTATATATTAGGTGGAGTTGCTATGCCTCCCAGGTTTGGAAGAGTGGCCTAATGTAGTAGGTGTCCTGTAGAATCCAGTGAAACAGCCTCCCCCTTAACCCAAGCTGAGTACTCAAGGTGTGCCCACTGTGTGTGCTGTGTACAAACTCATATTGTTGAGCTTTGATTGCTATTGGAACATTCAAGGTCAGCCACCAACTATGTTCTGCTAGAAGTACACAGCATAAACTACATAGTAATGTACAGATGACTGCTGCTTGTGTTAGGACCTGGAGGTACCCGGGTTCAGGCCAAGCTATGAGCTGAGGCCAGCTGCTGCTAGTGTTGGGCCTGAGGTAATTTAGTGAGAGGTATAGGTAGGGTCCTCACTGAAGCCAGATGCTGATATTCCAAAGACTAGGAAAACCTGATGCATGGGCCAAGACAAGTCATTTACGTAGAAAAGCTACTGGAAACAGCTTGGGTATGCCTGGAAGTTGTGTGGAACAGGGGCCTCAGGGAACTACCAGAGTGTGGTAAGCTGTGAGACAGTTGATGGAGACTCAGGTATGCTAGGTACCTGCCTGCTGGCTCTGTGGCTCTGTGTGGGGAGGGCTCAGAAAAGGGACAATGACCTCTTGACAGCACTTTTGTCTGGGAGAAAGCTGACCCCCAGCTCTCACCCTGATGCCAGACACTTCAGTTTCTCCCTGTATGTCTCTGATGCCTTTGAAACTGCTGCCCCCACCCTGAAGCTCAGAGGGAGGGAGTCCAAATATGTCTGTGCATGGTCCCTTTAAGAGGAATTGCCACCAAACCATGATTTTATAAAATGTTAAAAGGTCTTCTTTAAGAAGAAGAGGAAGACCAAAAATATGAACACTAAAATGGCAATAAGTATATATCTATCAACAATTTATTCTAAGAAACAAAATAAACAAACAAGCAGAACAGAAACAGAATCACTGATACAGAGAACATTATGATGATTCCAGATGGGAGAAGGTCAGTGGGATGAGTGAAAAAGGTGAAGGGATTAAGAAGTACAAATTGGTAGTTACAGAACAGCCACAGGGCTGTAAAGCACAGCACAAAGAACAGAGTAGCTAAAGAGCATATATGTATGATCCATGGGCATGGACAATAGTGTGGGATTTGCCTGAGGGAGGGGCAGGGTGCTGGATAGAGGGAGGCAGAGGGGAAAAAACTGGGACAACTGTAATAGCATGAAATAAAATATAATTAACAAAAGGAAATAAGGAAATGCTTATCCCTCAGTGGTTATTATGTCTCATTATTTTGTAATGTAAAAGACTAGAGTGGCAACAGCACCTACAAACAATAACTTAGTTTACTCCTTTACTAATATTTTCCCAAACTGTGATAACGCATTAATGATAGAATTTTACAGATTTCTCAGAGCTGATATTTTAACTAGGAATATTTTAATATTTTATGTAATTTTTATATCAAACTTTGGAATGATTGTTTTACTTTGAATAGTTTCTCAGTAGTATTCAGGTAGCACACCAGAAAATAAGTAAGTATATCCTGGAAATTCTCCATTTTCATATTACATGCATACACATACTTTCCTCCCAAATCCCATCAGTAACTATGTTAAAAATTAAGTTCCAGTTGATTTTTTATGATGTGATATTGCTAGCTTCAGTGCCCTGGTGACGAGAGCTCTTCATGTACATCAGCCCACACAGCAGGTTTCTGAAAGGAAAGGAGGGGGAAAACCTAGTTGTTCTCATGGCATAATCACTATTAAAAGTAATTGTGTATAAAAGAGTGACAGTTGTTCATTTGAAGGAGTGTTCTTCATGCTTAACAAAGTAGAGGTACTCCCCATATTTATTTCTTTTTATTTTAGTTTATTTTTGATCTTAGAGAGAGAGAAAGGGAGGGAGAAAGAGAGGGAGAGAAATGTCTGTGAGAGAGAGAAACATTGATTGGCCTTTTATATGCAACCCAACCAGACATGTGTCCTGACAGGGAATTGAACCAGCGACCTTTCAGTTTGTGGGACAACACCCAACCAACTGAGCCACACAGGCTGGGCCCATGTTTATTTCTTACAGAGACTGGGAGTAGCAGTTGTCATTCCCCAGTCCTCCTGGCAAGAAAGCATGGACGTTCGGGCTATCAGGTTTCACTGTGGCTATGGTCCCTAAAAGGAACTGTAAAATCAGAAATTTGGGGGATTGTTAGTGTGAAACATTTCCAGTAGAAGATTAACTTTAAGTAGGAAGCCACTTAAAAGGATTGTGAGTTAAGATACAAATGATCGCATAATTTAGGGCATTGTCAGTGCTTCTACCTCAACACCTACACAAAGTGCTTGGACTTGTATCAATAATTCCTCTAGATTAAAAAATTTGGGAGAATAAGTACCAAAATAAAGCATAAAATATTTAAATTATATCTTTATACAAATCTGGGGGTACTGTATTGTTGTAGTGTCTGGGCACAAAGTGACACATAGATTCAGGTGACAGCAAATAATTAATATCCTGGCCAATAGAGGATGGCGCTCACCAGGACAAACATGAAGGATAGACCTCCTTGAAAAGCAGTCTGTCTAGATTCATTCATTCATTCACCACGTTAATTATGACAGTTGAATTTTGCAATTTGTAAGTTGTCAAATATATATAATGAACTGTGATCCTAGCCTCTCTTTCCCCAAAAGAGAAAATTTGCTACAAAATGTAATTTTGTAGCAACCTAATTGATTTAGTGAGATTCTAGGAGCTTATTATTGTCAATCAAGTTCTGAAAATAACTCAACTGATGGTCAAGACAGGAAACTATATGTTTCTAATTCTTTAAGCTTGGGGCCCAGCTTATAGATTTATTTTAATTTTTCCCCAAGGGTTGATACATGAAAGAAGTGATCATTAACTCAGGATGTTGAGCAAGTATAGAAAACGAAGGTAGGATTTAACAATTTTCTGAATGATTGATTTATGAAAAAATTTGAAAGTACCAGATTTTCCTATAGGGTGTCCATAATTTCATAGGAAGCCTGGTTCAGAGGTCAATAGCAATGAGTTTTGTAGCATACCCCTGGGCAAGGTCTGGTTCTGTCAAGTATAGAGGGAAAGGTCATGCAAACACATCTGGGAAAGCTCTTGAAGGCACCTGAGCTCATGGTGCAGATAAAGAGGAATCCAGTGGCAAGTAAAGGGTTTTTGTTTCTGAGATAGTTGTGGTAAGATAAAAGCATTTAAAATAAATATTTCAACAGCAGTATTCATGTAGCACTTTGTAGTCAATCCAAATCTTTTAAAGATTTTTAACTAAATGTCTTCACATACACTTGTTTAGTCTTCAGAACATACTTATGATACAGATATTAGGTTTTATCTTTTTAGCACTTTAGGAACTAAGGCCCTTTAGAGACTAAGTAGCTTGACAGAGGCCTTTTAAGGGAGACAAGGCTCAAACATGGGTCATTGGACTCCAGGCCACAAAGTTTGTCCACTGTGCCACACTGAGTCAGGGTGTGGTTCCAGTCATCTCAGTTCTCCAGCCTTCCATCTGGTAAATCACTGTGTTTCCTGTTGGGGCCAGAGTTGCTGATTCACATGGGAAGATCCCAACAATTCGTTGGTGACCTGCTAACTCCAGGGAGCACATCAGCATTGCTTAGGATGATGTCAAAGAAGGTAGAGAGGGTAGTGATTAAGAAAAAGCATGGATATGGGAGGCAGACTTTTTGAGCACTGTGGCCTGGGTTAGCTTTTTCTTAACTTTTGTCTATCAGTTTCCATACAATAATAGTATTATATTACTACCCCACAATGTTGTGAGGATTAAATGAGTTAAATATGTAAATTTTTTAGTATACTCCCTGGCAAATGCTAATTGCTGACGCTTTACTATAATTTTTACAAACCCTTATTTTCTTTGCAAACATGCAATGGAAAATGTTTGATTTTTATCCTTCTCCCTGCCCGAGTTCCTCTTTCTTTAGATATAGCTTTTAAATTTATTTTCAATAAAACTAAGAGAGTATATTTTCTTAAAAATACAACTTTATAACAGTCATGTGCTCTTTTCTGAGTATTAAAGTGCAAATGATACATATGCTGATCTTGGTTAACTCTAGGAAAGAAATTCTTTTCAGATCATACTCTTTACCTTTATCTGTTGGATTCTGTTTGTGTTTTGGCAGTGTTTTTTTTTTAATATTGCAGGATATGATCAAATTGACCATAACTGCATTTCGTAGCCTGTATGTCTTAACAATGCAGGTGTTAATTCAGAGGAGCACACCTGCATGAAGAGAGTCTTCTGCATTTGAACTTCATGCACTGTGGACTACTTCTCAGTTATTTCCCTTGCACCCTCCATAACTCATTGCTTTGATTCTCCAATACTGTATTCCCAGCTGAAAAGCAATCTTCATTTACTGAACCCCAGGTTTAGAAGTTATGATTCTAACTTTGGGCCTATATGCTCTTCCAGCTACTAATTCATTTACATCTAGGCAATTAAGAAATGCATTTTCCTTTCTTGCTACATACTGCCATCCTCTGCATAGCAAAGAAACAACAAATAATATTTCCTAAGCCTCTTTTATTACTCACTTCCAGCTTACAAACTTTTAGTGGTAACTAATTATATATGGGGTAAGGTTCAAACTCTTGAGTTCAGTTCAGTTCTAAGTTTACTTATACTTAGAACAAATTAGATACCCTTAGTTTGTTCTAAGTAAACTGATATTCTAAGTCTCATTTGTCTTTAGTTTTCCCTTTTCAGCTTGTGAATGTTCCTCTTGCTTCATCTATGTCCTTGTAAATTATCTCCATCATTAAAAATCACCCTTTCCATGGAGCTGACTGTCTTTCTTCTAAATACAGCTCAGGGAATTGGAAGACTTTTCTGTTGTAGCACTTACTCATTTGTAGTATAAGTGTGATCAAGTTGCTTAAGACATCTATGAGTCTTATGATTTCTAATAATTAGAATATTTATTATGTAATATTCATGGTTATGGCAAGGACTTGAGAAAATATAGGTACAAATTATTGATCCAGTAAGAGAACATGGTAGTTGGTCAATAACTATTACTTCCCATTGTGACTTATTAATGTTAGTAATTTGATAAACATGTATTTCTGGTCAGTTATAGTTTTTGTTATATTCTATCTTCCCAAAGAGATCTAAGCTCTATGATAACTAGAATTATCTCTTATGCATCTTGGCATTAACCACTTACCTTAGCAAAGGGTTCTAGACATAACAGAAGCTGAGTAAATGGATTCAAGATTAACCATAGAAACAGTTTTCCCCCAGCGATTGTGGTCGTGAAATCAACAGAGAAGAAAATATGCTGTAGTCCCTGAGAGGGAAAGTTCAGGGACCTGAAACAGTGGTCTTTGTTTGAGCCCATGTTTGGAAAGGAGGGAGCAATTTCAAGCCTTAGGAATGTTGGAGCCTGTCCAGCACAGTAGCTTCTTGTCCAGTGTCACCTTCATATAAGCTCAATTGGCATTACCGCCACATTTTACCACCTCATAAATAAAGATATCTATGAATTGCTCATAAGCATTGTTTCCTATTTGGTCATATCTTTGTTTGTACATTTACTTATTCATCCACTCAAAATAGTTTTCTTAGTATTTAGGAGGTTCCAAATGTTGGGCTAGATGTTATGAATGCATGCCTGAGTCCTAACCTTAAGGAGGTATGAGTCCGTCAGAGATATGTATTAGTTACTGCATGATGAATGTGGAGAAAGAAGCAATGTTCCTCTCTCCTTCAGTGATGTTTTTTGTTGTTGTTGTTTGTTTTGGCTGGTCTAATAACCTACATAAGACAGATTAACAAGATAAAAATAACCAAATTTGATTATATGCATATATATAAGAACTACACATCTATGATATAGTCAGAGATCCTACATACCTGAGACATCCAGGGAAAGAGGGTTAAAATGAGGTAATATATGACACTTTGAGCTAAGGATGAAGTAAGTTGCCTTGGGGCTTCAGAGGGGAGGAAGGTCATTTGCAGGACCATAAGAAAAGCAGATGTTCAGTAATTAGAAATGCGCTCTGCCCTGTGGATAGGTCATAAAACATTATTTCTGGTAATGACTCTTATGGTGGGCAAGGCCCCTAATTTGAATTCTCCTAGGTAATTCAGGAGGTGCAGAAGCTTTTCTTGAACCCACAGGGCTTTGCTTGTCTTTAGCCCAATATAATCTGCACACCACTGAGGTACATCTTGTGCTGACTCTTTCTGAACCATTACATGATCCTAGTCAGAGGAAGTATGAAAATTATAGATGATATGGTTAGAAGAAAATATTTCTTCTGAAGCATTAATTAATAATGAATACATTGCTGACATTTTTCATAAAATTTCAGAATATATCAGCATTTGTCTGTCCCCTTTACTGCTTGAAAGTTTACACACACACACACACACACACACACACACACACACTTCTCTTTTGAAGGACCTCTGAGTATAACTGGGCTTGAAGCTTCGCTTTGTAGTTGGGACATCTCAGAGGGGTGCAATGTGTTGTCTTGGGTAATGAAGTTGGTAGGGGTAGAAAATAAAAATGATCTCTCTTGACTACAATCCATCAGTTCTTCATTGTGATTATCTTGCCCAACCCAGTATTTTTGGTCAGGGTTAATTCATTTTGCTCACTCCTTTACTCTGAAATGCTATTGGAATTTTACTTCATGTCACCAGCAGCTCCTTTCTCTAAGTAGCATTAAAATGCAACACTGAATCCTAAGGAGGAAATGGTTTCACTGTGGTTTGAAGTCTTGTACACTCTCTCCACCCACATATATTTACATCTCCTGCATTCTTAACTGAATTATAGTCAAATGGTTCATTATAGAGGCTCAGACAGGAGGACATGTCCTGGGGAATTTATTCACAGACAAATGTATTATTCACAAGCTTGATCTGATCATACAAAATTTGCAGGATAACCACAATTCCCTGAGGAAATTCCTTTCATATACCTAAGTTATTATACTTAAAAGAATGGTGTGGAAGAAAAGAAAGAAGAGCATATGAGCTGGAAGGGTGTGGAACTATTGCCAGTTGCATTTAGGAAACCTGCAGAGGAACCTGTGCTGAGACCCCTCCCCAATCTTTGCCTCCTCTAAGACACCATTTTTTTTCTCTTTAAAGAGCACTCTTTAGGCAGTTTTGAAGGGAGGAGGGAATGATGAATTAAATAGAGTCAGCAAATTATTTTAATGGTGGTTTCTATGACAGTGAGACAAATACTTTCCACATACTTTGTATTTTAAGCAAAGGAGCATCAGACATAATTTTTTTGAATAATAAATGTTGTTAAAAGTAAACAGTCAAAACCCTATAGGCATTTGGTTACCATCAGGTAAAACAGATTTGTACAGTATTAATGCTCCTGCAGATAAAAGTTCTACTTAGAATCAGGGTCACCATTTTCACAGCATAAAAATCTTCAGCATTCCTTGACCCAAAGAATTTGACCTTAAGTTGCACCTTTCAGTGCTTCAGACCTGGGCCTCCCTAGTTTCCTCCTGATGTAGGTTATAACCTTGTTCATAATATATAAGGAGAATGCTTGATTTCTTTTTTCTCACAATTCTTACCTATGCATGACTCTCTTTGGTCATTCTGTAAGTCCTGCTCTGGCTCTAACTGATCAGTTTAAACTGATAGATTGACTGCATTAATGTAACATTTTTGCATTGAGTATTGGTCAGCAGAATGCTGTGCAATTGATACTTCTTCTCTTCCAATTCCAGCTCTGCATAGAGAAACCTATCTATTATTAAAAACCCTATTAGTAGTGGTAAGATTGCACTGCTCTCCCTTACTACACAGCTGCTGAGTGTTATCTAATTGGTTTTTATTACCTCAAAAACCCTGGGAGTGAGGAGCTAAAATGCACATTTGCTAACAGTTGTGTTCTTTCCTCTTGTACCCACTGGAGATGCTTTTAGATTGTTTAGATTTTGTCAGCAGGGAAGAGGGGAAATATTAAAGAACACTTTGGAGAGTACCTGGAAAAGACTACAGACCCCAGGGTTAGGTTAGCTGTGACCACTCTAGGAGTCAACCACATGAATACATATCACTTGTGTGGCTTTTCTCATTATTAGCTGACATACAAAGAGTTTGTTTGCTTCCAGAATTGTGGTGTTATTAATTTGTCATGTAAATGCCATGCTCTGTTATTTATAGGCTTGCTCTTATTTGCCATTTTACCTGATGACACAGAAACTCAGTTCTCTTTTACTATTAGTGCACGCATTTAAGTGGAACAATTAAATAATGAGCATGTACTTGCCATGTACAAGATATTTTTTGGATTTATATATGTGATTTTAGAAAAGATGCATTCTTTTCCTGGCTGTGGTGATTATTTCCCTCTTCACATTTATTTTCCTTTGAGAGGTATTATAGTTCTTTCTTGAAATGATGATGATGATGATGATGATGATGATGATGATGACTGTTGTTGTTGTTAGTAGTAGTAGTGGTAGCTGCAGCATCAGTGGCATTATTATTTTTTCTGGTGACTCTTTTCTCCCTGAGCTTTGCTGCTTTTCTTTAAAGACTTTGAGCCAGTATAAACATTCCAAACCACCTCTGTTCTCATGAATCCTGTCCTATGCTCCAAGGTTTGATTTGTGAATGTTCTTCTACTTGATGATTCATTTAGTTCACTGTCCCCTTCCTTCTTATTGGCACAAACCAGGCTTCCACTTTTTACCTCTTCACTGAAATGGCTTTCTCTAAAATCATATCCAGTACTTGTAGTACTTGTATTCAGCTTTCATTTTTTCTGTCTCTACCTTACCTTTAACAATGTTCTCAGTAAGTGATAACAATAGCAAACATTTTTGAACACTTACTATGTACCAAATGCTGTTCTAATCACTTTAAATGTAGAGTCAAGTCACTAAAGTGTTTCATTAACTCACTGAATTCTCCCAGTGCCCCTTAAGGTAAAGAGCACTATGCTTTCCAATGCACAGACAACTACAGTGAGAGAGAACAAGGTGAAGCCATTTGTCCTAAATTTCCTACTTCTGGGGGAGCTTAAACTCCATCCCAGAAGATCAGGGGTCCCAGTTGGTCAGGGGTCCGCAGCCTGTGCCTTTTGGCACACTGTGGTGCTGCCTCTCAGAATTCCCTCTGGCTTTTCAGCAGTGACACCCTTGCCTCTCATCCCTCTCAGACCAAATTCAACTGAACAAACATCAACTGAGTGCCTGATAGGGGCTGGCTCATGTCTCCTTCACAGTGTCCTCCTGTTGCCCTGCCCTTTAATTGTACTCAGGAGGGACAGATAAAGGCCATATGATGCTGTGGCATTTAAGGTCAAGGAGCTCTCTTCTAGATGGGGAGAAGGGCTGTGTTGGGAGTACCAAGGGACAGTACCATCAGTCCTTCTTCATATCCTAATTATTTTTAATTCTACTATGGTCCTCTCAGTACCCCAGGCTCATCATTGTAAATGTATGCATTTACTCCCTTTCCTTTGACCTCCAAATCTAATCAGTGACTAAATGTTACTGATATCTCCCTTTAAATTTCATCTCCAGAGCCATAACTCTACCCTAAGCTCTAATCACTTCACTTTTGAAGTGCAGTAAGGGGTCTAAAAGGCCTTTGTTACCCTAGTTTCTGTCCATTCCAATCCACAATCATACACATTGGCCTATAAAGCACTTCCAATCATCTTCTGTGACCCAGAGCAAATATTAACTCCTCTCTGAAGCCTTCCCCAACTACCCCTGCATCTTTTGGGGCTGGTTGGATAGAATCATGTACATGTTTGTCACTTTACTGTATTTTAAATTACTGTGGCAAGTACTATTATTTGTCTTTGTGTACATAACGTACAGGAGTGTGTCTGGTATATAATAATCACTCTGTCTACAAATGAATGTATAACTGAATGTGGGAATGAGTTAATTAATGAATAAAGAACTGAAATCCCTGGCTCTGCAGGGATTTTCAGTTGCCTCCCTTACCAAGTCCACACTTCTCAGCATGGTCACAGAGAACCAGTTGCCTGCCTTTCCTTCAACTAAACTTATCTCTAATGCTTGCTGGTTTGGCCCTGGTTTGCCTACATATGGGTGTTTACTATTCTCTCCTTCCCATATGATTTTTTTCTCCTTGTATTAAAAGCTCAAGGTATTCCCTTCCTTTGGAATATCCTTTCTCACATTTATTCATCATTTTCTTTCTCTAGGAAGTCTGCCACAGTCATCTCTACCACCACTACTCACCATTCCTTTATTCACATAAATAATGATCACAATAGACTGGTAAGGATTTATTATTTTCATGATAGTTTATTGAAGTGAAACTATCCACCAAAGACTTGGTGTTATGCTATTTTAACATATTTAGCATCAAGTGTCCAATGACCAGGATTGCAGTTTCAAATCTAATATGTGACCTTGGACAGACAGTGCTTTGTCCACTATGAGACTTCTTTTACTCATTTAATGCATGGTAATAAAAACTATTAGCTACTTAACAAATTTGTTGTAATGTGGGGTGCTCCCCAACACCAAACAGCCAATACTTCGATTCTTCAGACACCAACTGGAAATCTGACCATTTAATTAGAACCCAACACTACCTAGAGTTAGTGTCAGATACCACAAGTAAAGGATAAAGTCCCACAAGACTGTCCACCTACTGTAGAGAACAGGCGTAATTCCTGGGCCTTCTGTACTTCTGGCCAACAGGCTATCATTGGGAGTTTCCATGACCCTCTCCTGAAGGTCAGTGATTTTCAAATATAGCTCACAAAACTCAGGAAGATGCTTTATTTACAGTTACCTATTCACCAATTCAGAAGCTTATCATACCTCCCTGTTTGAGCAATTTTACATCCAGGTCATCCTTTGTGGTGACCTGCTCCATTCTGAGGTTGTCTAGGGATCCTGCCCTACATCATCTCATCATTGTGAACTCAGGCATGATCAAAAGTGGATCATTATGAAGAAACTCTGAGGGTATTAGGAGCTCTGTGTCATGAACCTCCTAAGACAAAGAACAGATATATTTCTTAGTATATCTAATTAAAGAAAACACTATGTAAAATACAATTTAGTAAAATATTTTGTAAATAAGTTTGTCCACTATAAGTTATTATATAAGTATTGTTTTAATACTTTATTTAAATGCTTCAAGATGCCTTCCTTTTCAATACTCAAAAGCAAAAGGCAAAACAAAAAAACACTCCTCATGTTATCATCATTGCAATGTATAACTCTGTAGTTCCCATGTCTGTGTAAGGCTTTCTTTAAAAAAGTCCCAACTAAATTAATTTTTGCAGCAAATAGCCCTTAGTTTGTTAACAAATACACTATTTCTGGAGAAATGTTGTGATCTCTAAACCTTACACCAGCTCTGGTTGGTCAACCTTGTCATCCTTCATTAACAGAGGAATAAACTGGGGCTCAAACAAGTACACTCACTTTCACATGGTGATGGGCAGGGGGTGAGTTTGGAGCAGTGATTCAAATTCAAGGTTATCTCACAGAGAAGTCCACATCCCACTGCTGGTGTCATGATGCCTGTGACAGAGGATCATTATTTCACATTATTATTTCTCTGATAAAACCATTTTACAGTAAAGACAGCATTCCTGCAGTTGACTCATGTGGTATGAAAGGAGACAAAAGAGTCACATGCTGATCTGGATGTCTGCGTAGAGCACTGTCCTGTTGGGGTCAGCAGGTTGGCTTCTTGCCATCCAGGGATGATGCCTTTTATAATGAGGAAGTTAAAAAGATAATTATGGAAATTAATTCCTGAACTGCTGTGGCCTGTGAACTCTACCAAGCAGAACTTTGAATATGAAGGGCAGTGCTTCAGTGCAGAGCAGAAACAGGAAAACCTTTCGTTTGTAGTCTCTTAGGGGATGAGCTGAACTATTCTGATATAACCCACACAGTCTTACTGAACAAGTGTGTGTGTGTGTGTGTGTGTCCTGTGGTTTAATGCATGCCCATGAGCATTCCTGTCACCTGATGCGTACAGATGTTCTATTAACCAATTAGCGTATTGAACTAAATAAGCTAAATTAAACTAAATGACATCAACTTGCTCTACAAGAATAGAAATAAATTAGCATAAGTACGTTTTAAATGCCAGTCAGAATGAATGGATGAATAAAGAAAGAAGGAAATAAAAAAAGAAAATAGATTCTAATTCCTAATCTACTAATTTCTTCCCATTCCCAGAAACTGCCTACTTTACTTTTGCAGATAGATTAGAAAACACCCCAGATTGCAAAAGCTTGTCAGCACCCTACCTCATTTGCACACTGAGCCAATGCCAAGCTCAAGGCATGAAGAAATTCAAGATCAATGCTGAGAAATGCATTTCCTAGGTTTTTAAATATTCTTTGGTCATAATTTGATTTCTTTTCAACC
The DNA here is from genome assembly GCA_004024845.1 of Tonatia bakeri. Lineage (NCBI taxonomy): Eukaryota > Metazoa > Chordata > Mammalia > Chiroptera > Phyllostomidae > Tonatia > Tonatia bakeri. Next base: position 150,936 of record PVIA01000188.1, read on the forward strand.
AGTCCAAACTCTTTCCAGCTCTGTGCTTCAGCTAATGTGAAGGGCAATAAGCATACTCCAAATGTGAATTCTGAGAAGTCACTTCAGAAACATTCTTCCTGAAATTCTGTGTGGTTTAGAGGGAAATGTTCACAAGTAATAACCAGGTATCACAAAAAATGGAGGGAGAAAGAACCATACATATCCATTTTCTAATACTGCCAGGGTGCACACCTCCTGTAATTTTTCAGAGACTAACACTATAATTCATTCTGTGTCCTATGATCTGTCTCTTTTATCTCTCTCATTGCATTTAATTCAATAGTTACCCCCTACAAGTCATTCAGGCAGAAATATCCTTGCTGATTGCAACTTTCACCTGCTAGTCCATGAATATGGCTGTAATATATGTGTTTATATGTGCATGTGTGTATCTGCATGTGGGAGAAAAAGAATATTTTCTACACCAATAGCTTTCTTCTCTCTATGGTTTTAATTTGGCCTTTTTTACCTTTCCCACTTTGTGTCCATGGGAGTTGGAATTCCATTCTTGGAGAGTGGCAATACCAGTAGATAAATCCTTCCTCACTGGTCACCACTTAGTGTGAAACTCCTTGTCTCCTTTTATTTTTTAATTACACTATCCTTGTGGAAATCACAGGCTACCATCCTTTCTGAGAGATTACTATATCTGTGACGCTTCTATGACTTTACAACTGAGATTTCTTCCCAAACCTTTTCCTCTTACATTTCAATGTCCTGCTATGCCTGTTTTTTTTCTGTCCATTTTGCTTTTTTAGTTCTTGCTCACCCTCCAATGTGTTTTCTGTATGTGTCTATTTCTTAGCCCCAAATGAACTCGTAAGCAGGGTTTTTTTCTTTTACTTTAAAAAATTTGTTGTTGTTTCTCTAACCTCTTATATGGCATGTACATGTATTCCTGTTTTTTGAAAGTTTGAGTTGTGCCACTTTGCCTTTTTTAAATTTAGTTTTCAATTACAGTTGGCACGCAATGTTATATTACTTTCAGGTGTACAACACAGTGATTAGACATCTATATGCCTTACAAAGTAATCACCCCAATAAGTCTCGTTCCCAACATATAAAGTTCGGCTTTTGAAAGACCTACATCAGTGTGTGTCTTCACTAACTAAAAGACATCCAAAGAGAATTTATGCTTTTGTGAAAATAGTGCTCAGCCTTTGTTTTCCAGAGAGTGATAGAGGCAGCATGCATTGGAACAGTGAGAGTGGCCCCGCCGAGCTCCTTTCCTGGGAACTACACTCAGCATCTCAGTATCAAGCACCATAGCTTTGAACTGTGCCTGTGAGCAGCTGTGCTTCGTCTTGATTTATCTTGTGCATCATTAGCAATATGTATCCTAAGGTATCAGAAAAACCTCAGAGAGCTTATAAGAGTATTGTGCTTAGTGTAAAACTGGACGTAATAGTTTCCATCATGGTGAATGAAATAAAGACCGTGTGCAGGCCTTGATTTGGGAGTAAGAAATGCTCAAAAATTTTTTTCATATAAATTAATGGTATGTAATTGCTTGTTCATTTTATACCATTTCAGCTTACAAAAGGTTTCAAAGGAATACTATTTTTGGATAGTGGGGAAAATTGTGTATATCCATGCCCATATCCTCTGGGAGAGGTGGAAGGAGTAGCAGTTGCTGAATGGTGTGTGCACTTCAGTTTAGAGGATGTATCTGTATCTCTCCACAGTCTTATTTTATATCTTTATGCATGAGAAGCATCATTCAAGCCAAGCTAAATCTTAAAAGCCTGAAACTACGTGATGCACATCCCATACAGAAATGGTTCAACTTCTCAAATAAATATGAAGCATTGATTTGTATGCTAAGGAAGTTAAAGGGTTTAAGGAGGCCATGATTTTATATTTTTAATAATGCTCCTTTATAGAGGGGCCTAAAGAATTGTTGATTTACATTCTAAAGGATCAAATAGAAGCCATAGCATATTGTCCATTTATATTGAGGAATGACACTGAAGGTTCTAAATGTGTATTCTATAGGAAGAGTAAAATAAGACACCAAATCTCAAAGGGGGTGGCAATGTCTCGTGGTTCAAGGGCAGAACTACCCATTTGACACCAATTTTCATCATGTTTCTTCATCTAGCCCTTCAGCCATGGCCATATAATTTCCCATTTTCTATTTCCTCACACTAACTGAATTTGTTCCCTTTCTGTAGTTAGAAGCGCTAAAGGCTTGGTAAGAAAGGAGAGGGAGAAACAGATAAGGGAAATTTATAGAAAACAGAGTTCTAGGATGTTCTAGCCTCACTAGTCCATTTAATAATTTTTAATTTGCATAAATTTGGATCAGTGCATACTTTTATCATGCATGTGCAAGCATATGTGCAAATGTGTATTTTAGGAAGAGAGGGATAAACTAAAGGAGACAAGAATAAGTGCATCACAATAAGTACAGATAGTTTCTCCTTAACAAAAACAATAATGCATAGATACAAAATGTGTTGTGTCAAAGAGTCCTCAAGAATCTTGGAATACAAATATTTTTTCATCACTTGATTAGAAGGGCTTTTTGCAAATGTGATAAGAAAATAAGGGTAAGGGGAAGAGGAAGAGAAACTAATGATTATTAAGCATCTAGGATACATTCGCAGGGATACTTGGGTTTATATCTAATAGCTACTGTTATATTCTCAATAAACCTGGAAAATAAATGGTGTCAGCTCTATTTTTATAGCTATGGTAACTGAAACTCATATAAATTAAGTCAATTAACTAAAATCACACAGGTGACTTGACTTTGAGAGATTTATTTTTTCCAGTATTTATTTAGGGAAACTTTTTTTCTATTTTCTCTGAATAAATGTATTTTCTCTGTTGATTAAGTTACTCATCTGTAGGTAAGAATGACATGATGTATGAGATGTTCTGTCTTCACAACCTAGGAAGTAAATATAAAATTCTGTTCATCCACACAGTATTTATAGGAGTTCAGAGGTTTCTTACCTGAGAAGTTTTCTTATTATGGGTCCTACCTGGTTACTTGAGCTAGATTAGCAATTGAATGAGTTCTTCCCTAGACCCAGGAAAGAGGATCCCTATGCTGTGTCTCATACTCATACTCCTCCGTCTGGTCCTTCCACAGCTATATCCCTCCTTATAAGATGAAGAGTCAACAGCCTAAAGGAGTGCCCACCTGGCATCCCTGCCCAGAGAATCTCAGATCCATTTTCTAGGTCTGCACTGGCCTCTCTCTGCCTGTCCTTGAACGGGCTAGCCAAGGACACTTTTTACCTGCTTTCCCAGAATGCGCATATGAGGATCAGGGGCCCTCACAAATGGATGCACTGTGGAACTGAAGCTTGAAAATGAGGAGAAGGAGAGACATCCATGGGCAAGAACCACCAGTCAAGGGCAGCCTTCCAGCTTCACCTTCCTCAGACAGAACTTCAAGGAGTTGAGGATTCCAAATTGAGATCCTCATTCTAGGAGGATATGATAGTATTATTTTGATAAATAGTGCATAGACCTCCATTTGTAATATTGTCCTGGGCCTCATATATCACAGAAACAGGTTTGAATGTCATACAATAGTCTGGTTATATTTCACTAAGGAGAAAGGAATCTACCATAATACTTTCAACTTTAATTATAATATTGAACATAACATCATGTGATGATTCTTTCTCCAGCTCCCTCCAGTTTTGAGGACCAGGGAAGCACAGTAGATTTTGGTTCTGACCCCCCAGAAGCAGACTTTCTTGAACACATCCCCATGCACATGTCCTTTCCTTGGCAGACATAGCAGGTAACTTACACTCTCCTTGGGTTCCTTAAAAGTGTGACTGGTTATGAGAGGGGCTATTTTAATGCTGACCTTTAAAACTGATGAAAATTAAATAAAATGAATGTACAAAGTTAAGTACAGTGTTGGAGAACACATAGACTCACATGGCAGAGACTGAATAAATGGTTATTTTCTTCCTATCCCATCCCCTCTGTCAAAGCAGTCCTTTTACATTAGCTGGGAAATGTGAGTATTCCATAACTGAGGTCAATTGATCCTTTTCCTCCCAACTGTTTTTCAAGTCCCTCCAGCACATATGTAATAAACAGAAGATGCTAAAAAGGCCTGAGGTACCACTTGATAGCCAATCAACCTGAGCACCCAGCTCCACTCAAGAGCCACCTTCTGTGTCCCATCCGGCTTTGTCTTGTCCTTACCCTTGGTTTCACTCTTTAGATACTGTGCCAGCTCTGTGCACTCATTTCCCTGAAGCATGGTCACTTTGTCCCTGCTATTGGGCTTTTAGTCAGATAAATGTAAAGCAATTATCCAAGAGACCTGTCCTGAATTAGTACAAAATGTCACAGTTCATTTCCCTAAAAACAGTAAAAATAAAGTCACCTACCCTGTTTATCTCCAGCTTTCCACATAAAATGACATTTGCTGACGTTTTACTCTGTTGTGATATAATGTTGCTTAGCTTAAAACCCACTGCTTTCTTCACACATGATGCAGAACTGAAACCCACCAGAGCAGCCTTGCCTATTGCTGGAACTAGAGGTGCATAAGCTTGTCTTGCCAGAGAGAATTTTCCATTTCTCGTTCTCTGCCTCATGCTTTTAACATATAGAGAGGGCTTTAGATTTGGGATTGCAGCTCTACGTTTTTCTGCATTAAATCAGCATGCAGTGTGTGATACATTTCAGATTTAAATATGCAGTGACTTTGTACAGAGTAATGTGGGAAGAAAAGTGTGCCCTGAAGTCCTGCTTGTGTTTGAAAAACAAATTGATGAGAGGAAAGTATAACCAGGAGCAAGTATTCTGAAAATACTATTATTAAGGGCATTTCTCTGTTGATTTCTTAAGCAGTCTCTGCCATTACAAAAGTTTTAGTATTAGGATAGCTTAATGAGGTGCTAATGAGCGAAGAATTAAGCCCTCTGTTAAGTCCCCACACTGCATTGTTTACAAGGGGTCAGATGTTCCCTGCATTTTTCTACATGAGCAAAATAATTACAATACTTTCTAATCTCATTTCAAATATTACCCAGCCAACGTGTGTGCAGTCTGCACACTCACACACGATTTAAGTCGGTACAGGTTCAGTGGACTAAAACTGGATTATAGGAAACAGAAAGAAGCTGATCCCCTCATCTCTATTCATTTCTCCTAGAGTTAACGGCTTACTTATAGACAGTGAATTTGTACTCAGCTTGAGTCAGTCACATATTTCATTTGGAACCCACAAGTTGCAACCTACCTATTGGCATCCCACTGGTATCACATGGGACACACTTGTGAAAGCTGCTGCATACTGGACATGTGCAAGATGAACGTCTGTGGGAGAGAGCTTCCCCACAAAACTATTAAACAACATTATATTGGAAACAGGGCTTGTGTTAAGACCAGGAGAAGAAAGAAAGAAGAGTGACTTTAGCAGCACCTAAAGAGCTTTTTTGCACACTAAAATCAACAAGGCAGTGACAAAAAATAACTTCCTAACTCACTTTATAAAACCAATTTATTGAATAAAAGACTAGTAGTTCTTTGCACAATTAGAAAGAAGGCCTTAATCTACATATCACTGAAAGAAATGTTGAGTCAATTCAATCATTCAAATTTATTTCTGGAGTAACTTAACAAAAATATTTATTGAGTGTCTAATATGTTTTTTTGAGAAACTTTCTGTGTTATACACTACTGAACCAAGTCATTTTTAAAAAGTATAATACTTTCTTTATGTTAGAATGGTTATTGTTTTTGAAGTACTTTCTCTTCCCATCATTTCAAAAGAACTCTCATAGGGAACCAAGAGACCACATTGATCCTTCAGTGATTCAGAAGGAGCAACTTCATGTGACTTGAAAGTATAGAGACCTATTATGAAGAAGCTGGCATTTGGCTTGGCCCCAGAGTGATCAAAATCAGTTCCTCACATACCAACCAGTTTCTTAGGTATCCATAATAACAGCAAACCCATAGAGATTAAGAAAACTCTAGGTCATTTTTTAGATGAAGACTGTAGCTTTATTTAGCTGGAGTTTTGGTCATGCCTCTTCAATTTCACGTTTAGTGTATCTTAAGTGTCAGTAAAGTAATTAGGATATAACTAAAAGTAGGGAATGGCTAATGACAATTTTTAAGCATAGAATAACAGGATGGTGGCTGTTTTATAAAGAGATCAATCTGTCAGCATTGTGTAGAAGTAAGAAGACCATGTATTTCATGTAAGGGACAAACTGAGTCTCAATTATAGTAATACTCACATGGAAAGAAATTCATTTTACAGGTAACCAGCAAAGACCATGGTGGCACACTGAGTGTGGCAACACAGGGAAAATGAAGCATGGGGTTAGGAGCTGTATTGTTCAGAATGCCTGAAATACTGAAGGGAGAATGAACAGCGAGAGTCATTAAGAAAGGAGAGAGAGGAAGGTGTAATGAAGTCGGTTTTGGGGTGTTTATGAATGGATCTTTACCAAGGTAAATTTTTTACAGAACATATTAAGGCCACGGATGGAGACAGCGAGACGAGTCGGGTTAGAGATGAAGATATCACACCCGTATCCAATGGGTAATGTTGAAGTAGGGGAACTGATGAAATCACTAAGGAAACAACTATAGGCTCATGAAAAGCTTTAGTGGGTACATACACCTAATAATTACAGAAAGATATAGGTAATTGGAATAATGACAGGAGAGAATTGCAAGGGAAATCAAGAAATAAATGCTAAAGAGAGATAGAATGGAAACCTCCCCAAAACAATTAGATTAGATCATTAGGGGATTCTTGGAGTCTTTCAAGAACACAGCTGTAGAAGAAGTAGAGACGTCAAACAGTAGACTAGTAAGGAAGAACAATACAGAAGAAGGTAGAGGAAGTGTTTGCAGAAAATGGCTTTAAGAGCTTGGAGAACAGAATTGAATGGAGAGAGTGATGACTTAAGGGGGTTGAGGGAACAGGGACTATGTGCTTGTGTGTGCATGTATGCTTTGGTTGCCTAATCTGTTTGGGTTGCTTGTTGATTTGTTGGGGTCAGGGCAACTGAATATCTGTGAAAATTAGATAAAGCAGGAAGAAGGAAGGATTGCAGATGGTGAGATAGTAAGAGAGTTCTGATGGATAATGATTCATCAAGAAACCAACCATAAGACTTACATTTAAGTTTCTCGACGAGGGTTTTAATTAAGTCAGAAAAGAAAATGGGCTGTTATTTTTTATATGTGAGTAGAGAGTGAGGATTATTGTAGGTAAGAAAAATGTTGAAGTGGAGGGAAAATTTATTGCCCCTTTTTTTGGAACTGATTTGACCTAGATGAGAGACCCTAGTTCCCTAAAGAAAAAGGGGGAACTGGAGGGGGGAAAAACAGAGTAAGAAGATACCTGAGCACCAAACAAACCTTTCTTTTCCTATTTTTCAATTTTGCCTAGGGCCAGCTGTTCTCAGATATCTTTCAGACCTAGTGTTATTCTCCCTGAGCCAGGAAAATCAATGGACTATATCATATGGACAGCACTGAATATAGCAGGATTGGTCCTGCTGCCTTAAAGCCATAGCATTAGGTCCACAGAGGGACTTGCTCTCACTCCAACCATGGAAAATATAATTACAAGTAAAACTGAACACAATTTAGGGTTTTATTTTTAAAAAGAACAAATTTATCCATGCTATACAAATAAGAATAAGAAACATAAACATTTACTCAAAAGGGAGTTAAAACAGAAAAAAAAGATGAGATCCTAGAAACAAGATCTAAAGCAGAAAGGAGATAAAGTAGAAGGCCACTCCTTCAGTCTTTAGAGAAACAGTCTTTTTTTGGCAAAGAGGCAAGACTGTTACTCCTATTGAATTTTAAGTTAATTGAAGAGGGAAGTTTCTCATTTCTGCCTTAAGTAAAAATGGAAATTTTTGATGGCAAGAATGTCTATGCCTTAACCCAGAGAGTTTAATTGCAAATGTATTCTATCAGGGTAAAGCTGGTTTTGGCATTTCTGAGGAAAACTGGAGAGATCAGCATTGATTTATCACTTTCAGAATGGCTTGAACATGTGTGGCTAGCTCTCCAGTTATTATGAGAACTTTTTGTTAACATTAGCTACCATAATAGGGCCAGACTGTGCACTCAATGGCTTTTCCTTGAATACTTGTTTCAAAAGTGACCTGCTCAAAGATGTGAGAATACCACTTAGTCTCTAGGCTAAACAACAAGGCAGTTTAGATATTGTGAATACCCATTTTCCTGCTCAGGAACCCTTTCTTCAAAACATGGACTTTCTAAAAAGAAACTGCATCACCTATCTTATCATAGCACATAATGTGTGTATCAATAATGTAGCAGCTGGATATATTGTCCCTGCCAGTTCCACAGGATATGTGGGGATTTGTGAAATAAGCTTGTGGCTTCAGTAGCTCTCCATATTCTTGCTAGAACTCAAGCTGCCTGGAGAGACCTATTGGGTTAGGTCTCTGTGTTTGTGTGGTATTTCCTTCCTGCTCTCTTCTATCCCAGCCAATTCTCAGGAATGGGGGTTTGTGTGTTACCTGTATTATGTGTGTCTACTGAAGTGCCCTGACTATTGAGGGCTGAAGAAGTGGTCTCATTTGCCATCACCACCTCCCACTCCCATGATGATCTCTTTTTTCCCCTTCTCCTTCTTCTTTTTAACAATGTGCTTTAAAATGGACCAGATGTTTCATGGGTTGACCCACATTGTTTTTTCACTGACAATATTACCTAAGAATCTAGGAATTGGCTCAACTAACCACCTGCTAGATAGGGGTATAGAGTCCTCTGAGTTGTCTTGGGAATCTTAAAGCAAATTTATGAATCAGATATGTGGCCAAGAAAGCTCATCAACTCGACTAAGATTGCCCTGTGATCAGCTTTCCCATAGACCTCTGACAGGTCATGCCCCAGGAGAGTCAAGCAACCCCAAAGGAGTATTCAGTATATATTTTAGATCCACGATGATATACAAATCTGGCAAAGGGAAGATATCAAACCAGAAGTGATAATTATAGCATTCTGTTCCCTTGGAAATTCAATAAAGTTTTGTCTCATTTTGAGTAGGAACAATTCATGAGCCAAACTGGTTCTGGACAGCTACCTATGCACTGTGATTTGATAGAGGTTTGGGCCAGATTCTGCCTTCAGAGTAATAAAATCTACCTTCTAACCATGGCAACGTGTTTCTGTTGGAGTTGGCCTCATCTATGTAGATTAAGAACATAGTTTCACAGGCAGAACACAGTCCACAGACTCAAAGTCCCCCTCTGGCAGAAACCTAATAATGTAAGGTAGTGTTTGACAGAAAGATTGTTGGTGGATTTCTAAACTCCTAATTCCATACACTGTTTTTTTATGAATAGAATATCACATACTGTATTTGGGTTATGGTTTGTATAATTCCCTGAACATTTGGTAAGTACAACATATTGTAGTTGAACACAAAGTAAAATCACAAAATAGAGATGCATTATAATAAAGGATTATACCTCTTCAAAATGTAGTTATTCCTTTTAGTATATTAAAATAAACTTTATTTTATTATATTATTTTTTCTGATGTTTTTTCTTTTTCATTGAATTTATTGAGGTGACACTGGTTACCAAATTATATGGGTTTTAGGTGTTCAATTCCACAACACATCATTGTACTATGTGTTTACCCCCACAAGTATTGTGTATTTGCCACCCCAAACCAAGTCTCCTCCCATAACCATTTATTTCCTCTATATCCTCCTACATATTTCCCACCCTCCTCCCCCTGGCAGTTACCACACTGGTGTTCATGTCCATGAGTTGTTTTTCTTTTTTGGTTTAATCCCTCACCCCCAACCCAGTCCCTACAACCCCTCCTGACAGCTGTCACCCAGCTCTTTATCTTTGAATCCGTCTCTATTAAACTAGTCAGAGAAAGGGAAGTACCATATGATTCCACTCGTATGTAGAATCTAATGAACAAAATGAATTAACACACAGAATAAACATTTTAAAAACAAGAAAAAGTTTTAGTACAATAACTAGGTCAAATTTAAGTTGGGATATTAAATAATTGAATTTACATTTTGATTAACCAAAATAAATAGAGTATATGGTTCATCCTATGTTGAGTTTTGTCCTCATAAAAGTAGAAATATCTTTGAACAAAGAATTTATCCATTTTTGGGCTTTCATGTAAGCTATCATTAAACCCAGAATGTCACCTAGCTATCAAACATATATACTATTTTCTAAGACATGTGGGGATCTAATTTTATATGAGTATATTTATATTTTATTCTAACACAAGTAAAATCATGGGCAGTATTTTTTTCAATGGAATGATCTCTTATATTGTAAGTAATGTCAAAAAATTTGGAATACAGACATCATATTATACCTGTGAAAAGATATGTGCTTTTTCCCAAATAGACGTCTTACTAGTTTTCACAAGACAACTCAATGGAAAGTTGAGGTCAGAGATTTTTGCAAGTGTAAATAAAGACTGAGTTATATACTAATGTTCTTGGAAGTCATCTTTAAAGAGACTATGCAAATTTAATAATTCTAAGTATACTTTTAACATAAGAGTAAGTGCATTATATTTTATTCTACTTTTTAGCTCCATAGCCACCAGTCATGAGTTTATGCAAAGACTGCATAGTTAAAAACATGAACTCAAAATCCTCCAACAGAAGTATTGCATAATTAGCTTGTATGACACTATCCACCTTTTATCTAAATAAAAGTGCTGTACTGTCTGGCCTAGGGACTTGACTCCATGGCATTGTGGGAGGTAGGCATCACAGTGCTAAATTCCAACACCATCTGTATGACTTCAGTCCTAAGAGATAGATTGTGTCTGCTGCCAAGGCCAGAATCAACCTCAGCTGCCAAATCCTAGACTGAAAGAGGAATGTAAACAGCTTGATGGAAGGGTGGTTCCTGGTGCACCTGTGGTTTTGACAGTTTTTGCTGCTGCTTGAGGAGGAAACAGGTTGCCTGTTTGTTCTTCAAGAGCACTTCCGGCATCCAGGTATTATGCAGGCATGCACTGCCAGCTGTGAAGGATGCTGCTTCCCTGTCACTTCAGAGAAAGATGCTCCTGCAGGAAGATCCCTCTTGCTATTTCATGCAGGGAGCCCAAGAAGGGAAGACAGAAAGGATCAAACACAAAGCACAGATCACTAACGGAGCAGGAGTCTAAAATAACTTATATCCAAGTCTTGCTTTCAAACTCAGGAGTGGTACAATAGACAAGAATTACTTAATTATAGTGGATTTTTAAAGATATGAGTTGATTGATGGATGAGTTAAAGAAAAGCAAGAAAATACATATATAATTGATTCAACTATCTATAGTCAGTAAGATAGAACTATTGATTACGATAACCTACGTCAGTGATTTTCAAACTTTGTCATCTCATGGCACACATAAACTAATTACTACAATTCTGTGGCACACCAAAAATAGATTATAACTTTTGCTAACCTGAAAAAAATAAGTAAAATTGTGATTCATTCCCACCAGATGTCTGTTATTATGTTGGACGTTGTCATTTTTATTGGATAATCTAAGGGAAAAGAGGTCAGTGCCCCCTGACTAAATAGTTAGGTATCACATGTTTTAAAAGTTCTTGCTGCATATTGGTTGAAAATTGCTGATCTATGTCAAGAAATCATAATGCAGGAAAATAAAAATATCAAATCATCAGTTTAACTTTTAATTAGAAGTTTTTAACTGAGAGGATATGTTTCACAGATAATCACAGATAATACACTCTGCATATATTATTTATTTCAAGATTAAATCAAGCACATATATACCTTAAGACAGATTGCAAAAATTAAAATTAAATTTAAAACATTTTATCAATGATTAAACTTTTATAAAACTTAAGTACTTAAAACACTGACTTAATTGATATAATGGATTGGAAGAACAAAGGGTCTAAGATAGACTTAAGAGTATAAGAAAATGTCATGTATGACAATAAAAGTTTTTCAAATCTGTCAGACAAAGGTAGATTATTCCATAAATTGTGTGAGCTGTCTAGCTAGCTATCAGGAAGAAAGGAAAGCTTGATCCCTTTCTTACTTATATTAGACTAAAGAGTTTATATTTATTTAAATAAAAGTAAAGACGAATGAAAAGACTGAAATGTAAAAATTAAAAATAATCAAAAAATTAAGAGAAAGTATAATTGAATTTTCAGTGAAACCTAATCAACAAAACAAACAAGCAAGCAAAATATAACCAGAGACTTTGAAATAAAGAACCAACAGTAACTAGAGTTGAGGGCAATAATGGGGGAAAGAAGGGAAAGGGTCATCAAGGAACATATATAAAAGACCCATGAATAAAGTTAAAGTGGGATAGGATTGAGGGTGAAAGGTGGGGGTGGATGGGGTGGGGGAAAGTGGTGGTGGGAAAATGCAGACACCTATATTTGAACAACAGTAAAAAAAACATGATTTAACAAAAATCTCCATAGTACTCAAAGCAATCTATAGATTCAACACAATTCCCATAACTATGCCAATGGCATGTTTCACAGAACTAGAACAAATGTTCCAAAAACTTATATAGAATGACAAAAGACTCCAAATGGCAACAGCAATGTTGAGAAAGAACAAAGTTTGAGAAGCATGTTACCTGATATCAAATTATACTATAAGGCCATAGTAATCAGACATATAAATCAATGGAACAGAATAGAGAGCCCAGAAATAAATCCACGCCTTTAAAGTCAATTAATGTTTGACAAAGGAGGCAAAAACATACAATGCGATAAAGACAGTCTACTTAATAAAGGATGTTGGAAATATCATGTAAAAAAAAATCATTGTCTTTTGAATATCATGTAGCATGAGTCTTAATGAGCCTTTGGTATAAATCCTAATGCAGTTTCAGAAAGAATACATACTGACTCAATGTAAAATATGGCACTGCCTCCAACTTTACTTTCCCTTGGATGTCACTTTTTGATAGTTATTTTTTTCATTTATTTTAACTTTAATTTTTATTAAATTTATTGGGGTGACACTGGTTAGTAAAATTATATAGGTTTCAGGTTTGCAATTCTATAATACATCATCTGTATATTGTATTATGTATTCACCACCCCAAGTCAAGTCTCTTTCCATCATCATTTCCCTCCATACCCCATTTTATAAAACAAAAAAAAACAAACAAAAAATAAACAAGAAAAAGCCCCATTGAATAACATTATAAAACTAGAAACAATAAAGGAAAAGATTTATAAATATTATCACATAAACACGCAACACTTTGTAATGACAAAAACAACATATGGTAAATTTGAAATGAATAAAAATTAATGGAAAATATTTGCAATATCATCATAGATAAAACATTTATTTCCTTAATATGTAAAAAGCTTTTACCAATCTATAAGGGTAACAATGGTATTCTCAACAGTGAAACTGGCAAAGGATCTTCATAGGAAATAGGCAAAAGATGACATGTGAGTGGCTAGTTAACATATGTAGGTAGGTAGGTAGGTAGGAAGGAATAAGGAACTGGAGAAAGCAAGTTGAGGAAGAATGTGAGCAGAGTGGAGGTGACAGAAGGGGAGAATGAAGAAGAGGGATATGAGGGAAGAGCAGAAAAGGGAAAGCAAAGGGAGAGGGAAAGAAAGAAAAGAAAATTCCATTGTTCACTTAACAAATTGATCAAAGATTTGGAGAATGGGCCATTCTTGTGCACTACTATATAATATATTCCAATGCATAGATTTGACCTAGAAGTCTTAGTTTTAGAAAGTTATTCTAGCTAATATTATAAGTATAAAAATATTCACAGCATAATGCTTTATAATAGGAATTATAATAAAGAAAATAATGTATATATTCATCAATCATTATTTGTGTGATGGCTCATAATATTATTGAATTTTGTGATTCCATTGAAATAATTATGTAGAACTAATTTATTTAAAAAGTTTTCCAAAACATACTGTTGAGTTGAAAAAAAAAGATTGTATGTAGGACATTTTCAAGTTGTGTATATGTGTTTATGATAATATATGTATACATGCATCAATATAAAAAAGTATTACAAAAATCAATAATGGCAATTTCTAGGTGGTGGAATTTAAGGTAATACATCATTTTACATTTCTATATTATGAGACTTTTTCTATGAAAATGTATTATTGTTATATAATGAATAGAAGTTATTTTTAGAAGATAAAAACATTTTGCTAATTTTAATTTGGATTCACCTTATTTTTTTGGTTGTTTTAATAACTTGTACTTTTCACCTTGAATAAAGTAAAATGATTGTCTATGCATTGCTCTTCTAACAACATTTCATTTGGAATTGTGTTTCCTGAAGAATTAATCAGGGGAAATTCTGTGCTTATATCTTTTTGTATTTACTAGTTGTTCACACTTGGGGCATTTGGTATTTTGTCTAATCTATAATTCAAATATAATCAGCATATCTTATAAGATTTGATAATCTAGTTTACAATTACTCTCATTATTATAAAATCTTGAAATTTGTTAGGTCAATAAATAGGGTTAAAAATAAATGATTTTCAACTTCATAATTCAAAATGCTTCCCTTTACTTCTGAACATGTTTCAACACATCCACAAAATATCCTCTAAACAAAATTAAGCTTAATTCCCTCTAAAGGTAAGCATTTCTACAGCCATTTAATGGAAGGGGGAGCCAATTAAATAAATTACCGGATATTCATTTTATGTAGATGAGTGCTGCTAATTACAACTAGTTTCATCTATCCATTAAAACTAGTCCAGCAAGCTTGGATAAACTTTGTCAGCATTAGTCACTGCATTTATATATGAAAGCCTTAAAACAACATTTCTTTAAATATATATTTTTAGATATTTACTTATTTAGATCATTTTCCAGGCATCCACAAGCAGTGAGGTTTTATAAAAATTCTAATTTGCCCATGATCCTTCTTGTTTGGTATGTTTAGTCTTTAGGCATTTTCAATTCTCCCCTTTCAATGTTCTCCATTCTCCCTCTACCTCTTAACCTTTAAATCATCAGCTGTTTCAGGTTATCAAACAGGCGTCTAGAGTAAAGTAAATGGTTGCGGGATAATCCTCCCATTGTCCTCACATGCAGTTTGGATTGCATACACTTTGGTGTAATTCGCTTCTTATATGACTGTCCCAGGGTGGTGTCATCTTAGTTATCACGTTCTCTACTCCATTACTTACTAAGCCAGTGATGGAAAAACCCAACTAGGGTTAACATTTATAAAATCATTACAGCACAGCACTTGTTTCTCTTTCCTAGATTATCCAGATTTTGTAGGTAATAATAGAAAACCATGTACTAATTTGCTTCTGTGTTAATTTGATTTTTATTGTAATTTCTTTCCCTAAAATCTTTCAGTGTAAACAATTTCAAATAGATTAAATGTGGTCTCTTTGTTTAAGCAAGCTTCCTTGGAGCATGTTTTTGACTGACCATGTGACTTGATGGGCTGACTCTGTATAACCTGCTTGTCTAACAAGTTCACCAAGCCAGACACTTACTAAGGGATTTCTAACCAGAGAGCCTACATCTCTACCGCCTTAGCCATAGCCTGACTCACAACCTCTTCCTTGTATACATTTTAAAAAGGTAAGTTTTTGTTAGAAGATAAGCTAAGCTACATTATTGTACAATACTTTCATCAACTAAACAGGTCAGAGGCCATTTCTGTCTGTTTATACTTCTATCTCCAGTATCCAGCACAGTGTCTAGCACATTAAGGATAGTCCCTACATACTTGTCGACTAAATAGATATTTTGTTTATTAACTTGACAAAGATAGTCTGAAAGTATAGGAATATTTTCTTCAGATACAGTTTAAATGGTGAGGGTAACAACCATGACAGAGGACCTTTCTACAGTCTTGGCTCTCTATAATTTACTCGTTACCACATTGTAAGTTTTAAAACTTGAGGGTTTCTTGGGAATTCCTGTAGCAACTTAGCAGTTGATTTACATATACTGTAATTAATTTCTGAGAAACCTGCAAATGCCTATTAGCTGGTATTTATAAACCAGCTGATACTAACTTAGGAAAGCTGGTTGGAATAAATCAGCCTACATAAGCTAGACATGCTGCCCTGGCTTTTGTCCAAATAGAAATAGACTATTTCTAAGTTTCAGAAAAGGTAATTAAATTCAGCTTAAAATACATCTAAAAGTCATTGTCTGAAGTACTGGCCCATGGAAATAAATAATTTCATATTTCATTAACAGAGTATTTATTTACCAGGAATTCAAAACACTGTTGTAATAAGAAGATCTTCATAATATTCTTGTAAATGTAAAATCATGTTTTCTGCATATGATATTTACTGAAAAATAATACTTCATGGAATTCATTTGCAGATCATGAGATATTTATTCAGTTTTGGGTCATGGTTACATATTCTCCCCCCACAGAACTTAACACCCAGTATCTTCTCATCAGCAGATCAGTGATTTTAGCTTTTTTCTTAAAAAGCAAATGGCTCTTTGCAAACGGATGCTAACAACATACTTTCCAATACTTTCTGTAACATGCCTGTTCTCAAAGGCTTAGCCTCTGATTGAGCTTTAACTACAATGTCATCTTGCAAATTTCAAAGCTCTGTTTCTTCTAAACTGAAAACACAAAGTGCAAACTTGCCTCCTTCCCTTCCAGCTGCCCCCGTTTCTTCACCTTCTTTCTCTACCACCACACATAAGCACAATAGGAAAACTAGCATGAATACACTGTTTCTGACCTTTGAATCCTTCCATAGATGAGAGATTATAATGTGTTCTCTTCCTTTCATGTTAACCTACTTGTTTCCTACTTGGCCTTCTGTTGACCTTCATCTTGCAAGCTACTTGACTACTTGGACTCATAATTATGTCTCTCTACATTGAAAATTGTAAGTTTCAAAATGCACTTGCTTATTTGCTTTCCCCCTCTTAATTTGATGACTTAGTAGATACACTATACATTTTGTCTTTCTGTCATGCCTGAAAGAACAAGAGTTCCTTGAGGTCTTCACATCTTTAACATAGTATCCTGGTCTTGTCTCCATTTGCAGATGACCTTGTTTTATTATCTGCTTAATCAAGAACTCTCTTCCTTAAATAGATACTTATCATAGTTCTTTTTAGAATTCAGTTAAATAGTTATCCAGACCTCAACATGACTCCTTAAAAGTGTAGGAACATTGCTTGCCTCTGTCTGCTCACCACAGCTATTAGGCTCTTTCTATAAGAAGACAGGAGACAGAATGTTAGGAGCTGATGGAATGTTGTGAGCATAGAATTATGTGCAAGAATACTTGCACCCCTTCCCTCGAAAAAATCAAAACTTGCAGATCTCAGGTAAAGGGGACACAATATTAAATGTAATATTTTTATACCTGATCTTTGCTGTTGAAAACAATGCATCTTATATTCTAGGCCATGTAATTCTAATTATGAACCATAGTTAATAAAAATATTAAATTTGGATTTAAAAATCCATTAAAACAGCCATTTTCCTGTACACTGAGATTTTCAATAATGTACATGTATTACCTTTATAATATTAAGCTTAATTTAAAAAATATGCAGTTGAAATTGGAGAAACAAGAAATTGAATAATTATTAGATATATTTATTCTTCATTAGAGCTATTTCATTTAAACAAGTCAGATTATGGAGCCATTCTTAATGTATTTGCCTAATAATTTAGAAAGGGTGAACGTTTCAGATAATTCCATCAAGGCTGTAGGAAACCAAGAAAATAATGATGAATTAAAATAAGCTTATCTTCCATTAACATATATGAATAAATATCTAAATCTTGGTATTAAAATTCAGTGATTATATGTATTTTTTCATCTTCCATTTTCAGAAAAGAAGAAAGGGGATTTGATTTAATGTTATAAATTTTGATTTGTGTAAACCCAAATGGTCCAGAATAAAGGAAAAATCTTTTTTGAATTTCAGGTGTTGAAATCACTGTGGAAAATGGTGATTTGATTCTATGAACTGACTAATTCAATTAAGAGGAGAATAACAAGAATCAGGAAGGCTTCTGAGCTCCTTACTTAAAAACTACAGTATAACCTCAGGGTTTTGCTGCAGTGGGTATTGTAGCCATAGAAGTTGCAGATAATTTGTTCAGTTATATTTGGCTAAATGAGCAGAACTTCAGCTCAGGTAGGAAATGTCTATGGATTCCTGGTCTCTTGGAATAAGCTTTTTGACCATTTGGGTATTTTTATGGAAATGTAATTCTTCCTGGATCTTGAAACACTGATCTAAGCTGAGGAGCAATCCTGTAAAGAGAGCAGAAGGCCCCTTCAAACGGTCCTAAGGAGTCTCCAGCCTAGTTCTGAGTCTCATCACTCTGTCCTTTCCTCCCTTAAGCACTTGATCCTTGAATACTTCCTTCACAAACAGTTATTGAGACCTTAATATGTGCTAGAAATTGCTTCAAAGGTTTTCATGTATTAGCTCATTTAATCTTCACAACTGTGAGACAAAAACATACTAACTGAGCCCACTACACTACTACTTGTTTGTGTTCATGCAATTGTAAAAACTGTAAACTATTCCCTGAGGGCAGGCAGCAGAGTGAATCAGATCAGCCACATCTAATTCCATGGCGTACTCTTTTACAAGAGATATTATATAACTCACTTTGGCTTTTGTTTCAAAAACAAAATTAGAAAGCAAGAGTATTAGATAGTGAAAATGCAAAGTTTAAACCAATTGGAGAACACATTTTTCCATTTGTGAACTATGCCAACCCACTGATAACCATGAGAGTAAGCATTTCTGGCCATATTGGCCTCTTTCAGCTACTAAATGGCAATTGGGTGTCTTGCTGACTCTTGCCAAACTGGCAATCTA
Source organism: Tonatia bakeri (assembly GCA_004024845.1). Classification (NCBI taxonomy): domain Eukaryota; kingdom Metazoa; phylum Chordata; class Mammalia; order Chiroptera; family Phyllostomidae; genus Tonatia; species Tonatia bakeri. The sequence continues at coordinate 169,787 of PVIA01000188.1, forward strand.
AAGTCCTAGTTATAATTCAGAATTTTTGTCTGCCTAAATATAATTCAAATGCAAGGTTGGATATTCTCTTAGCCAAGTTATGATTAATATTGGAAGTATCTGCTATGCTAAAAGCACTGGGCTGGGAAACATGGGTTTGGAGTTCTAGGCCTGGATCTATTTGTAATTAGTTCTGTGCCAGTGGACTAGTAATTTTCCATTTATGGGGTCTTAATTTCCTCACATATGGAAAAAGAGGTTGGAATAAATGATCTATAAGATGTCTTCTCACTCCAAGTATCTGTGTTCCACTGAATTGAAGGAGGAAAGAATGCACCCCAGCTGGTGGGGCTCAGTGGATTGAGCACTGGCCTGTGAACCAAAAGGTCACTGGTAGCATTCCCAGTCAGGGCACATGCCTGGGTTGCAGGCCAGGTCCCTAATAGGGTGGGCATGAGAGGCAACCACACACTGATGTTTTTCTTCCCCTGTCTTTCTCCCTCCCCTCCCTAAAATAAATAAATAATTTTTTTTAAAAAAAAGAACGTATTATAATTACATTAAAAAGACAAAGAAAACATTTTCAAAGGTTTCATATTTAAATGAGTAGGAACAAGGGGGATACTGTAATTTCTAATATTCTAAAACATTTTCCAGGACTTCCATAATGTTAAGTTCTATGTTTTACTATTTTAAAGCATTTTCTTTAAGAAAAAAAATATTTTTCCCAAGGGGAGGAAAAACAAAAGAATAAGATACAGGGTCATTATTTATAAAGGTTCAAGAAACCATTCAACACAGCTTTGAATACTTTAATAAAATAGGTTTTTCCAAAGGAAAAAAAAAAGAAAACATTCCTTAGCTTAACTGTGGGAAAATCCTGTAACTCCTATGTCTCATGAGAGATCCTGGCTCTTCCTCTTCATTGGATATGTGGATATGCCTGATGGTGACTAAGTGTGTGAACGGGCTTTCTGAGCCACTGAAAAACATCCTATGTGTTCTTGGGTGTCAATTTTACTCACCAATATAAGGGGATTGTTATTTCTCTATTAAAGAAACCAAAGATCTCTTATGTAAGAGTATAAAGCCTTGTGTTCATGATAAGGAAGCACATGGATTTGCAGAGATTGGTCTTGCTCTGGCCATGTGTCTCAGTTCTTTGGAAAGTAGTCCTGTACACCAAGAGGTTGCAGGTTCAGTCCCCAGTCAGGGCAAATACCTAGGTTACAGTTTTGACCCCTGGTTGGGTCATGTGGGGGGCAGAGAACCTATCATTGTTTATCTCTCTGTCTCTGTCTCTCTCTCTCTAAAAATCAACAAACATATCCTCAGGTGAGGATTTACAAAAAGAGATTGCTGTCTTTAGAGGAGATGCATCAGGTGTCTAAAGTGAGCTTCAGCCCCAAATATGTCTTTCCTCTCCTTTGCTTCTAGGATACTTTGAAGGAAATGTCTGAGAGGCAGTGTTCCTGAGTATGTAAAATATTTATTGAAATGGCTTGTGATGTAAATAAAATTTAAAGCTTGTCTTTTATCATCAGATGCAGTTTTGCAGAGTGAAACAGCATTTTGTTTAGAGTCATGCAGAACAAGATCAGATTAACAGGTCTGTTACTTACTAGCTTTGCAGACTGCATGTAGCTTCATTTTACAGAGCCTCAGTTTCCTCATTTATAAAAGAGAGATGATGACTTAATGAGGATTTCATGAGGATTAAATTAGATAAATTGGGCAAGGTGCCTTGCTCAGCGCCTTGCATAGTATAAGTCTACAATAAACATCTGTTTCTTTCTCTTTTCCGCCTCTTGCTTGGGACTCTAATAAGCCCCTTTTAGATTATCTGAATTATGACAAGTAAATGTCTTCAGGATGTATGCACTTACAAGTTTTCAAAGGAAAAATCTGAAATGTTGATTAATTGCAAAAATTGTGCCAGAAACTTTCTGTTAAAACAGTCATCTCTTTTTGTGGATTTGTTGTTTTTTTTTTAACGTACTCAACACTACACTTCATACATGCCATGCATAATGCATATACAATATAACTCCCTCATTCACGGCCATAGAATACAATGCTAGGAGAAATTTAAAGATAATCAAATTCAACCATTTCAGAGTAGATACATCTGTAACCCATAAAGTTTGCTGAAGTTTTCTAATTATTGACTCAGATCCCCTAACCCTTGCTACTGAGGTTACTTCCTTTTTTTCCTTCCCTTCTATCTCTTTCTCTCGCAGTTATTCAGGTTAGTGAAGAAAAGAGGGGAAAAATGACATCCTCTTAAATTAAGTGCTAATGGGAGCACGTAAAATGCACTGGGGGAACGCTAAGGAATTGCCCATTTTATATCCCAAATAAGGAACTGCCATCCAGCTTCCTTCAGCTCTAAGCTGTACCAGATTTTTCTCTGGGTTTAGAACCCATCAGTAACTGATACTGAGTTCTTTCTATGGTATTATTTGTTCAAGAATCTATTGAATAGAGAAGTGTGTTAGTCACTGCTACTCATGTAGAAAGGCTATATATTGTGTATTGGAACAACTTGCTCTATTAAGAAAAACAAAGATTGAAGATATAAGATTGCTTAGATAAGAAAAGTTTGGGAACATATGATTTCAAAATCAATATAAAAATAAAAGGCACTTCTTAAAAATTTGAAAGTAGAATAAATTTTCCATGGAGAGAGAAGGTAAAGGAACATTCAAGCAAGGGAAGAAAACATAATCAGATATTTTATAAGAAAAAATTATTTTGAAAAAAAACAAATATTGAATGAAGATTATGGATGAAATATAATAGTTTGAATTTTAGTTTATTTAAGTTGGAAACATTTGGAGCTTTACAATTTTTTTTGTTTTGCTTTTTATTTACTAATTAAGTATGGTATTGCTTGCTGTTCACTGTCAGTTGTGGCTTACCTAAAACTCAGTGCTAAAAGCCAGTATCCCTAGTTACTTCACTGGCCATGTCTACCATGTCCCTCAAATCAGTGACTATCGAATATACTGTGTGCCTAAGTGTACGGGACTCTCTAACATATGAGCAAAGGCAATAGCAAGTCTCCTTAGAGCCATACCAACACTCAATAGTGACTCAAGAAGTGACAATTGTGCCAATAGAGACCAATAGGCAAAACCTTTGAGCACGACTCAAGTCATGCAATAAATTGGGTGGAAAGTGACTTAGAAGCAAATCCCGTTTTCACAATGATCCGGTGATATGTTTTTTTTCCTCTTGCTAGTTGCCAAAAATCCTCAATTAAGACTACCCTGGAGTGGTTTTAGAGCATGAACTTTGCCTTGGAAGCCATCATTCTTTTCCCTATGGCCTGCAACTATAGTAGTATCTTCAGTGACAAGAGAAAATCGGCCTGTCTTTGTAGTTTTATCAGCTTTCATGATAACAAGTCTCAGCAAGAAAAAGTGATGCCTGTTTGTGCAGCCAAGTAAGGAGGGTTAAAACAGATCTATGTTGTGTTTTGAGCCTTTGAGAAAGGATCTCAGGATATATTTTTCCATTGAAATGTTGTTATAAATGACTATTTGTTTATAGATTATTTAAAATCCCATTAAAGCTAAATATAGTTTAAAAAAATTGTTTGCAGTAGGCATACCTATGAATGTAATTCATCTCAGTTCTTATATGGGAAAATTATTTCAGTTCTATCCTAACTCCTCAGACTTAAGTCTCCTTTATTTATGCTTTCAAAAATCCCTCTTATTTTTTTCTGCATAGCACATACAACAAAATGTAATTACATGATTTTATAAATATTTGCTGTCTTCCTCATCAGATCATAAGCTTCCTAAGAGCAGAGTACATGTCTCTGTAACCCACCTTGTATCCTTAGCATCTATCCCAGTGCACACAACAGACATGCTACAAATTCTAGATTAAATGAAAGAATGGATGGAGGTCTACTGTAAGGGACTGTATTAGATATTGAAGTAGTATATTAAGATGAAGGCAATGTATATGATCTGCTTCAGGAAGCTAACAGTCTGTGTTGGGCAGGGAAGGAAGGAACATATATAACTCTAATCTATGGGAAAAATGATACATGATAAATCATGGGTGAAAGTAAAGCAATTTAGAAGAAGACATTAGTTATTTACAATGTAATTTTAATGGGAAATATACACTCTAAATTCTGAATAACTGACTTACAAACTGAATTTTATAACATAATTTGGAGAATATTTAATTATTATTTAGATATAATCGTGCCATAATATTCACTCTTATTTAAACACGGGTGCATAAAATATGATATACTATTAAGCAGAATTATGTTAATAGCTTAATGTCAAAAATGAATATTTCACTACAGCTACAGAACTAGATCGTTATTATATGTAGCCCAACAATAAGGCATAGTATGATATTTAAGTGACATTTTCAATTTTTAGGGGGAAATTAAATTGTGCTCGGTATAAGGTTAAGTGGGAATTGTTACATGTGGGATCTTTTTGCACCCTTGTGCAAAGTTTGTAGGTCTTGGAGCAGAATGCATTTGTATTGGGACCTTGCCCTACTAGAATAGTCTCATGGAAGTTTCTAATTTATTTTAGCTTTCTTTTCCTCATCTAAATAGCATTAAAACTTTTGTAGGATTACTATAAGGATAGGATTTGGTATATGTAGTTGCTCAATAAATATTAGTTTATTGGAACAATGAACTAATGTATATGCTCAATAAATATTAGTTTTTATGATAACAATAATGGTGATTATTTTTAAACCTCTAGTTGCCAAGAGTTATGAATTTATCACTGTAGAGGTGTACTAGAAAATTGTGCCTGGCTCTCTCTGCTTTTAAAAAACTTACAGCCGATTCTAATAGCAGTTTTAGAGTAACCTGCAGGGAAGGAAGTGAGAACAGAAACAAAGTTAGCATGAATACCCAATCAATTTACTGTAATACAAAATGTGTGATTGGAATACTTTGGGGATAATCATGGAGGATTTCATTTTGAAGCTATTCATTCATTGAACAGAATTACTCAAAGGAGTGCAGGAATCATCCTTTTAGTTGGAGAATATCATTAACTGTTTTAGGAGAAGGACCTAAAAGTTCAAGAGAATCAAACCACTTCAGGTCTTAGGACAAAGAACAGTGTTCTTTCCTGCAGAGTGTAGTGTTCACAGTCTCTCCAAATGCCTGCTGGGAAACCACACAGGATATTCTGTGGGTATCTAATATGAATCCCACCTATTTTGCTTCTCTTCCACTTTCCTATCATCTTTGTACTTCAGTAACTTTGTACTTCAGTATTAACTAACAGTTAGTCGTCTTTAGTTTTATTATTTTCTTTACATTCTCTTTTTTTTTCTGCCTATGTCCCCTCATCTAGCTAGTCTGTTCAGCTCTGTTCTTCTTCGCATCCCACTTATATTCTCTTCTTTCTATTCCCACAATCCCATACTTAGAAGAGGTCCTCACCACTCTTACCAGGACCATAAATTTTAACAGTCTAAAGTCCCTGGTCACCCTCAACTAGAGATTCTGCCCAAAGTCAACTTCTAGTTCAAAGAAACTTTGCAGATTTTATATGGTGCAAATAAAATAAAAAACAAACACATTTCTGTGTTTGCATATCAATGATCTCCAAAGTTCAATTCTAATGAATCTTTCCTTTCTTATTTTCCTTTGCAAATATCTCTCTTATTTTCTGTTTTCTTTGCTTCATTTGGTCTTGATTCTGGCCATACCACTTTATTTTCCAAACTTGTTCTACATCTGCTGCCTCTAGGCCTTATTTTACCAAGACTTTTATCCAAAAGCTGTTCTACTTACATGAGTTTGCAAGTATCATTTAGCATTTAAGACCCAGTTCAGAATCCCTCTTAAGAGAAGCTTTCATAGATCACCTATGACAAATGAACTAGTTTAGCAAAGCTTTATTATTTGATTACATGCTGAATTACCTAGAAATATGCTTTACTCCCTGCTGTCCTCTGCACTCCTAATAGGTACAGGTCAATTCCTCCTCATCTGCAAACCTTCCTAAAAAGAGAACCCAGCTAGTACGTCATTGTGGGTAAGCAATAACAATTATATTGTTTAATCAAATACTGAATTGCTTAGTTTCTTACATATAAGATTCCTTGGTTTATTATCTGATATGTTTTCATATTTGGATAAGTATTTTCTTCTGTTTTCCAAAGTACTTAAGTTTGGATGATGCCATTAGAGGTCAATTTGCCTTAAGGCTAATGAAGATTAAACTTCATATATCTTCTCCTACCTCCTTCAGTGTGCTAAAGCCCTGGCACAGGCCCTAGCAATGCGTTTATGCTTGTATTGGGTTGGCCAAGAGTTTCATTCAGTTTTCGGTAAACTGGTTCTAGAAGCGCTTAGTTGTCTTTAACTTCATTTGAAACAATTTCATTAGATTGTATTGTGACCGCTGTCCTACCAGTGTGCATTAAAAAAAAAAAAAACTGATCAAAATTGAATTTTTGTGTAACCATTTTAATATTGAAAGTGGAAGAAAATATGCAACATTTTTGGCATATTATGCTTTATTATTTCAGGAATGGTAAAAACACAACTGAAACACACACAAAAAAGATTTGTGCAGTGTATGGAGAAGGTGCTGTGACTGATAGAATGCATCAAAAGTGGTTTGTGAAGTTTTGTGCTGGAGATTTCTTGCTGGACAATGCTCCATGGTCAGGTAGACCAGTTGAAGTTGATAGCGATCAAATTGAGACATTAATTGAGAACAGTAAACATTATATCATACAGGAGATTACTGACATACTCAGAATACCCAAATCAATAATGTTATTGGTGAAAATGAGAAACATTTCTTTTATTTTATGGAGAAAAAAACCACACAAACTTTTTTGCCAACCCAGTATGATTTTGTAAAATTCCAAAAGCATGATCGCTTAAGTTTCAATTGTTTATTAATACTGTGGGGGTTTTCAAAACAAAATTTTGTATTTATTTTCTTAAACCAAGCCCTTAAAGTTGTATAAAAAAACTGTTGTATGAGCTCCAGGCCCTACCAGAGCTGGGTCTGTCTCTGTGTTTATGAGGGAATGCCTTAACATGAAGCCCACACAAGGCTCATCCTAATGAGAAGCTGATTAGCCGGGATTGACTAGATCAGAGTTAAGGTGACTTTACCTCAACAGAAAAAGCTGCATGCTTTACTGCTTTCTCTCACCTTGCTAACCATTAATGAGAGCTTATCACCTTGATATGCGATGATGTTGGTAAGCCAGGAGGTAGTGATGGGGCAAGATTGATGATGCCCATATTGAGTTGGTAGTTTTTCCATCTGTGGGTCAGTCAGTATTTCTCATTAACATGGCTGGGGTATACACCTGGCAGTGGCAGCCTGTGAGGTCGTCATTCTGACTACCATGTTAGTATCATCAAATACAATTCTAGCACCTGGACCTCCTAGTGCTGTGAGGGGTACCAAGAATGGAAAAGTACACCCTCAGGCCCTAACCTGAAACTTGGTCTTCATTACTCTGAATGGGCTGAAATCCTTGAGTCCCAACAATATTGTTGAAAATGAGCTGGAAGGCATTGACATCTATTTGAACAGAAAAAGACCCAGCATGGGCTTTGAAAAGAAACTTGAGGGAAGAATTTTTATCAGTCACCAGGATCAGAGGCAGCTAGATGCTGAGACTGTAGAAGTCTCTTGGTGAGAGATAAGATCCACAGTGCCTACGACATGGCAGAGTGCTGTCACAGCTGATTGCCTCATTGGTGTGATAGAAGGAAACAGTATTATCCTTTGTATCTCTGGGCTAAATAAGGTCAAACAGGTCTCTACTGAGAAGGTGGATATCATCTATAAAATTACTCCCCAGTGATCCATCCCTACCTACCACTATAGGGATTTTCACAAACTACTGGAGTAGATCTGGGACTAGTAAGGGCTTAAACTAGTCCCAAAGGCTAACTTCCAAACTAACATCTCTACAAGTGCTCTCTGACTTCAGGCCACAGCAGAGGAAATTTTAATGAAGATTCTCCAAAACAAAACAAAACAAAAGCAACTAAACACACAATGATCTCCCCACAGTGACTAAGCTTCCTGTCTCAAGCTCTATCTTGATTTTGGTAGCTGGAAGCCTAGGATAAAGGGAAGAGAGATAAGGCTCAGTCCATAATTTCACTTACCTTGTCTTGGTCACTCCTTGATTGTTGAATTGAATAAAGGTTCTGGTCTTTTGTGTGACAAAAAAGGTAGTTATTTTATGCAAATAAATAAATCACCAACTAAGTTTCCATTTATAATATACTAATTCTTGGAGTTCCTTTCCTCTTCTCCACTTCAGCTTTGAGTTAGGCAACATCAGCAATTTGTAGAAGTCTTGTATGCTGACCCTCTTTGAAATATAATGACTTTTTGATTGCAATAAACCAAAGGAAGATGTAAGGTTAAGTTTGAATGAAGAAACGATATATGGTATTCTGGTACTTATATTCAACAGAGATCTGTATTTTAATACCTAATATTTATAAGTAGTAAACATAGTTCAGTCTCAGTGAGAAAGACAAAAAAACACTAAAGCATAGCACTCCTGAGAGATATGGTACCCAGTCTGACAAGTGACCATTTCATTGTCATAACCCAAGATGGGGATAGTGGATATGGCGGCTATCAAGTCAGTGCTTCTCTTGTTGGCACAAAGGGGTAGTGAGCTTAACAACACTCTGCTAACACTCTCCTGTTGTTACTGCTCTGGTGGGTGACTGTAAGAACCTACCACTTTAACCTTATTACCCCAAAGAGGATTTTCAAAGTAACAACCAACTTTTTCATATCTACAGTACCACCAGGGTTTTATAACCACTGACCGTTACACTAGGCAATTCATGAGTTTATTGACTTAATTAAAATATTGTTATTTTTTTCTTATGGTAAAGAAAGATATCTTTGCAGAATTCGAGACCCAAGGTGCCTGTTAATGTAGAAGGCTAGTACTTAGTGACAACAAAGTGAGAATCAGTGTTAGAACTTGATAATATTTTGCAATCAAATAATGCTTGAGAATTAAAAATCATTGCCACATTATTACATTTTTAAACTTGAATTTAACACTCTGAAAAGTACCTGTGTAAGCAGTGGTAAGTTCATGTTGCAGATTAAAAACAAAAAGTGAAGCTCAGAGAAATTTAGAAACTTGTCAATTATCATACAGTAAGAGAGTGGAAATGGAATAGCACTTCTAACTTTTAATTAAATTTTTAAAATTAATTTATTGTTGTTCAGTTATAGTTGTCTGCATTTATGCCGAACCACTCCATACTTTCAAGGCAATCAGTGAGTGTCTTTTAATGTTTGTTTACTTATCATAATGTAAACCTCTTTTTAGAAATGCTGGTGATGGGTCATGGCTGGATAAGAATAAACCCAACACCACTTACGGATAAACAGTGAAATCTGTAGCACACTATAAGGACTTAAAAACGTTGTTTAGAGTAAAACAGACTCAGGAAAGGTAACAAATCTAGTGGACTATTTATTCTAATGGAGGACAATCTCAGAATTAGTAAGAAAAGCTGAAGGTTTTTTTTTTTTACTGATGAGATGGTGACCTCATCAGTAAAATACCAGTTTACAGCATGTTTAAATGTGGTGGTGTCTTACACCTGCACAGCACTTTACATTGTTCACCCCTCTTGTGTCAGCCGCTCTTATAAGCACTGCAATATGGTTTGAAGCTATACAGCACTGATGAACAGACACCTTAACCCTCTGCAGGCACTCTTCAGCTAAAGTCTCTAAGCAAACTCAGCTGTAAAACGAAAACAGAATTATCCTTCCACAGAATAGAAGTATATAAATTCAGGGCCAATTGAGAGCAGCCATAGGCACCAAATAAGCCATTTCTTACCTTTTGCTTCCTAAAATGTTATTTAGAAACAGTCCAATAGTGGAATACAGTTTTAGAATCTTGTCATAGTAATTGCTGAACTGAAAAAAATATCATAAGTACTTAGGAATAATAAATCCTGAGGAAAAAAGGCTTGATTTTCCCATAATCAAGCTACTTAACATGCTACTAAAATCATCATCTTAAAGTAATTTATTAATTTGGTCATCATAGAAAATATTTTGCTCCCCTACCCTCTAGAAAGGAGGTGTATGTTCTGGCCACAGATAGCTTGGAGTGGGCTCAGAGTTTGTGTATGTTAAATAATGGCTTGGGGTGAGTGACAGGGGCAGCTGTCAAGGAAAGAAATCAATTGGCTAATTGAAATGTCATTTCTCCACTCACTCTAGGATGTTGCCATGTCTCTTTGCTGTCTCTTTCTCATTCCCCCTTTTTTTTATTCTCCTGGATTTTGATTTAGACATAAAAGCTGAGACATAATTTAAACTGACAGCAGAATCAAACAGTGTGACCTTGTCAGGATTGTTTCAGGCCTTCAACACAATCCACCGGGGGTAAAGCATGAGCAGAGAGAGGGGTGAGTGAGAGCAAGTGAGAGGCAAGCGAGCCTCTCCAGATGGCCCTGCCTCTCACGTGGTCCTGGAGCTCTGGGCTCAGGTCTGGTGGTTTCCAAATCTGTCTGACAGGAGAATAAGAGCTGGAATGAATAGTGGAAGAGAAGAAAAAGTAGAGCAGGAACAAATGACAAAGATAGGACCAGTAGAGTGGTGACGCTAATAGAAGGCCTCACAAATGACTGTGAATGACTGGTCTGTAACATTTCAGAGGTTATTCTTGCCCAAGCAGAGAGAAATGTCCACTTTGGTAACAGGATGACCAGATAAACACTGCCTTGCCAGGAAACAGATACTGAAAGGATGGCTGGCAAGAGGGCACTTAAGGCCTTGGCTCAGAGTGAACCCCCCACATGGCCCTGCCTAATGACTGTATTTTGTCTATCCAGAGGAGGGATGGGCATCCTCATAGGTATGTTTGAGATAATTGCAGACAGAATAAGATTGTTTCTAGCTTTTTTTATAACTCAGAATGGCAATATTTTAGTTGGCAGCATTGATAACCATTTCCACAATGAGACATACATATGTCTACCTGTAGGATGACTCTCCAGAAAGCAGATGGCTTGGAAAACCAAACCAGCAGGTGATTGAGTTGAAGTCTCTTCACCCATCAAAGCCTGGATGAATCACCCTGTCTTGCATCAGACAGCTCTTTTCCAGGGCCAGTGTTTCTCTGACCTGGAGAGTGTTGGAAAAATCCAGCAAGGTTATCCTTCAGAACTATTTAAAACAAAAAAAAAAAAAAAAAAAAGGAGAGCAGACAGGCGAAAGCTGCAGTGATTAGGAAGGAGTCTGTGATGAAAGAAAAATGTAGCATGAACTCATGCTCTGACCAGATTTATTACTGGACATAAAAGTAATACAGATAATGACAATAACAACAGGAAACAAACAAACAAACAAAAAAACTGCCTGCCAATTAATGAGTGCTTGCTTTGTGTTTGGCACTGTTTTAAGTGCTTCACATGACATTTCCTTTACAGCAATATGATGATGTAGGTGCTTAGAAAGTAGCAGAGTCACCTGGGTTGAGGGCCAGATTCCCCAGTGTGGGGCATGCAAGAGGCAACCGCACATTGATATTTCTCTTCCTCTCTTTCTCCCTCCCTTACCTGCTATCTAAAAATAAAATCTTTTGAAAAAAAAAGAAAGTGGCAGAGTCAATATTTGACTGTATGGGTTGATTCCAGAACTTTCTCACTTTACCACATAGGATTCCAATCCATTGTGAAGTAGATCATAACTTTCATGACCCCTGATTTTGGACCCAGGATTTTGTAAGTGACAGTGCAAGACAAATGTAGTTTGTGTCTCCTGAGAAACAATTTTTTAACTGCTAAAGAAAAATTAAAACATGCAACTATGTCAATTTTTCTTTAGAATGAGATCACATATAAAAATAATCAATATGCCCCTTGAAACAAGTGAAAAAATAGAATTTGGACCCAAATGATGCATGATAGAAATCATGACACAAAATGAGAATCAAGCTGAGAGTCCAGGAAGAAGGGTGCCACTGAGCTGAGCCTGAAGAATTGTTCAAGACTTGCTCACTCAGGAGGGATGAGAATGGTGTTCCAAGCAGCAGGAGTGCTGGGGACACTGAAGTGAGAAGGAACTTGCTGTCCAGTTCACAGACAGTGAAATAATTGCTGAGATGAGAATGGAGGGCTTGGTTGGGAGCAAGGAGCTACAGGGCTAGGTTAGGAAATTCATTGAAAGATAGACTGAGGAAGGAGAAGATACTTGATGTGGGAGGAAAACTGTGGTAGACTTCTGAATAAATGAGTTACACAGCATGCAAGTGGAGTCACAGGATGGAATGGCGATTAGAGAGAGAGAGAGTAAAGATGAAATCCTTGGATGCTTCTCTCAACACTAGGGTATAAGGGATGAGAGGTGGCTTGGCTAAGAAAGCAGAAGGAGAGGTTGGAATCCAATATGACTGCATAGATTCTTTCCTCACTTCTCCATTTTTTTGTTGCTCCATCACACTGTGGTTTTGCATAAAGAGACTTGTATCCTGGAACCTGGCATTTCTTCATGGGCCACAAAAATTGAACAGGTAGAAATTTAGAAGGCCCTCCAAATTTTGACAGCTTTGAGCTCACTGCCTGAACGTCATGCACTTGGGTACCACTGAATTAAGTGACAGATGAGGCATTTTAGCTCTAAGCTCTGCAACTTCTAACTCTATAGTCCTGGTGTGTCATAATATGGCATTTGCAGTATGAATTCCCAGTCTCTTATGATATGATTGCCACTCTTCTCCCCTTCCTTTTACCACCATCTCTTTCAAGTTCTGCTCTCTTGACCTAGGATTTAATCCTTATTAGGTACTTAGTTATTTTTATATAGTTATGTGACATTGAAGGTGGAAGGGAGGTTATTAGTAGTCAGTTGATGCAGATGATGTTTTTGATAGCTGTGGAATACATGACCTAGTTTATCTTTGAAAACATCATCTGGAAGAAGTTAACATAACTTCTCTCAGATGCAGCTTTAAGGTCTGAATGCTCAGCTTTTGAAATGAAAGCAGATGCCAATAGAGCTTGTGTTCCATGCACAAAAATAAATCAGCTCTGCCTCTTTTACAGTCAGCTTGCATGCCCGGAATATAATATATGGGCTTCCCTTACTCAAAGCTCCAGAAGTGGGGGTAGGGGGAGGTCTGGAGTTGAAGGTGCTAATTTCAGGTTTGTAAACATACCTTTTAGGGGGAAAGAGCTATTGTGTGTAGAACACGCTCCTCCCCAACTCTGAAAGTCACCCTCATTCTTCAGCTAACAGGGATTACCACGTGTTTTCACTCCACTAAGTTTTCTTGACTTGGCAGTTTTTCTGATTGCCTGGCAGTCATAGACCATCTGTCTTTTGCTGATACAAAGACCTGGGAAATGGGAACTAGAAATTCACAAGGCTGTTCTGGGGACTCCAGCACAGAGATGTCCCTGAGCCTGTACTTTTTGTTGTTGCTAAAGTAAAGAGTCAGTCTTCTCAGTGTCCCTCATCAATTCATTTCCCTTCTGCCCCCTCCACCTGCCCTGTTCTCTCCCTTTAACCTTGTCCACCTCAGGTAGTCTTTTGTATACTTGAGAGTGGAAATTGTCCATAAGTAGCCTCCTTCCTGAGTGTGTAGTGGGATTTCATCATTTCTGTTTGAAAAAAATAATAAACATCCATGCTGTCAGTGACAGCAACTCGGGTTCTGAGCACAGGGCCTTAAAAACAAAAACACATTTCTTTTTCCATTTTGGCCCTTTGGAAATCTTCCCTATACCCACTTAGTCCCCATAGGCTTCTCAGGCTTAGGCCCGAAGAAACCCTTCTATTAACTGAATTTCCTTGCTCAATCCTGTTAGGGATTCTGGGGAGTAAAGGGAAAACATGTGGTGAATGCCTCTTTAAATACAGAGCTGCCCTCAGTGCCTAAAGATACTGCCTCCTCTGTGCTTCCTCTGCATTCACAATTATCCATCAAGTGTTATAACAGAAAAGTCATCCAACATTTCAAAATACTATTTTTAACTTTAAAGTTTTTATTTTAGAGCAGTTTTAGTTTTACATAAACACTTCAAAGATAGTATAGTAACTTCCCCAAATACCCCACACCTATTTCCCTCTATTATTAACATCTTACAGTAGTATGGTGCATTTGTTACAATTAATGAACCTAGGTAGATCCATTACTATTACTAAAGTCCCTATTATACTCAGATTTTCTTAGTTTTTACCTAATGTTCTTTTTCTGTTCTGGGATCCCATTTGAAAATCGCATTGCAGTTAGTCATGTCTCCTTAAGCTTCTCTAGACTGTGACAGTTTCCCAGACTTTCCTTGTTTCTGACGACCTTGACAGTTTTCAGGAGAACTGCTCAGGCATCATATAGAATATCTCTCAATTGCAATGTGTTTGATATTTTCTCATAGATTGAGGTTATGGATTTTGGGAAAGAAAACCACAGAGGTAAAGTACTATTTTCAACTCATCATATCAAGGGTATATACTATCAATATGACTTATCATTGTTGATGTTGACCTTGATCACCTGGCTGAGGGACTGTTTGTTAGGTTTCTTCACTGTAAAGTCACTGCCATTTTCCCTTTGTGCACTGTTCTCTTTGGAAGAAAACCACTGCCCACAACCCGCACTCCAGGAGCGGGAAATTATGCTCAGTCTCCTTGAAGACGCAGCATGTGTGTCACTCTTTGCAACTGTTCTGGACATGAAATTCATCTATGTTTCCAATTTATTAATTTTTCAATCATTTATAATAGTATGGACTCATAAATGTTTATTTTATAGTTTGGATTATAATCCAATATGCTCTAATTTTGTTGTTTAAATTGTGTAGCTTTAGCTTTTGGGAGGTCATTGAATTCAATTTCTTGTGTCTCTTTAATATCTCGCCATCATTATGGGTTTTTGGTGTGTTTGCTTATGAGAATTTCCTTTCTTTCTGGCAGTGTAAAATGTTTCAGATTCATACTGATTATTACCCACCCCAGTCCTAGGATGAGCCATCTCTTCAAGGAACCCTGGTTCCTTTGATTGGAGAATAGTATTAGAAATCAAATCTGAGGATAAAACGTAATAAAAAATTTTAAGCACCCAAATCTGATAGTTTGTGTCTAGGTCTATGAGGTGATGAACATAAATTTTATAATAATCTTCAAAGAAAATGTTAATATTTTCTTTTGTAAAATGAAAATGGGGTAGGTACAGAGGTTAAAGAATTTTTCATGTTTATATAAACAGTAAGTACCAGTGCTAGAATTTGAACTTTGTGTGTGCAAACCTAGCACAATGCCTTTTAACCATTTAGTCTGTGTAGTATCCTGGCAACATCAGAAACAAATGAAATATAAGGAATGGGTTCACTGGATTGAAATGAACATGGTTTTTAATGTGTATGTATCTGTATTATAAGGTTAGAGCCATACATGCAAAGCTTTTAGCACAAAGACTGGCGTGTGGTAAGTATTTGATAAGTTTTATCTTCTGGTATGTTATCATTATCTTTATTGTCTTCAGTATCTGCTACCCTAAGTGTTTGTTTTCATTTCCCATGCTCCAGCCACTTATAGTAGACATCCTGGAAGGTCCCTATTTTAACCCTACACAAAACATAAATTAACAGGACAAATAATTTACCTGTGGGTGCCTAATAGTACCATACACAATATTTCCTATACAAATAAAATTTATTTTAACTCCCTGGCTGGTGTGACTTAGTGGATTGAATGCTGGCCTATGAACCAAAGGGTTGCTGGTTCAATTCCCAGTCAGGGCACATGACTGGGTTGTAAGCCAGGTCCCTGGTGGGGGGTATGTGAGAGGCAACCACTCACTGATAGTTCTCTCCCTCTCTTTCTCCTTCCCTTCCCCTCTGTAAAAATAAATAAATAAATAAATAAAATGTTTAAGAAATGTATTTTGACTATGCAGTTTCTTACTCTCATGGTGGACTAATGCAAAGGTACTTTAGAAAAGGTAGGAAAGGAATACTGAGGAAAAAAACAAACTAGGCTTACCTTTGACCTAAGTGAACAGATTGGGTGGTAAGCTATCCAAAATCTGCTTTTTCTAGATCCTGTTTAAACTTCTTTCCTGGGAGTCTATTCATCACAATCTTTTGCTCCCTTCCTGAAAGTGAGTATGTGGGGGCATGCAGGAAATGTGTGTGTGCGATCCCATATACATTCCACTTTCTCTCCTCTGGAAACACAGAAAAGCTGCATGCTGAGTGAGAGAGGGTGTGCAAGGGTTCGTGGCAGAAAGTAGGTCATAATGATTAGCAACCTTCATTAATTCTGGTGATATCCTTATATTCTCATTATTAACCTCCAAGTTATACACAACCATTATTCACAAAGCTATGTGAAATATAAATCTCATATCATTTCACTTTAGCTTAGGAGCCTCTTGAAAGGCCTTTTGACAAAGCACATACTTTAAACAAGTAGCTACTGATGCTGACTGAAATGTGATCAGAAAGGGAGAGAGAAGCAATGATTTGCTAATGAACTGAGGTTAGGATTTTCTTTCAAGTGTCATGTTTAGGGCTTAAGCCACTCTGATCTAGAGAAAGAGATCAGAAGATCTTTGAGATTCAGGGTTTGTGAGGTCATACTTCTCTACTTTAATATTTCTAATGCAGGAGAGAGGATCAGGAGAGTCAAGCAGTGCAGGACTGGCTGACTGCTACATTGCTTTCCTGATAATTTGAGGGCATTTTGGTCATAGTTTACCATTGCCAAGCCCAGCCTCAGGTCCTGGCAGAATATAACATGGGGGCAATAGGGATGTGAAAAGAGCTGGCTTCAGGTCGAGGAGTGAATGCTGCTTTGCTGTTCTCATCTTGATTCTTACTTCAGCCAGTACCAATCCCCTGGCTGCCATTTCAACATAACCTCTGTTTACATTTGGCAAGAAGAGATTTCACCACAAGATTTGTTTCTGTAGGACCCCAGTGAGCTTTTGCTGGCAGCTGAAGCTGGTATTGAAAAAGAACAAAAGAAGCAAGGAAGAAGAAAGAGACAAAAAAAAAAAAAGAAAAGAAAAGGAGTGGTACATTTGTACAATTCTTTCTCATTAATTTCTTAATATAGGGAAGATAGCAGAAGATTGTAGGAGTGAATAGATGTGGGCAAATCTACCTAGTTCCAGTCAAGAGTGCAATGAGATTTTCTCCTTCTCTCTTTTCTCTGATACTTTCCTTCCTATGATTACAAAAATATAAAGAGGGATAATAAACTAGGATACTGTCTAAAGCAGTCTTGTTTTTCACAGATGAGACTTGATTCCTGTAAAAATGAACTCAAGCTTGTATTTTCAGATGCCTGACGCAGTGTCCTGGGCCATCCTCCCTGTAGTCTGCGATGTTCTTCTTTGTCTTTACCTTCTCATCCTATCACTGCTCCCCAAAACACATGGGGTTAGTTCTATATTTGTTCCTGTTTCTGCTGTATTTGCAACTTAACTTATGGATGGAAACATGGAACCTCACTGATTTCTGGCAGGGCTCTGCCTCACATGCTGACGAGCACTCCCTGGCACTGGGCACCTGTCCAACAGCAGGTGCCTTGCTCTGTAGCTGAGTCTCCAAGGAGGCAGGTTGAAGTCCTGCACTGTCTTCCTGCTACTTTGAGGTTGTGATCTACCACCAGCATTTCTCTCACCAGATAAAAGAAAAGGAGGTATCACTGCCAAGGTTAGGAACACTAGATATGGGAGGTGGCCATAGGGAGCATCTGTGACAGCTTAAGCATTCTTAGTTTGATGGATGGGTAAGATGATAAGATAAGACATTGAGTTTGTTTACATGGGACTATTGTTCATGAACCTGAGTGGATTGACCTTCAGGTCATGAACTGTCTATGTATTTCTCAAATTGACAGTGAACTACAAGGTGAGGCTCAGAGGACCTGAATTTACATCATGATAGGACTCCTTGGGGCAATTTATTCTTGTTTAATAATATGCATTTACTTTTGTAAATTATACATTTAATTAGATAAATATAGAACAAGTATGATAAGTATAGTTTTAGAAAAGCAAATGGAAGGTAATGAAAGCGGGACTTAAAGTTTATATGAGACATAATGCCTCAAAAGTTGTTAAGTACACAAAAGAAAATGTTAAAATGTTAAAAAGTTGTAAGTACACAAAAGAAAAGTAAGGACATATCATGAGATGGATGACACAAGTCAGGGAATTATTATATAAGATGTATAAAGGCAATGAAAAAAATTGGATTGAGAGAACCTAAGTATTTTGGTGGGGTATAATGAGAGAAAACCGAAAAGAATGGCATATCTGGGTGACATCTGTGCTCTTAAGATCAGTGAGCCAATCAGTGTATTACTTATTAGGGGGAATGCATTGGAAATATTAAAGGTCAGAGACACTGGTTTCCATTAGAAAAATCTGTAAATTGCCCAAAGACAAATTAAGGGATCTAAATTAGTGTGGTGACAATGAGAAAGGGAGGTAAAGATGGGTAGATGAATGGGTAAGAGAAATACTACATAGAAATAATGGTGTAGCTCCATTTACTTTGTGGAACCAAGAAGAAAGGGTAAGTATGCCATACAGGTTAGATGTGAAATTCATCTGACCACTGCATAGTTCTCCCAGTTGTGCCAAAGGGGTTGATATTTTGATGTGATCAACTCAGAGGTTTTGACCTTGACTGATTAGTAAAATGGTGACATAACTGACAATATGAAGAAAAGCCAAAAAGCAGAGGTATTTATAGGGAAATAGAGAGGATGAACGATAAGCTATAGGCAATAGCAGAATTTGAACTAGAAGGTTGTGGTCCTCACGCAGAACCAGTGTTCAGAAAAGGTGGCAGGTTGGCACTAAATGCTTAAAGCCATTTTTATACAAGTGTTAAGTTTTAAGCTGAGACAACATATGGAAAGTTGAGGATGTGCAGGGAAAAGAACAGAGTCAAGAAATTAGCCTACATTATAACCTCTCTAGAAGGTCAGGAGGAAACGAAGAAAGCTTTCAGAGATGGGCCAGTCTAAGAAATGGGGAAAAAATCAGAATTCCATTCTGCTGGTGATAGAATTTGAATTACAGGGGGTTAAAGAGAGAATGGATATTTTTAAAAAAGCAGGATACTATTATTGGCTAATGTTCAAGAGCAGAAAGTTAACTATATCCACATTGATGCACATAAAACCTTTCTATTTGGAACAAGGCTTGAACTGCTCTCTTATTTCAAATCCCATCCCAGACTTACTTCACATTTTTATTTGCACACAGTATTGTTTGTTGTCTAAGATCTAACAGACAATCAGATTAATATTTCTCTATATCCCAGGGAATAGGTTGAAAGAGTCCAGAGGGTGTCAAATAATTTTCTGGCCCAGCAAATTTGCTTGTCTGTCTAGCCCAGGAAGGCCTGATTCCTCTGAACCTTGTGTGGTAGGCACTGCCTGTGGGCTGTGCTGAGATTCCTGGTGCTCCCTCCAGGAATGGGAGGGAGCTCCCCTCCAACTGTGCCACGGGAGCCCACCAAGCTTTCTCATATGTTTTCCCTTCAACGGATCTTGTTTCTCTTACTCTGTATTATCTCCTTTACTTCTTGTATCTGCAAAAGTCTTTTTTTTGTTCAAACTTGCATCCTCATCTATCATTTAAGTAACTAGGCTTTTATGTATCTCTTTATAATGTTGAAATGATAATGCTTTATATTCATAGCTATTAGTTTTCTAAGTGCTAGTATGTGTTTATCTCTCATTTGGTTTTCAAGATAACCCAGGATTCAGGTCAAACAGTCTTGCCCATTTCATAGATAAACTGATGATCTAGTGAAGATTGTATAGTAAATGCACACTGGAACTCAAATTCACATTCATAATTACTGACTTTTTATCCAGTGCTCACATCTCCTGATCACACATTGCACATAATCTCACCCACAGAAAATCCTACAGGCTTCTATGTCACAGTGTAAAGTTCCTAGGAGCACTGGCTTTGGGGTCACATCAACTCGATAGTTCTAACTGCTCTGAGACCTGGCAAAGGCTGTTTCATTACTTGTATACTCCATCATCACATTGCTATGAGAATCAAATAAAATTATGTTATAGAGACTGGATTATGGAATTAAAAACAATATAAGTAGGCTCCATATTGATATTGCTTATGAGCTACACATTGCAAGTGTTTCTTCTACAGTTCACATAGCATGCCCTTGAATGTCTTTGTATAGTACAAGGACCTTGCATGTGGGTGAAATAAAGCATGTTTTAAGAGACAAGTAATTTATGTACACATATTGGCACTGAAATAATAAATTCAGTTCAGTCAAGAGACAGTAGTATTATTGATTAAATAATCCTTAGTTGAAACAAGTTTATTTTATTCTAGAGGCTAGATTTTTTCCATGCTTGCTTTGTCTTTTTCTCTGGCCTTATTCATGGTTTCCTTCTAAGCTATGGCACCTTGAAGTGTAGTTCTAGCTCCTCACAAATAGGGAAGACTCTGGGATCTCAAAGCCAACATTGAAAATAGAGAGGGAGGCACAGAAATCTCTCAAACATAAATATTTTGATTAATTACTGCTATTAACAACAAAAAAGAAAAGTAGAAAATCATAAGCAAGAAAATTAACTTTTTGATTTTGAATGTTCTGCATATTTCCTCATGATCATGTCTAGAAGTTCATTTTCTTCCCAGAACTGGTGAAGGGCTGGAGACTCAGTGAAGTTTGGCACCTTCAGGTAGTATCAAATATGTAAAATTCTACTGGTTGCATGGTATAACCAGAATGTATACCTATTCTTCATCTGTGCTTCTCCCTCAGTAGACACCCAGCTGGAAGGTGGTGGAGGGGGTGAGACAGAGCTGAGAATTAGTCCTGAGTTCTAATCAAGGAAGTGCTACAATGAGTTCTTTTTGCAATAAACCTTGTCTTCTGAGGCCAACCATTAAGGCACTCATTTAGAATGGGGAACACCGCCAACCTGTGTAAGTCACTCGGTGTTTAAAGGATTAATTCTAGATGCATACATACAGGAATTTTAGGTTTTTAGTTTCTGCCATGCCTGACCAAAGGCAAATCATGGAGTACTTTTAAAGCCTTCATGTCTGCCTCATGAAATGTTTTGTCAGCACTACCAGTTAGCTAGGAGCCTCTAGGGGCTACTGAAATCAGTTAACTCTGGCATCTTGCATTTGTTCTTCTATTCACAAACTATGTCAAGTTTCAAGCGTCTGCCTTTCTAGGCCACTAGCTTTTCACCTATGATGTTAAGTGGTCTTAGGACCACTTGGGGCTGCATTGGAGATATTTTAAACAAAGACTAAGGAACACTATTTAAGGAGTCTCTACAGAAACTTTGGTCTTACTTAGGCCCATGGCTTGTTTGTTTGTTTATTTTAATAATAGTAAAGGCAATCAATCTATTTAGGAAACTAATGTTTCTCTACAGGAGAAAATGGGTCATAGGAAGCATATAGAGATGAGAGAATGAGGGTAAAATGGATTTCAAGTTGGAGCGAAAGAAGGGAAAAAAAAGCTGAGTCCCAAACATTGAAAAGTCATGTGATGTGGCTTTCCAGAAGGTATGAGTCTGGTTCCTCTGTTTATTCATTTTGCAGCTCTCCATGAGCAAGGAGACACTGTGGATCCTGATGGGAAATACAAAGAACAAGGATAATAGCTGCCCTCAAAGAATTTTTCTAATACTTCTGTTTTAAAATCAAAGCATGGGTGACCCAAAGGCTCCAGATGAAAACAATTAAGGCACAAGAAGATGATATAATTTGCACATTTTTAGCAAAAATCTGCTATTTTTAAAATAAAGACTAAAATCCTGACAGTCCTTATAATTTTGAGTCCATTGCTCTTTTTCCTCTACCCTTTACTTCATATGTCTGAGGAGAGTATAGGTCTTTGTTCTAAATTTGCTACAGAATTTTTTTTTCTCTTCCCTTAAGTTAGGGAACCCAGCAAAGGTGAGAACATTCCTTTCCACCCAGCCCTTGCTGTTACTTATTCAATGCCTTTTATCACCTCTCTTCACACACATTTTACAAGGCTCATACTTTGGTGTTTCCTTGAAACAATTCTCAGTTATACAGTCTGACTGACGAAAATCTGGTGGCTCTGTCTTCAGAAGGGGGCTTTAAGGGTTATAAATGTTCAGGGTAAGTCCCCTTCTTGCTTGCTTCAGAGGGCCATTGTGTTAATGAGAGGGGTCCTAGACATGGTGAATCTCCATGGGAGCCTGTTTGTACTTGCTGAGAGCTCCCTCAGTAACACCTACTATGAATGTTTCTGGGTTGTATCCATCCAGCATAATCCTTCTCTGCTTTGGGGCACCAAATGTCTGGGCCCTTGAGTTTAATTAATAAACATGGAAATATAAATTATTAAGGCATAGCTTTTCTAGCAGATGAAGTGATTTCCATTCTCCTTATATGTCTTTCCAGTATTTTAGTCACTTATTAGAATTTGAATTACTTTATTTTATTGGACATATACATTTTCTTTTGTTGAGCATCTGGGGACAAATATGCTGTGAATATGTACAAACACTGTTGTATACTAGTTTGATATTAGTCCCTTAAAATTCCCATATCTGTGACTTTATATATTCTTTGAATTTGGAAAGCCATGAGCTTTTATTCTTTGTGAGTGAACCATGAAGTTATTTGGTAGTGATATATTCAGTAAGTTGCTGGCGATCATAACAGCAATAAATTTTAGAATTTTCTAAAAGATTAAAAAAAATTATTTCTAGACAGAGAGAAAAGGAGGGAGAGAAACATCAGTATGTGGTTGCCTGTCATGCACCCGCAACTGGGGACCTGGCCTGCAACCCAGGCATGTGCCCTGACTGGGAATCGAACCGATGACTCTTCAGTTCGCAAGCTGGCACTCAATCCACTGAGCCACACCAGCCATGGCTATTTTAAAATTCTTATTATCTGTTATAAACATATTAGACCAGTTGAAACCTAATTGGCCCAGGGTACAACAGCTAATCTTTAAAATTAAAATGCCTCTATCATATTTTATAATATCAGGAAATGTCATTAATCCTCATTTCTAAGTGTGCTGAGGACTGAGGTATATAGTCATATTTATTCACAGGATAAGTATATAAAAATAATAAAATAGGCTATAATTTAATGTTTTTAGTATTTTGTAGTATGCAAATATTCAACTGTGAGGCTGTAACAGGTATTCCTCTTCCCTGTTGGCAACATACAGAGATAAATTGAATGTCAGATCCGTGTTTGTTTGTTTGATTACCTGTGATTTCTGGATACCCATAGCATCCTTTGGTATGTTCAACAATATATGTGAGTTTGATGTTCTTCCCTATGATCTATGTATCCAGGATTGAGTGTCTCCACCACAATATCACTGAAAGGGAAAACCAATAAAAGTGAACAAGGCCATAGGTAAAGTTTGTAGATGTCATATAACAACTTATACATAAGTTAGTGGAGGATATAAACATTGATTTAAGCCAGAGAACTGAAAAATTTTCTAAAGATTGTTAAATATTATTGTGTCTGGGGAAACATTTGAGTTGCCTTAGACATGGGTCAAGGCCTTTATATGCTTTAATCAGTGTTATGTTTTTTCACACTGTTCCTGTAGCTTGAGAATTTGAAAATAATCAATGGCCCCTGTTCCATTTGTCTGCCCATATTGTGTTACCTTGGCAGTAGATATTATATGATTTTGAGAATTCCCATAATTATCATAACAGTTTATTTCAAGAATGTGCTTCCAAGTAAATAATTTTTTTAAAAATTAAAAGGAAACCTAAAGATAACTTTAAAGCACATTGGATGAAAATATGAAGGATCAGCATTTCCCACTTAGAGGATATTCTAAGAACAGATTCAGAGTTCTGGATGGTGTTCTCCAGATGCCAGACTCTTTACAGCCCATTCAAGTGTGGAGGAATCATTCCATTTCTCCACCAGTGCAGTACTGGATTACTTGGAATTAGTCTCACATAGTTCGCTCAGAAGGAAGAGAAGGAGGGAGCACAATAGCAGGAATATAAAGAAACCAGGAACGATGATAGAGAAGGGTAGGCTGAAGGAAGTGATGGTGAAGGTGATGAGTGTGGGGAAGATGCCAGAAAAGAAGACATGGTAGAAAGAGGAGGAAGGAGAGTAGGAAGAAGGGAAGTATGTTCTATGTTGGGCTGATTTAACTAGCAAAAGGAGAGGAACTCTTTATTACTGTATTATGTAAATTCCCTTGTTCAGGTTACATGAGTGGATGCAAGCATGGAGTTACAGAAATGTAGCCCATTTAGTATACTGCTAGGTGTCCAAACATAAGCTAACTACTGGCATTCGGGAACTGTCTTAAGTTCAGAATATGACTCCACTTACCAGACTAAAAGATAAACAATATAGATTTATTTAGTTCAAACAATTTGCACCCAAACATATGGAATACCTGGCAATTTTTGTCAGTATTATTGATAATTTAATAAATAATCTGAATAGATTTTTGGTACCTAATATGTGCTAGTTATTTTGTTTGCTGCTCTTCTCATTTTCAGAATGTGAATTTAATTGTCTAAGGTTAAGTAGGTGTTTTAAGATTTCTCATGTGGAAAAGACTTTCCTCAGTTATTCCCTGTTGAAAGATAATATAAAAATATAGAATAAGAATAGCTGATATCATTTTGAGTGTTTATATGGACAATCTTATTCACAGTGTGGATACTGGGAAACAAAAATAAAATATATCCTAGGTAGATTACATATTGTCTAGACCCTGGTGTTCCTTATTTTTTGACTTATTAACTTTGTGGGAACAAGTTGTGACCTAAGACAAAGCTAAATTCTTTAATTGTGAGCTATGTAACAGAGGTCTGAAAGCTGGGTGAATACAAGGAGTTTAATTAAAACTGAAGGTAGCATGGAATCTATCTGCATACCATTGCTATAGATTAAGACTATATTCATTGCATCTGTGTGATTCATCTGGGCCAGCTGCTATACAACCCCCTGGACCTTGTCCCTGGCTTCAGACTGGAGTCTGAAATAAGAGGCATGAGAAGTCAGTTGGATAAATACATTAGAAAAGTCAGGAATTTTCACTCGAGTCTCTTCTAGGACAAAATGTGTTCCTATAAACTTGAGAATGCCAGTTATATTTTCTGGACCTTGGTTCCCTACTTGCATTATGAGATGCTTACACTAAGCAAGGTGTAAGGACCCCCATCCTGTGGCTGGACAACCGGGTGGTTTCAACAGTTAAAGGGACCACTGCACACCACTTGTGACAGGATACAAAATAGAATCTATGTGAGAGGTAAAGAGTGATGGGCACCTCCTCACAGTAGATCCCATGTCTCTTGTTCACCACCACTCTTAATTATCTTTAGCAATCATGCTGATTCTTGCCAAGACTGTCACAGCTAAGCAAATATCCTGAACTTACTTGAAGGCACTGTCATTTAAGAACATATGCTGACCTTTAGGCATATAGGCAAATATTTGTAAATAATTTTATGTACTTAACATATTCAACATCTTCAGTTGATCTTATATTCTGCTTTGCAATTTCCACATTGCTTTTCAGTCATGAGTACTTTTCTTGCCATCTGAAAGTGATAGCACCCAGAGGCTCTGCTCTAATCCAGCTGGATCACACTATGTTTGCTACTTTAATGCAGTGTTGATGGGTGGGTTGGGCCAATAGTAAGCATAAATAGATGATAGACAAATAGACAGATAGATGCGTGATGAAGACAATTTTCTTTTAGCCTGCAAAAATAAAATCTAAAATTTTCCCTTTCCTTGAATGTGTGCAGGGCATAATGACTCCTTTCAAAGAAAAGAATATGGAGAGAGAAAATAGTAACTTTATAGTGGAGAAATTTTACAAACATTACCTTAACCAGGTTATTGAGGTTAATATCACTAGTGATAAGTTTTGTTAGTGTAATTAATCCTGATATAACGTGCTGAAGAGGGTGTGCTACCTGTCTGGTGTTCTTTGCCCAAACCTATAGCACCAGCATAATCATGAAAGGAAAACAGCGAACAAACCCAGTTTGAGGATATTCTACACAATACCTGATCAGTGCTTTTCAAAACTGTCAAATTCATAAACAAAAAGGAAAATCTGAGAAAATATCACAAAAAGAGGCAAAGGAGACATGATAACCAAATGCAATGTGGAATTCTGCAATGGGTCCAGGAACATGAAAAATATTGGAAAATGGGTGGAATTTGAGTAAAGTCTGAATTTTAGTCAATAGTCATATACCATGTTAATTTCGTAGTTTTGGGTTCATGTGCTTTGGCTATGTAAGATGTTCACATAAAGAAAAGAGAGCTCTCTGTTTATGACTTCCTCACTTGTATCTATTGCAGGAAGAATGACTCACTTAGCCTCTGCACATGCCTGTGTTGGTTTGGTAGAGCTGTCTGATGAAGTACCACAGCTGAGTACCTTAAGCAACAGAGATTTATCATTTTGCAGTTTGGGAGATTTATTATTTTACAGTTTGGAAGGCTTGAAGTCTGAATTCAAGGTGTGGGTGTATTTGCTTCCTTCTGAGGGCTGTGATGGAAAGATCTGTTCCAAGTTTATCTCCTGGGCTGGTGGATAACTATCTTCTCTGTGTGTCTCTCCACTTTGTCCTGCCTCTGAATCTGTCTTCGCATCTATTCAGTCACATTGGATTCAGTCTACTCTGATGACCTCGGTTTAAGTTGATTATTTTATATGGCCCAGTCTTCAAATAAGGCCACATTCTGAGGTGCTAGTAGTTAGAACTCCAACATATCCTTTTGGGAAGACACATTTCAACCCATAATGGCGCCTCAGAGTTCTTTAGTGTTTTTCATTTTGAAAGTACCTTTGCCACCTCCCTCTTTTATCCCCCATGTCCAATATATGGGGGATGTACCACTTTTCCTTACTGTACTACTTTTACTTACAAATGTTGCTCACATTCATGTACTTTTTGCCATGCCAGTCCAAACTACTATCCTAGTTCATCTGGACCAAGGAAAAGCCTCCTCACTTATCTCCCAAATTCTGTTGCTACAGTCTAGTTCAATCTCCTTGTTGCAAGCAGAGAAGTCTTTTTACGATGAGAATCATCTATGCTTAAAAACCTTTCAAGTCTTCCCATTGTTCTGAGTCTAAAGACCAAAATCTTTGTCATGGCCTCAGAGCCCTGCATGACCTGTAGATGTCTTAGGCACTCCTTAGACTGCTTTGTGTTTCATTCTCTGCTCAGGCTGCACTAGCCAACTCCAGGTCACAAAAAGCAGGGGCCACCTCCTACTGTGGGCTTTGTGAGTGCTGTGCTCTCCTTTTCATAACCACCAGCCCACCTGGTTACCTCTGTCCTCCCTCACCCTTCAGCTCTCCTGGTAGGAGTCAATGCCTCAGGAAACACACCCCTCAACACCCGTCCTCTCTCTGCAATAACACAGACAGGATTGGGTCCCATTATGTGTTGTCTGAGCAACCTGATCTTTTTTTTAAGATTTTATTTATTTATTTTTATAAGGAGGGAGGGAGAAAGAGAGGGAGATAACATCAATGTGTGAAAGCTACATCAGCCAGTGGCCTCTTGCATATGCCCTAACTGGGAATTGAACCAGTGACCCTTTGGATCACAGGCCAGTGCTCAATCCACTAAGCCACAGCAGCCAGGGCACAACCTGACTTTTCTTTGAAAGTACTTATCACATTTTGAAATTTTATATTTACTATTATTATTATTATTAAATTTTTATTAATTGTTATTATATTAATATCTGTCTCCCCCAGGGGATTTTAAGGTACATAAGACCTTATATGCAGCACCTAGCAGAATGTTTGGGTCATACTCAGAGTTCAAATTTTTGAATTAATTAATGCATCTCTGGATTTGTTTCTAATTTATATCATTCAATTTAACAGTTTATTTTTGCTCCTAGTCTTTTATATTGTTACTTGATACATTTACTAATAATATTTAGTTCACCATTTAGTCAATGTTCTTGTGTAAAATAAGTCATACATACTATGGAAAAAAAATAACCCTTTTTATAATTTCCTAACCTATTTTTTAACCACCGAATTTACTTTGCTAGCATAAATAGAAATTTTAATTTAGAAAAGTCTTATTTTTTTTCTTTTTTTTACTATTATTATTTTTTTTTAATATGGAACACTTCACAAATTTGCGTATCATCCTTGCGCAGGGGCCATGCTAATCTTCTTTGTATCGTTCCAATTTTAGTATATGTGCTGCCTAAGCGAGCACAGAAAAGTCTTATATTTTTAAATTAACTAAAGATATAAAATTTATTTTATTAGAAGTTCCAAACATTTAGAGAGATAGGCCTAAAGCTTTTTTCTAAGTATATTGAAAATGTACTTAAATTATATGTGACCAAGTACAGACTTATAATTTATTACTGACTTTCAGGTATGTTTGTGAAAGATGTCCTCTGAGCTTTTCCTCCTCATCATGAAAAGAGCTCCAGACATTTTTAGAACACTCATTAGTATTTATAACACCAACAAATTCCCTCTAGCACATGTGTCCCAGAGAAGCTTTCCATCCCAGGTGAACTGTAGTCAAGCACAGGGGTGCTCTCTACTCAGGGTTTATGGACTGTGGCAGTTCCCCAGACAGCTCAGAGGGCAAACATGTTCAGGAAATTTTAATTTCTGTGGGACTCCAGGGTGAAATTACAGCAAGGGTTTATGTACAATAATGCTGTTTTGTGAATGTATGTGATGGAGGGAGAGAGAAGCCTGACTGCGCATGGAAGGAAAATATCCTTGAAATATGATTCAGGATGCCAGAATGAAAATTTTAGTTTAAATAAATAACTGTAACATTGAGTGTATTAGTTTCATAAGTACATAATGAGCACGATTTGCTGGCTCTGTGCTCTAGGGGTATAAGACAATGATGAGGTGGACAAGCCCAGGGCTGTCATGAAACACATCCTGATGTGGCAGCTCCTAATATATGTCAGTCAAGCTTAGCAGGAGTTACTTGTGATTCACAGGCAATTTCAGAGATATTAATAAAGTTCTTTTCTCTTATTTGAGGTTGTATGTTTCTGTGTGACTGAAATTAATCCCCTCTTGCAAAAAATCTACTTTTCCAACAGGAGATAGGCCCTGCAACCTAAGGGCAGGAAAGTCAGGGCCAGGCCACCAAGTGACTTCCCTTTGGGAACCTAGACAATAGAGAACCTCAGTAGTGGTGACTGTCTGTCCCTCAGTGGCTTTTGCATTATTCAAATAAAACTGCTGCCACTTTGGCAGGGTGTGTGGCCTTGTTTTCTCAGAGTGATGTGAACTTACCAAGGCTCCAAATAAGAATTTGTCCTAAGTCTTATCTTGCCCAACTATGGAGAAGTCATATTGGAGAGAGATGACCAACCACCCAGGGACTGGGGTAGTGTTTGTCTGTTTGCAAAAGACTTATGTTCTAACCCTCTTGTGTGTCTCTCAATGAATAGTTTTTATGCATCACATTTTACTTTTCTGTGTAATGTCATCTTCCAATATGAAATAAGTTTGATGAGTTTCCATGATGAGGAATACCCAGTTTGTAGCAAAAATTGGACTAAATTAAGCCAATATTCACATTCCTCATTGGAGAAGGCTATACCACTCCTATACTCAGCCTCATATTAGGGCACCTGGTCAGCACTGACCTAATCCAGCCTTCTCAGGGCTCTCTGTGCCTGGGGTCTCCCTCTCCCCTGCTCCACCCTACCAAGACTTCTCTCTGTACCAATTCTATTTTGTCCACTACTTCATTCTTTTGACAGGATCCTCAGGCACAACCAATCAAAGGATGTCATGTTTGATGATGTTAAATATGCAAATATTTGTAAATATTTTTCCTCCTGACAAAATATTTTTTTATATTGTTGTGCTTTACCTTTTCCCTTGAAAGTGGAAGAGTATATTATGTTACTTCTCCTGGTACCTAGCATGGCAGTAGACAGTCAGTTCTTAAAGTCTTTAAGGAGGACCCTAAATGAGTAAAAAGAGCAACTTTTGCAGATGGTCACAGTTCAGTTTAGCAGCTATCTTAACCACACATCACATGAGGGGTTATAGATATTTTTAGAAGACATGACTCTGTTTATGCACCTCCTAAGCTGAGGCATAAATTCCTGATTGATATTCTCCTAATAAGAATGCACATAGAGCCAGGCTGGTGAAGTCTCAGATATGACACCTGCCTGCCGGCTCCATGGCTTTGGACCTCTTTCTGTCTGGGAGAAAGCTGTCCCTCTGCTATTGTCTTGATGTCAGACACTTCAGTACTTCCCTGTATGCCACTGGTACCTTTCAAACTGCTCCCCTGTTCTGGAGCTCAAAAGGAGTGAATCTGAATTTAAAAAAAAAAAGAGTAGGTGGGAGCTGTGAACATCAGTATACCTGCTGGAGAAGGAAACCCACCAACAAAGGAACCACCAACAGATAACAATGGAAGAAGGTGAAGGAGGGAGTGGAAACCACACTAACCTGCACCCAGGACCGATCTGAAAATACAACTAAATGGTGGAGAAATTACTCAGAACAATCAACTGAACAAAAGTGAGAGAGAAGCCTCAAAGCCTCATACAGACAAAGGAACCAGCTTCAACACAACCCATCCACACCTGCACAACAGAATACAAGATGTGGTGGGAGGAGTGACCCTCAGTTAACCAGCTGGAAGGAAGGACATGTCAAAGAAAGACCCAACAACAATCAAAACCCAAAGATAAACAGAAAGCCAACATAAACAACTGCCCAAGACCAGTGAGCTCAGGAGACCAAGGACACTGCATTACTGAATCTCATAGGTCTTCTACCATAGAATTTCACACCAGAAACCCAGGGAGTCAAAACAGATCAACTTAAGAAGCAAAGGCTAACAAAAATAGTCTCACAAACAGTGGGAAGACAAAGAAACAAACAACAATGAAAGGAAAGGAGGAAACTTCAAAATAATGCTAAATGAAATAGAGGCAAGTCAACTATCAGATATTGAGTTCAAAGCAATGGTTATCAGGAAACTCAATGAGCTCACAGAGAATTACCAAAAACTACAGGGAAACTACTATGAACTCACTGCAAACTGTATCAACATGAAAAAGAAAATAGAAACTATTAACAAGGGCCAAAAGGAAATGAAGAATACAATTTTTGAACTGAAGAACACAGTAGAAGGAATCAAAAGCAAGCTAGATGAAGCAGGGAATCAGATCAGTGAACTGGAGGACAAGGTAGAAAGAAATACCCAGAAAGAGTAAGAAAAGGAAAAGAAACTCAGAAAGAATGAAGAGGGGTTAAGGGAAATGCAGGACAACGTGGAATGTAATGATATGCATATAATAGGGATACCAGAAGGAGAAGAAGAAGAACAAGGGATAGAAAACCTACTTGAAAAAGTAATGATGGAAAACTTCCCTAATTTGATGAGAGAAAAAGTCACACAAGTCCAGGAGTCACAGAGAGTCCCAATCAAAAGGAAGCCAAAGAGGCCCACTTCAAGACACATCATAATTAAAATTGCAAAATTCCAAGATAAAGAGAGAATCTTAAAGGCAGCAAGGGAGAAACAGGATGTAACATACAGGAGCCCTGATATGGTTAGCAGCTGACTTCTCAATGGAAACACTCCAAACCAGAAGGGAATGGCAAGAAATATTCTGAGTAATGAAAATCAAGGACCTGCAACCAAGACTACTGTATCCAATGAGGTTCTCAATTAAAATGGAAGGCCAAAAAAGGAGCTTCCCAGACAAAAGAAGCTTCAAAGAATATACCTCCTCCAAACCAGCTCTGCAAGAGATGTTAAAGAATCTGCTTTAAGAACAAGAAGAAAAACAATGAGAGAGAGAGAGAGGGACACAGGTATGAAAAAATGGCAATGAGTACATACCTACCAATAATAACCTTAAATGTAAATGGATTAAAGACCCCAATCAAAAGACATAGAATAGTTGAATGCATAAAAATTCATGACCCACACATGTGCTGCCTACAAAAGACTCACCTCAGAACAAAAGATCTACACAGACTGAAAGTGAAAGTCTGGAAACAAAATATTCCAAGCAAATGGACAGGAAAAAAAAGCCAGGGTAGCCATGCTCATATCAGACAAAATAGACTTCAAAATGAGGACCGTAAAAAGAAACCCAGAAGGTTGCTTCATAATACTCAAAGGAAGAATCCATCAAAAAGACATAAACATTGTAAATATACAGCACCCAACATAGGAGCACCCAAATACATAAAGAAAATTTTGGAGGACATCAAGAAAGATACTGACAGTAACACAATTGTAGTAGGGGATTTTAACATCCCACTCTCAAAAATAGGTAGATCTCCCAAACAAAATATCAACAAAGATATTGTGGCATTGAACAATGTCCTAGATCAAATGACTTAACTGATACACACACACACACACACACACACACACACACACACACACACACACACAGAGAGAGAGAGAGAGAGAGAGCCTTTCACCCAAAGAAGCAAAACATATTATTTTCAAATGCACATGGAACATTTTCAAAGATAGACCATGTGA
Organism: Tonatia bakeri; assembly: GCA_004024845.1. Taxonomy (NCBI): domain Eukaryota; kingdom Metazoa; phylum Chordata; class Mammalia; order Chiroptera; family Phyllostomidae; genus Tonatia; species Tonatia bakeri. The sequence continues at coordinate 202,336 of PVIA01000188.1, forward strand.
TAGGACACAAGACAAGCCTCAACAAATGCAAGAAAACTGAAATCATATCAAGCATTTTTTCTGGCCACAAGGGACTGAAACTAGAAACCAACCTCAAAGAAAAAATACCCAAATGCTCAAACTCATGGAGATTGAATACCATGCTATCAAACAATGAATGTGTCAAGTATGAAATTGGGGAAGAAATCAAAAAGTTTCTGGAAATGAGTGAACTCACAACAATCCAAAATTTATGGGACACAGTGAAAGCAGTCCTGAGAGGGAAGTTCATAGCAATACAGGCCCACCTAAAAAAGATAGAAACATTGCAAATAAACAACCTAACCTTACTCTTATAAGAACTCAAGGAATAACAACAAAGACAGCCCAGAGCAAGTAGAAGAAAGGAAATAACCAAGATCAGAGCAGAATTAAGTGACATAGAGACCAAAAGCACAATACTAAGGATCAATAAATCCAAGAGTTGGTTTTTTGAAAAGATAAACAAAATTGGCAAGCCTTTAAGCAGACTCATCAAGAACAAAAAAGAGAGAGGACCCAAATAAACACAATCAGAAATGAAAGAGGAGCGATTACAACTGATTCCACAGAAATACAAAGGTTTGTAAGAAATTACTACAAACTATATGCCAAAAAATTTGAAAACCTGGGTGAAATAGACAAATTTCTAGAAAAATATAATCTCCCAAAACTGAATGAAGAAGAAACAGAAAGCCTGAACAGATAAAAAACAGCAGATGAAATTGAAGCAGTAATCAAAAAGCTTCCAACACACAAAAGTCCTGGACCAGATGATTTCACAGCAGAATTTCACAAAACTTTTAAGGATGAGCTAACCCCTATCCTTCACAGATTGTTACAAAAAATTCAAGAAGATGTAAGAGTCTAAAATTTTTTTTATGAAGCCAGCATCATCCTAATCCGAAAACCAGAAAAAGACATAACAAAGAAAGAAAACTTCCGGCCAATATTGCTGATGGACATAGACGCTAAAATCCTCAACAAAATATTGGCAAACTGCATCCAGTAATACATTAAAAAGATCATACACCATGATCAAGTGGGATTCATCCCCAGGGATGCATGGATGGTACAATATTCCCAAATCAATAAACATAATACATCACATAAACAAAAGGAAAGACAAAAATCACATTATCTTATCAATAGATGTAGAAAAAGCATTTGATAAAGTACAGCACCCATTTATGATAAAAACACTCAGCAAAGTAGGAATAGAGGGAGCATTCCTCAACAATAAAGGCCATATACAGGAGACCTACAGCCAACATCATACTTAGTGGGTGAATTCTTAGAGTTTTCCCACTAAGATCAGGAACAAGACAAGGATGCCTGCTTTCACCACTCCTATTCAACATAGTAGTGGCAGTTTTAGCCACAGCCATCAGACAAGAAAAAGAAATAAAAGGCATCCAAATTGGAAAGGTGGAAGCAAAACTGTCATTATTTGCAGATGACATGATAGTGTACATAGAAAATCCTATAGACTTCACCAAAAAATTACTCGATCAAATAAGTGAATTTGGCAAAACAGCAGGATACAAAGTCAATTATGAGAAACCAAAGGCGTTTTTGTACACCAACAATGAAATATCAGAAACAGAAACCAGGAAAAAAATCCCATTTTATCTAGCAACAAAAAAATAAAATACCTTTAATTAAACCTAACCAAGGATGTAAAAGACCTGTACTCAGAAAACTGCACAACAGTGGAGATAGAAATTCAGCAAGGCACAAACAAACGGAAGCATGTACCATGCTAATGGATTGGAAGAATTAACATCATCAAAATGTCCATATGACCCAAAGCAATTTATAGATTCAATGCAATCTTTATTAAAGTACCAGTGGCATATTTCTCAGATATAGAACAAGCATATCAGAAATTTATATGGAACAATAAACGACCCCAAATAGCTGCAGCAAATTTGAGTACAAACAAAATAGGAGGGATCATAATACCTGATATCAAACTGTACTATAAGGCCACTATAATCAAAACAGCCTGGTACTGGCATAAGAACATACACATACACCAATGGAAGAGAATAGAAAATCCAGAAATAAACCCAAGTCTCTATGGTCAAATAATATTTGACAAAGGGAAAAAGCATAAAATGGAGTAAAAATAGCCTCTTCAACAAGTGGTATTGGGAGATCTGGACAGCTACATGCAAAAAAAAAAAAAAAAAAAAAAAAAAAGAAACTCAATCACCAACTTCCACTATACACAAAAATAAATTCAAGGAGGATAAAAGACTTTGATATAAGCTGTGATACCATAATAGTCCTAGAGGAAAACATGGGCAGGTAAACATCAGACATTCCATGCAGCAACATCTTCATTGATATGTCCCCTAAAGCAAGGGACATGAAGGAAAGAATAAACAAATGGGACCTCATCAAATTAAAAAGATTCTGCATGGTCAACATAAACAGCATTAAAATGAAAAAAGAAACAACTACATAGGAAAATATATTTGCCAATGATACCTTGGACAAGGGTTTGATCTCTAAAATATATAAAGAACTCACATGACTCTACTTCAGGAAGACAAAAAAAAATTTAAAAATGGGCAAAAGACTTGAACAGACACTTCTCTAAGGAGGACATACAGAGGGCCCAAAGACATATGAAAAGATGCTCAGTATTACACTGGCCATCAGATGCAAATTAAAACCACAATGAAATGCCACTTCATACCAGTCAGAATGGCCATCATAAACAAATCAACAAACAACAAGTATTGGCCAGGTTGTGAAAAGGGGACACTAGTGCACTGTTGGTGGGACTGCAGACTGGTACAACCACTGTGGAAAACAGTATGGAACTTCCTCAGAAAACTAAAAATGAACTGCCTTTTGACCCAGCAATTCCACTGCTAGGATTACATCCTAAGAACCCTGAAACACCAATGCAAAGGAACCCATGCACCCCAATGTTCATAGCAGCACAATTTTCAATAGCCAAGTGCTGGAAGCAACCTAAGTGCCCATCAGTAAATGAGTGGATAAAAAAACTATAGTACATTTACACAATGGAATTCTATGCAACAGAAAGAAAGAAGGAGCTCCTACCCTTTGCAAGAGGAACTGGAACTGGAAAGCATTATGCTAAGCAGAATAAGCCAGGCAGTATGGCACAAATACCATATGATCTCACCTTTAAGTGGAACATAATCAACAAAAGAAAAAAGCAAGCAGAATATAACCAGAGACACTGAAACTAAGAAGAATCTGACAGTAACCAGAGGAGAGGTAGGAGGTGATAATGGGGGGAAGGGTTTTCAGGAATTACTGTAAAGGACACATGGACAAAACCAAAGCGGAGGGTGGAAGCAAGGGAAGGAGGTGCATTTGGAAGGGATGGGGGATAGTGGGGGCGGGGAATGCAGACAACTGTAATTGAACAACAATAAATTAAATTAAAAGAAAAGAATGCACACAATACTTCATTCTGTTTGTCAACCACTGTGGTTTCTGTCTGCAAGAGGAACGTACTATGGAACTCTGCCATCCACCTCAACAAGGTATTTCAGCTGGCAAGATATGACAAAGTTATTTTTTGAAGTAACATTAAGTGGGAAGACACCCATTTACTTAGGATGAGATCAAATAAGAGATCTGCTTAATTTTTTTAGATGCTACTTGGTGATTACAATGTGTGCACAAGCTATTTCTCAGGAATAATTTACTCTTGCCCTAACCCTGTTATTCAGGACTACGTGCTCATACATAACAGCTGCAGCATATAGGCCATTGTCTTTTATTTCAATGACACTTAGCAGATTCCCTCCATCTGACACATATAACACTGCTTTTCTGCTTCCTTCCTTTGACAGAAATGATTGCTGGCCAAAAAGTAGTAACAAAAATAGCAAAGCAAAAATATTTTTGAAGTGGAACAATTTCAATACTGGGCACGTGAATGAGAAATTAAAATGAATACCATTTGAATATGTTTTGGCCTACAACCTTTGAAATAACTTTCAGTGAGAGAGAGAACATGATTTTTCTGAAGTTCTGTTTGGGAGCATTGGTGGTGAGTGGGCAGAGAGAGGTACCCTCTTGCCCCTCCTGACCTGGGCAGAGTCCTGACTTCACAGCCATCTAGAGAAGGGGAATGAGCAGGGTGTGGGAAGGTGAAAGGAAGTGGTTCATTTGCCGTATGGCCACCACTGAGCTGCAGAATATGTTGTTAGGCATGAAAACAAGGAGCCAATATTCACACCCGAGAATCATTCAAGGCTCTGGCAATTAAGGGAAAATATGAGAAGTGGAACAGGGGAAAGTTTTCATATCTTTATAATCTCCACGGTACACATTATTTGAGGGTTAGAAGAACAGAAATCTAAGCTGCAAGTGCCCTCTTGGGAACTCCATGCATCTCTTGGGAACTCAAGTCCCTTAACTATAAACTCAGAAAGCATATGAGTCAGTGACTGCAATTTAAATTTATGTTTCCTTTGGTCCTTATTGTTTGGTTTTCTTTATTGAACCAAGTGCTGAGAGAGAAGAAAGCAATGGGGAGAAAACAGGGACAACTATAATTGAACAAAAAAATAAAAATAATAAAATAATCAGGAGACTTGTATTTAACTTTCCTTGACAAAAATCAATCATTTTGCCGTTTGGGAACATCATTTCTAAATAATTACATAGCACTGGATCTGACAAATAGCTGTCTCTTTTATACCAGACCTGCCATAATCATCCTGCTCAGTGTACCATAGTTTGCCATAATCATCCTGCTTGGTATTTATTCTTCCACCAGCCCGCTTGACTTAAGTCAGCTTTCCCCCTGCCTTTTATATGCATTTGGTCTTTAATACCTCCTATGAGTACTAGTGTCATTTCCAACTACAGCTACTGTTATCCTTTGGCACTGAGAGATTCTTTCTCCTATGCAGTTACTTATAATCCCATTAGTAATTGTCCTCTGATATGTGGTCTTTTCAGTTTGTACATTTCTGTGGTGCAAGGAACTTGTATATTTAATTTGCTTTGTGTAGCATTCATCATAATACTTTGCGTAGGTGTTTTTCCTTGATTTCCAAGTACATGCCTTTTTTTCTTATTTATTTTTTAAAACATCATCTTTTTCAGCTTTTTTAGCAACTCTATTAGTAATGCATTTATCACTGTCCCTCACAGGCAGTTTCTCACAGCTCAGGGCATCTGAAGCCCTGTGGGGTGCTAAGTTCTGTGGGATCACAATGAGCACTTAACCTACACACCAAAGTGGTAGAATTTGGTGAAGTTTAAGTTGACCAGCTGATTTCATTTAGTTCTACACCCTGATTCATATTATTCTATAGGCATATTTGGATGTGCTAATTTTGCATGGCCAATACACAGGTGCACATCTATGCATATTTATTTTAGGTGATTTAAGAATGTTAATTTTATAGATATGATAATGCAATTTTAAGTTCAGAAAAATCACAACATAGAAGTTTGGCAGTGTTGGGAATCCATAGTGTTCAGTGATACACATATACAATGTAACTTAACAAAAACAACTCAGTTTTACAAAATACATTATCTACATTACCTTTATTATTTTTAAATACATCCTTTATATGTTATTTTTCACATTGTAGTATTTTACTTAGTGTTGCCCACCAATTCAAGGAAAATGAAGTTTTCTAAAAATCGAGAGAGGATGCTTCCAATGAATAAGTCTCTAACTTTCTTTTTGGATGTCAGATTATGATACAGTATAAAAAACAGATTTTTTAAAAAACTAGAGCTTCCCTCCTTGAAACAAACTGAAGGGCTCTCAGTGCTGTTTACTGGCATTCATTTGCCCATTCCGGGAACCTGAGGCAACTCAATAGGACTCCAGTGCTCTTCAAAAACCTGTTTGAAATTATTGGATTAGACATTCTCTAGTGTTCTCTTAGACCAATATTCTGTGAAACTGAATGTTATTTGTATATACCTTTATTTCTTTTGTGATATAATTTGATATTACTAAATATCTTTAAGGAGTATATTGGCTGTACTTGTTTTCTGATGACTAAACAAGAATATCAAATGATCATGAACTCACAAATACTTTTAAATTTTGCTACTAAAATAAAATTTGCTGGTAGTCTTTAGGGTACAATGTGTCCTGACATTTTGGGGGGAATTCTGTAAGACAAATATGATAAATGATCCTGTATGGTCACAGTTTCCAGCTTAAATACTAGAGTTTCTGAACACCAGCTTTCCAAATTTGATCTGAAGGATAATATGTCTTTCTTACCAGTTCTGCTATTGCTTTTATACTGTCATTAAGACCTATTGATGTCCCATCAAGACATGTTAACATATCCCTTGAGCTGGGGTTGTGCGAAACCTACCTCAATCATTTGGCTTTTTAAAATCTCCTCTCAACTATCCTTATATTTTTGAGCAAGTGAAGGACCTGTTTGAGAGGATGCTATTGAGCAATGCAGAGCCCATATGTTGGATATACAATTGAGTCTGAAAAGACAAGAAAATAAAAGAGCCCTGAGAAAGAGAAAGAAAGTACTTGGAGGATATCCAAAGCAAAAATAACGATGTCCCATATGCCCCTCTGAACAACCAACATGTTGTTTACGAGCCCAGGAGTCCCTGGCTTCTCCCCCTTGGCTGAGGTATAGGTACCCAAGTCAGGGTGGCAGATGGGACAGAAACCGTGGGATTCACTGGAGCACGTATGTATAAACAAGAACATTGATACTAGATGAAAACATTCTAGCGCACAGCATTGTTTTCCTCTTAAAATTGGGCAGATTAATATTTTATTTTCACCAAGCTGTGGGGAAGGTATATATTATTAATGATATCGTGTTCTGTAGACTTTCAGAATCTCTAGCTTTTCCAGCTCAATTATTTTGCCAGCATTTTACACTGAATAAAGCCTTGGAAAAAGACTTTTCTGTGATTCCACGATGCAATAATAATGGGACAATAGATTGAATGAAAGGTTTTCATTTCTATCCTTCCTAGTTCTGTCATCCTTTTGTTCTCTTCTCCCCTTCACATCCTCTCTCCACTGTGTGTTGAAAGGTGGAGCCTAGAAGCCAGTGAAAGGAAAGGATGGTTGCTTTACAGAGATTTTTCCAGAGCTTTAAATAAAAGGAGAGCTGGTGGGAGATAACCACGCTAACGCTATCTCTGTGCCCCTTTTAGTCTTCCAGCCAATCAACTGAACAGTGTACAAAGAGGGTGAGAGGTTGACAGAATTTTGATCAAGAAGTGAAGAGCAGAGTCCCCACGTCAGTTCCTGTGTTTCTTCACTTCTCTTTTGCTGTAGGAGTATGTCATAGTGATTGCCTATCATATATTGACCTAGCTTTGGAGATGACTTAAAGCAAGTTAGAAGTAGTGATATTGAATCTTAGGCACTCATTTTATCATCCAGCTGCTTAAATACTCTCTCATCCAAGCATAGTGTGTGAGGAAAAAGCTCCACAGGTTGTCTCTTTCTTGTGATTGGAGAATGCATGCTTCCAATACAATTTTGAGCGTATCTGTTTCACAAAATCATTTTCTTGAGTAATATTTTTCTGCAGTCATTTTTGTGCTCACTTTAATATTTCCTAGATGCTTGGAGTTAGAATAAGAGGTCAGAGGAATGTGGAAGAAAGGTCAGACTTTCCACTGCAATCCCCAGTCTGGGTGGCAGCTATAGCAGTGATGGGCACAGGCTACAGGGGTATAGGTAATTATTATCATACTCTCATCTGCATTGAAGCTCCATCTCTCTTTGTCTGCACCCAGTCACTTTCCTCCTGCAGTCACTGAGCCTGAGGATGTAGTTGGAACCACTGCAATACTGACTGCATGGTTTGGGGTCCAGGTGCCTTGTAATCAGCTAGTACCAAAAAGAGCTGTAAGAACATATAAAACCTCTCCTCTGGAAAAGTAGTAAGTAGAAATTTGACATGTTTTCTTTTGGTTCATCCTGCCCTTAAATTTTAAATGCCTTTGTTACCTAAATCCATGGATGGCAGCTGTAGTCAAACATTGTAGCCACATTTTCCCCATATTCAGGGAAAGTGACAGCTTGAATCTTAAGTATACCTCAAATTGCTCAATGTAAACAATTCAGTGCCCAAGGTGGAGGGGAATAGAGAATAATTATACATCTGTCTCGTACTTTTCCACTTTCAGCATTCTTTCTTTAACTTGGGTGATCTTCATGTCAACTACATCTAACACATTATTAAAAATCACACAGAGCAGATGAGTAGTCACCCAACCAAGACAGATGGTCTGATGTTTGGACCCTGAATATTTCCTGACTTAGTTATTTCTAACTTCCAGAGATGCCTGGTTGTCCTTTTAGGACTCTGTCCTTGTAGTCAATTTAATTTACAAGGAATCCAAGATCAGCACTTGTGTAAGTAAATAAATTAATTACTTAATATAATTTATCAATCATAAATTTCACACCCTTTGCATTTGAGATCAATAAATATTTTCTTTGAATCATACCCTCGTTTTCAAACTTGGGAATGCTACAGCTGACAGCAGGGGCCCCAAGGAGTTTAAGAACATTCATCAGCATGATGGGCTTCATCCTGGTTGACAAAGGTTTTGCCTTTTGCTTTAATCCACCCATCCTTTCATCCATTTTCTTTCTTTCTCCTCCTCATCCCTGCTACTGAAACTGTGCTAATATTTGCTAAGAGTGCTTATCTGTGGAAGGGCCTTCTGGAGGCTCAGGTGAACTTCCATTCCTGCAGAAAGGTATGAAGGAATTACCTGCATATGCAACAGCTGGCTGACCCTTCTTTCCTCAAACTGAAATACATGCCCTAGGTTGATGATAACCCCACTGATTTTGAAGCTTACGTGGATGTTTATTTTCACTTTTGAATGTTTGAAAATGAATGAATGAATGTTATTTTACCCCAGCACATTGTCATGTAGTTTAGTTTAGTTTTCCACTCTCCACCCCCCAGAAAGTCTTGGTAACTTTGATTGGATTCTGAATTAGGAAGCTGACCTGGAATCCAGCGTATGGCTTTCATCATAGATAGTATTTGAAGTCTGGCTATGCACATGTTCATGCAGGTGGGAAGCAAATGTATTGCCCATACTCAGGAAGGATATAGATTGAGATAGAATCTGGCTTTAATTGTAGGAGAATACTTGGCATATCAAGAATTGTGATAAATATTTGATGTCAGCTCATTGGTAGGGTATAATGTATGGGTTCAGTATCAATAAAAACAACTAGTCAGTTGGTCAGCTACAGGGGCAGTTGAGAGGTGGAGTGGCGGTGGGCTACTTGCTCAAAGAGAAAGGCCTAGCAAAGGGCTCTCTCACCTCCTGTATGCCATACCTCCTTTGTCATTTTGATAGAGCCAATGGACCTATTCCCTGAATAATGCTTTTATATGTAAACAAAAATATAGGAATTCAGACTTCAACTTCTGGGAAGATAGAGTAGATGTGTTGCCCTCCCTTCCCCCACTAAGCTAAACGCTTTGAACATTATATATAAAAGACATATTGGAAGACTCTGAAGAGTGGAGATAAAGAGAAGACCAGTTAGGTACCTTTAGACTAAAAGGTCAACATGGTGATAAGTTCCTTGAGCCATAGAACAAATATCAACAAATTCAAAAGATTTTAAATTACACAAAGTGTGTTCACAGACCACAGTGGAATCACATTAGAAATCAGTAATGGAAAGATAGCTTGAAAAACTCCAAACAATTAGAAACTAGGCAACACACTTTTAAACAAGCAATGGATCAAAAACGAAGGCTCAAGAGAATTAAACAAAAATGTTAACTGAATGAAGATATTGGGTTAGCCAAAAAGTTCATTTAGTTTTCCATATGATGGCTCTACTAATGCTTGTCTTTAACTTCATTTTAAACAATTTTGTTAGATTTGTATTGTGAGGGATGTCATATCAGCATGCATTTAAAAAACATTTATCAAAATTGGGAATTTTGCATAGCCAGTTTAATATTGAAGATGGAAGAAAATATGCAACATTTTTGGCATATTATGCTGTATTATTTCAATAAAGGTAAAAACACAACTGCAACACACACAAAAAACAGATTTGTGCAGTGTATAGAGAAGGGGCTATGACTGATTGAACATGTCAAAAGTGGTTTGTGAAGTTTCTTGGTACTATTGACATTTTGGCCAAGTAATTCTTAGCTTTGGAATGCTACAGCTGAATTCTTATGCATTGAAATATGTTTAGCAGCACCCCTAGCCTCTACCTACTAGAAGCCAACTGCAGGAGATAGCCAACATATTTAAAATATTGAAATCAATAAAGTTATTGGTGAAAATGAAAAATGTAACTTTTATTTTATGGAAAAGAACTAAACAGACATTTTGGCCAACTCAATAAATATGCAACATATCAAAAATTGTGGAACATGGCTAAATCATCACTGAGAAGGAAATTTATAATTGTGAATGCTTACATTAGAAGAAAGAAAAAGATCAAATCAATATTCTAAACTCCTATGTGAAGAACCTAGAAAGGCAAAGCAAAATAAACTTAAAACAAGTAGAAAAAAGGAAATAAGAACAAAAATCCATGAAAATGAAAACATAAAAACAATAAAGGAGGCCATGAAACCAATAGATTGTTCTTTAACAAACATTTGCAAAACTGACCATGCTCCGTTCCCATACAAAAAAGGCAAGAGACAAATTATCAATATTAGGAATGAAAAAAAGGATATCACTTCAGATGCTGCAGACATAAAAAGATGATAAGGGAGTACTATAAACAACTCTACAAACATACTTTGACAGTTTAGATAAAATGGACCAATTTCTCTAAAAGCAAAAATTGCTATCATTTACCCAATATGGATTATAAAATTTGATAGTCATGTAACTATTAAATGTTAATTTATAGTTTAAAACTCTCCAAAATAAATCTCTGTGTTAAGATGGTTTCATGAGATAATTATTTCAGACATTTAAGGAAGAATTAACACATTCTGCCATCTCTTCCAGAAAACAGAGGGGAAAGAAGACACACTGATTCATTTTATGATGCTAGAATTCTTCAGTTACTACAGCCAAACAAAAATTTTTCATTTGCAAGAATGAAAAATACATAAAAATTCTCTTACAGATTACAGATGTAAATTTTCTTAACAAAATATTGCTAATATTATATCATGATCAAGTGGGGTTTATTTCAGGGATTAGAATATTGATTCAGTATTTAAAAACCTGTCAATATAATCTACCATGTTAACCAGCTAATGAGAAAAAAATCACATAATCTTATGAACTGATACCAAAAAAAGCATTTGTCAGGATTCAACACTCATGTACAATAAAAACTTTCAGAAGACTAGGAATAGAAGTAAACTTCCTTAACTTCATTAAAATGAGTCCATCTACAAAAACCCCACAGTTAACAGTTTACTTAATGATAAAAAAAGACTTAATGCTTTTTCCCAGTATTGTTAACAAATCAAGTATGTGTGTTCTTACCAATTTTGTTCAACATATACTAGAAACTCTAGCCAGTAAAACAGCAAGAAAGGGAAATTAAAGTCATAGAAATAAAAAAAGATGAAATAAAACTGTACCTATTGGCTGATAGCATGATTATGTGGATAGAAAATCACAAGGACTCTATAGCAAAACTCCAAAAACTGATAAGCAAGTTAAAGGGCAGAAACTACAAGATAAATATTTTTTAAAAATTATGCCCTGGATGGTGTGGCTAAGTGGATTGAGCATCAGCCTGAGAACAGAAAGGTTACCGGTTTGATTCTCGGTCTGGGCACATGCCTGGGCTGCAGGCCAAGTCCCCAGCTGGGGGCATGAGAGAGGCAACTGCTCTACATTTCTCTTCCTCTCTTTCTCCCTCCCTTCCCCTCTCTCTAAAAATAACTAAATAAAATCTTTTAAAAATAAATATTTTTTAAAAATCTGTATTTCTATACTAGCATTTTACATGTGGACACTAAAGTTAAAAATTTAGTAGTATTTATAATTGCTCAAAAATTAAATTATTTGGTGTAAATCTAACCAAACATACTCAGAATTTGTATGCTGAAAACTACTAAACTCTGAAGAAAGAAATTGAAGAATAACTAAATAAATAAGGAGATGTACCATATTGATGGATTGGAAAATCCAATATAATAAGTATATCAATTCCCCCCAAATTAATAAACAAGTTTAATGCCATTTCTATCAAAATTCCTGAAAAGTATTTTGCTTATTATTCTAAAATGTATATCAGAAAGCAAAGGATCTAGAATAGCTACAATAATTCTGAAGAATAAAAATAAAATGTGAGAAATCAGTCCACCTGTTTTCCTGACCTATTTATAAATACAGTTGTCAAGACTGTATGGTTTTGGCAATGAGATAGACTCATAGAACAATAGAACAGAATAGACCGCCCCAAAATACATGCACACAGATATGCTCAACTGAGTTTTACAAAAAATAAAAAGCATTTGAGGAAGAATAGGTTGTTTTACAGATGGAGCATGGAACAATTGGACAATTATAAACAAAAAACATTCTAAATTTAAATCTGACACCTTATATAAGAAATAACACAAAATAGTCACGAAGTTAACTATAAAATATAATATAAAAACTTTTATGAAAAGACAGAAAATTTTTGGAAATTAGGGCTTGGCAAATAACTTTTTTTGCTTGACACCTGAAGCACATCCATAAAAGAAAAAAATGGATCAATTGGACTTTAAAAACTTAAATATTTTCTGCAAATAACCCTAGTAAGAAGATGAAAGAACAAGTTATACAATATGAGATAAAATTTAAACCGCATTCTACAAAAGACTACTCTCTAGAATAAACAAATCCAAATTTTTTTAATTGTTAAAAAAACTAATGTTCTTATAGAAAATGGGCGAAAGTCATCAGCAAATATTTCACTGAAGAAGGCATTCAAATAGAATATTCATAAATAGAAAGATGTTCAATATTATTAGTAGGGAAATACAAATTAAAACCACAATGAAATATTACTACCCATCTATCAGAATGGCTAAAATAACCCTAAAAATAAAAAAAATTTAATAATACCAAATGCTGATGAGGATTCAGAGGGAATGAATTACTCATACGTTGCTGTTTTGAATGCAAAATTTCCTAGTTTGGAAATAGTTTCGTAGCTGTTTTGTTTTTTAAGATTTTATTTATTTATTTTTAGGGAATGGAGAAAGAGGGGAAAAACATCAATGTGTGGTTGCCTCTGGTGTGCCCCTACAGGGGAACTGGCCCACAACCCAAGCTTGTGCCCTGACTTGAAATCAAACCAGCCACCCTTTGGTTCACAGGCCAACACTCCATGCACTGAGCCACACCAGCCAGGACACAGTTTGGTAGTTTTTAAATATACTAAACATGAAACTACCGTAACTTAGTCATTGATTTTCTAGACATTTTTCTCAGAGTAATGAAAACTTACATATACGCACACACAAACTCAACTGAACACAAATGCTAATAGCAGCTTTGTTTGTAATATCTCCACATTGGCAGGAAGCCACATGTCCTTCAGTGGGTGAATGATTAAATGCACTGTGGTATGTACATACCATGGAATACTACTCAGCATGCAACAACCTGGATGCATCTTCAGAGAATTATAGTGAGGAAAAAAGGCCAGTTCCAAAAGATTACATACTGTATCATTCCATTTATATTACATTATTGAAGTGATAAAATTATAGAAATGGAGAACAGATTAGTGGTTGCCAGAAGATAAAGGCAGTGAATGGGGCATAGGAGAGAGTTGTGTGATTGTTCTAAAAGGTGGGAAACACAACAGTAATAACCCTCATGGTGATAGAACTGTTCTTTATCTTCACTATATCAATGCCAAAATCCTGGTTGTTATATGATACTGTAGTTTTGAATAATGCTATCATTGGGCATAAATGAATAAAAGATGCCTCTTTGTATAATTTTTTACAGTTAACTGTTGATCTACAGTTATCTCAAAATTTAAAAATTAGGCATTGCAACAACAAATTCTCTTGATCCATGAATACAGGATGTCTTTCCATTTTTGCCTGTTTTTATTTGTTTTACAATAGTTTATAGTTTCAGTGAAACATGTATTTTACTTCCTTGGTTAGCTTTATTTCTAAGTATTTTGTTTTTTTTTAAATGTTATTTTAAATGGAATTGTTTACTTATTTTCCTTTTCAGATAATTCATTTTTTAGTGTAAAGAAAGTGCAATTGATTTTTTGTTTTGATTTGTATCAACAGCTAGAGCTGATTGAAAACAATGACGGAATATTTTTTCCTGTCCAAGTTCACTGCTCCCTTGTAAAACAAAAATAACTTTGTTTATAGAGGGTATTCAGTAAGCTGTCAAATTGCCTAGGTTACACTTTCAGAGTTCTAGTTCAGCTGTTCCTGCCTCTCTCTAAAATTTTGGTTGGTGAAAGGTTCTGCTTTCTTGGAAAGAGAGGAAGCCATGAAATTTTTATGAAAGTTTCATGGCTTCCTCTCTTCCCAAGACCATCACCTGACACTCTCTCATCCCTGTAATCACTGGTGCTACATGGAAGGTTAGGGCATACTTTCCAGAATGTTGGACGGTGCTCCATGTATGATATTATCATCTCCCAAGCAAGGAAAGAGGCCTATTTCAATTGAGCCTTAGCTGGCAAGATATGTTAACAAACTTTATTTTTTAAAAGATTTTGTTTATTTATTTTTAGAGAGGGGAATGGAAGGACAAAGTGAAGGAAAGAAACAACAGTGTGTGGTTGCCTCTTACATGCTCCCCACCAGGGACCTGGCCTGCAACCCAGGCATGTGCCCAAGACTGGGAATTGAACCTGTGACCCTTTGGTTCTCAGGTTGGCACTCAATGCACTGAGCCACACCAGCCATGGCTGTTAATAAATTTTATTTTATTTTTTAATATATTTTATTGATTATGATATTATAGTTTTATTTTTTCCCCTTTATTCCCCTCCATCTTGTACCCCCTACCCACCATCATTCGCCCACCTCAGTTCATGCCTATGGGTCATACATACAAGTTCTCTGGCTTCTACATTTTCCATACTATTCTTACACTCCCCCTGTCTATTTTCTACCTACAATTTATGCTTATTATTCCCTGTACTTTTCCCCCATTCTCCTCCTTCCTCCTCCCTACTGATAACAATACATGTGATCTCAATTTCTTTGAATATGTTCCTGTTCTACTGGTTTTCTTAGTTTGTTTTTGTTTTTTCAGGTTTGGTTGTTGATAGTTGTGAGTTTTTGTAATATTACTGTTCATATTTTTTGATCTTCTTCTTTTTCTTAGATATTTCCCTTTAACATTTTTTATAATAAGGGCTTGGTGATGATGAACTCCTTTCACTTGACCTTATCTGGGAAGCACGTCATCTGCCCTCCAATTCTAAATGATAGCTTTGCTGGATATAGTAATCTTGGATATAGGTGCTTGCCATTACTTTGAATACTTCTTTTCAGCCCCTTTTTTCCTGTAAGGTTTTTTTTTGTTTGTTTGTTTTTTTAGAAATCAGCTGACAGTCTATGGAAACTCCTTCGTAGGTAACTGTTTCCTTTTCTTTTGCTGCTTTTAAAATTCTCTCCTTATCTTTATTCTAGGGTAATGTAATTATGATGTGCTTTGGAGTGTGCTTCCTTGGGTCCAACTTCTTTGGGACTCTCTGAGCTTCCTGGATTTCCTATAGGTCTATTCCTTTTGTCAGATTGAGGAAGTTCTCCCTTATTATTTTTTCAAGTAAGTTTTCAATATCTTGCTCTTCCTCTTCTCCTTCTGACAGCCCTATGATTAAGATGTCAGAACATTTAAAATTGTCCCAGAGTTTCCTAAGCTTCTCCTCATTTTTTTGAATTCTTGTTTCTTGTTTCTGTTCTGGTTGAATGTTTATTTCTTCCTTCTGCTCCAAACTGTTGAATTGAGCACTGGTTTCCTTCCCTTCACTGTTGGTTCCCTGAACATTTTTCTTTACTTCAGTTTTCATAGCCTTTACTTTTTCCTCTATTTTGTGACCATATTGAATCATTTCTGTGAACATCCTGATTACCAGTGTTTTGAACTGTACATCTGACAGGTTGCCTATCTCTTCATCCCTTAGTTGTATTTTTTTCTGGAGCTTTGATCTGTTCATTCATTTGAGCCATATTTTTTTGGTCTCAGTGCACCTGTTATATATGTAGTACTGGATGGAACCTTAGGTATTCACCAGGGTGGGGCAACCCATATCACCGAGTTGTGGCAATATATGTTGGGGAGAGGTCTGAGAGGGAATAATGCTGGTTGCTCAGCTCTTGGCCTGCTTTCAGTCACTTCCTCCACTATCCAGAAGCAAATTGGGCCTTCTGGTGCTGATTCCCAGGTAGGCAGGGCTGTTAACAAATTTTAAAAGTAAGGTAATACTTGATGATATTGTGCCATAGGACACAGGAGAGTATATTTTGTTGGCGTGTTTATTAGCTTTGTTGTTGCTATTGCTCTTATTAGTGAGAAATGACTTGAGCATATTGAAAAGGTGTTAAAGGATCTAGATAAAGGATGAGTTTAGCTATACATTTATAATATAGTAGAAAGTTCACTGGACCCAGAAGTCAGACTGAGTTAAATGCCAGCTCCATGTCGAATATCATGCAGTGTTATTTTGAGGAATTTAACTAACCTCCCTGTGCCTCAGTTTTCTCATAAGGAAAATAAGATGATTGAGGATTTCTAATTTCTTTAGATCAAACATTTTATACTTCTACAGTCTAAATTTTAGTACTAGAAATACTGCATAATATTTTCAATGCTTCCCATCTGTAGCTGTTCTTTTCATCCTTTTGAACACATGAACATTATGTCAAAACCTCCAATTTTCTTTCTGGATTTGAAGCTGGCTAATTTCTCTTTTAACACTTTAAATCTTTGGATTGTCTCCTTTCAGAAGTGTATGACTCTACCTGCTAAGTATTATACTGGTCTTTTGAGAGATAATAGCATCAATACCTTCTTTCAACACCATTATGTTTATCCCCCTCACTACTTTTGCCCACAGGGGTAGTTTTAGCTGGATCCCTTCCATGATCATCAGTGGTGTTTGATCTTTGGCTATGATTTGCCTAGAAAGAGATTCTGTGTTAAAGATAACTTCTGGGAGAGTGTCTGTGTGTGCATCTCTTAAGTTCATTTATTAATTCACATGGTAGGATGTGGCAATGTTTTTGTGTGGAGATTCTCTAGCATGGTTAAAAGGAGACATGTTTTGCATATTATACCAGGTGTGTGTCTTCCTACTCTATTTTTGCAGCATTTCCTAATTACATAAGGTTTCAAACAGCAATAGTCAAATTTTAGCAGTGGTAACAGATGGGAGAACAAAATCACAGAGCTTCAGAAGCCAGAGGTGTCATTACTGCCACACGTTTTCAGCTGGATTAGCTATTTCGTCTCATTTTCAGCCTGTGTGTTTCACACCACTGGAGAGACTTTCCACTTGGAGGAAATTCAGAGCAATGGGAAACCCTCCTCTCAGTCAGAGCCTTGCCTGACACAGGTTCCTTGTCTGCTCTCCTATCTTATTAATGCAGCTGTGAGTACATCTCCAGTACTCTCCACCTGCCACTGTGACGAGGGATCAGGTGCCAGGTAGGGTTATCAATCTGGAGGGCTTTTAGCAGCACATCCTGCCACTGTTTGACAGCGTGTCTTCGTCAAGGAGACTGTCTTCCTTAGATCGATAAATCAATCAGTCCTTTTTACATCTTATGAAGCACTCTTCACACCCCGTGTCACTCCTGCAGCGCACACACAAGTGGAGAATCAGGGCTGAGGTCGGCCCAACCCGTCCCCATTCACATTCTATCCCATAATCGCATATCCTTCCCCAAAATCAATTCCGGGCTCAGTGTTAATGGATCAAAGTCCTCTTCTTCATTCCTCTGTACTGACGAGTAAATCTGTCTAACGTGCTGGATGTTGCAGTGTTTAAAACTAAATAAATCACATCTGTAATTCAAAGGAGACTAATTGCAAGGTTTATGATTAGAAAACTCCAAAGGAGACAAGGAAGGTTTTATTAACAAATAGATTTCCTGATAATCCTCAAGGGAATCTTTGACTTTCATAGGCTATCAAAGTTGGGAAGGGGCCCAGACACTACCTAAGGGACATTTGCTCCTGTACACTGAGAAGTCCCCAGCTGCCTTGCTGGAATGGGGTGCAGGAGGGGTGGTAGTGTCTCCTCTGTCACCCAGAGAAAGCCGCTTGCATTTGTGTGTTATATGTTAGGCTTGGGCCTAAGATAGCCTTTTAAAAAATGGCGTCTACTGCTTTGCAGGGAAATAATGAAAATCAGTAATTTATGTTATGCCTGGTGTCCTCATATTACAAACAGAGAATCTGAAACCTATCCACATACCTTACTCACGATCACACAACTGGTAAGTGAAAGATCTGGGATGAGACTTCTCAGCGCCCACCCCACAGTGCCCATCCATACTCAGTCCTGTTTAGGAAGTGGCACTGGATGCTCACAATTTTCCTAAGCACAGATATTTTTCTTACAGAGCATATCAGGGGACATCAGAGGCAGCTTTGCTTAACAGTGTCGAGTGTGTGGGGAGGAGGAATTTGGCTCATGTTTATTGTTATTCTATACCAAATCACTCTATCTCTTCCTTATAAGAAGGAAGCTTGACATAATATGTAAAGGCATGAGTTTTCAAGCCAGACAAATATAGAAATGAAGCCTATTCCTCCCTTCATCCCTTATGCAGAACATGACAAGGCAAGGAACTTAATAGTTAATAGAATCAGCTGCAGAATCAGAAGAGTAAAACACAAATCTGTCCCCATCCTTACTATGTAACATTGGGCAAGAGACTTAAGCTTCCTGGATCTGTTTCTCCATCTGCCAGGCTTTGAGGACTAAATGAGCTAATGTGCATAAAGACAGCAGAGAGCCAGCCCTGTGGCAGGCTCTGAGTGTTAGTTTGCATGCCATCATCCCTCCCACCTGTGAGCGCTGCTGTCTCCCAGCACCTCCAGTTGGGTGTCATGATACCAGTTTAGAGTTGAAGCTTTAACATCAGCCTCTCTTTCCTAAAAACCCAATCTCCAAGTTCCAAATTATAAATTGAAGAAAAGTAAACCTCGTATTTTTAATAACATACGATTCACATTGTCCTCTCTCACAAAGAAACATGAAGCTTTCACTGAAAACATAAAGAAATGGACAATGAAAGGGAGGACTGCAGGGAGGTTGTAATTAGGCTACTGATGTCCTGGTTGCTGCTCTTTTAAATAATTGTGAGCCTCTCAAAGAGCTGAGGACAGCACTGCATCACAGAGATTCAAAATTCATCACACTCTATTTCATTTAAAGGAGAGATAGAAATATTACTTGAAAAAATATAGCATTATTTAAAAATTTATTTGAAACCAACATGCTTTGGACAATATCCATATACCTTTTTGTAGTGGGTGGTAGAATATTATAAAGATGAAAGAAAAACACTTGAAGAGTGAGACAAATTATATAACTAGGCCTGAGAATCTTTCCTAAATTAAGGGGTATTTTTTTAGATTACACATTTGAAATGAAAAGGAAGAAGACTATATCATATTACATTTTATCTACAGGGGAGACAGTAGTATCTGGACTAAGATTCAATAGTAAGGCCAGGATGATGTGGGGAAGATGTGGACAAAGTTCCTATTAGAAAGAGCCAGAGGAACTTCCCTGTGCAGGATACTAGTAATACTAGAAGGGAATTGGGAGGTCTTCTGATTGCTTTCCTCTCTCCCTGCCCACCCTGCCCAGAGTGGTGACACCCATCTTACTTAAATATTAGAGGAAGTGGAGGAACGACCCCTGATTCCCCTGTTTCCCACCCAAAGGATCTTTTCAGTATACTGTATTGTCTCCACAGGCAGGTATGTGTCCACCACATATCCATTAGGGTTATCCAAACCCATATTATGGTGACAGCCTACTGAAATGAGCATCTAAACTGATAATGATAGTTTATGTCACGTGGGCCATAAAGTAGCAATAACAGTCTTCAGTTTCTTGGATGAAGCCAGACCTATAATTTCAAGATAAATAGCTTGGCGTGCTTTTTACCAATTTCCCGAGCAAACCAGTTGCCCTTGTTCCTTCACTCAGGAACAGCATAAGCTTAATTTTAGACTAATGAAATAATTTCAAGGAGCTAAATACATCTGATGTGTGTGGTTAATTGTTGTTAAGTGGATCCTTACAGTCCTGATGTTGTTATGTTGTCTGCATGCGTACATTTTCACTTCCAAGTTGCACATCCTCTCGGCCAACACATTTGTATCAGACTCCCTTGTATTCCCCTTTGAGTGTCACATTCATCAAACAAATTATTTTTTCAATTCTCCACGCTTTTAAAAAAGTAAATGATACGCAGACTTATGCACCCAGTGTCTCTGTAGTTAGTTACAAGCAGGGATATCAGGGCCAGGACTTGGAGTACTTTAGCAAGTGTAATATTAGATCTAATGAGAGACATATGTGCATGGAACATTTTTTTCTGATAATATTAAATGTAAGCAAAAGCTATTTAGTAATAGTTTCTTTCACCATTTTAATCTTCCGGTTTATTATTCTGTACATCATGTTAGGATAACTTTGTTTTTTTTCTATCCCAATGTAGTCTAGAAACGTAACCTACAGGTTCTTTGTTCCTTAAAATAATGGCAATTTTTCCTTTACTATACAATGTTAAAGGTATTCTTGAAATTTGATGTGAGTTGTGTGGTAATATTATATATAACATGGTTTTCCTATGTACTATAAAAATAAGTTGTGTTATAAGTACCCGGTGTAAAGTGCTTGCAGAGGGCAAGGTCTTATTTTTATTTGCCTTGATGAAAACCCAGCACACACATTAGGATGAGTTATTTCTAAAGGCAGTCAACATGGAATGCTTAGGGCTAGTAGAACCTCTACAGTACACAACTCTGTGAATTCTGTGAACTATGTGTATGTGCAAGAAAGACATTTTCATTATGGTTCCTGCCTTTAAAGAATTTATAATTGCATGAAAAAGACAAGTACAACAAAAAATAAAATTCTTAATATTTTAAAATATTGCAAGATAATAAATCACATATGTGTACTAAATGCTTAATATAAGCACGTAAATGCTTATACGTGTAGTACAGATAGACCCTGCTGAAGAAGATTAAAAGGATTAGTGAGAATCGAAGAAGGAACATTTAATAGTGGGCCTTGAGCTGAGAGTTTCTACATAAGTTTGGTGTATAGGAGCACATTGTGGAGCAGGTCCCAAATATTCACTGCTTATTTCTGGAGGATAATTGTATTTGTCTGGGCTGTTGGCATAGGGCTTGACCATGTTGCTTGCTCTGGCCAATGAAATATGTGTAATTTCTAGGAGGAAACTTTAAGGATCAGTGCATGCTTTGTTATGGTGTCTTCCTGCTGTGACACAACTATCATTGTTCCAAATAAAGATTTCCCAGTGGAATAGGACCACAGCCAACCTGTAATGGACTTTATTTCTAAGACGTTGAGATGTAGGCGTTATTTGTTATTGCAATGTAAACTAGTCTGTCCTGGCTGAAACACACAAAAGCAGGCTTTCAAGCAGAGAGAAAAATTAGACCTAAGCAATTAGAATGGTATTCTTTGAGTGGAGTGATGAGACCAGTCTAATTTTAGAGGGAGTATTTCTGCAAAATAATGATAAATAAAATTTAGTTGCTAGAGCCAGACTAAACATAAAAAGACTATTTTTTTCATCTTAAATGTAAGAGTTCAAATTTCTTAAAGACCAAGATTGTATCTTTTTCCTTTTTACATTCTCATCCTCTAAATAAGACAGCTATTCAAAAATTTGTTGAATTTATAATCTGAATTAAGTTGACAGAGTGAAGTATAGTGAAAATTTAGTTTATAAACTACCATGAGTGGAAAAAACAAACAAACAAAAAACCATGAACTCTAACTGTGACCTAAAGAGAAGAGCTGTGAGAAGGGATAGAAAGGTAATCATAGGTGACAACGAATGTGCCAGCATTCCCATGTGGAAGACAGGTAAGTAGTATTATGTAATTTGACCACAGACTATAAAATGTCTACTGACTATAAATAAAACTTTTCTACTTCTGCTAAGTGATTTATTATGTTATTAATGAAAAATGGCAAATATAGGTAAGTTTGTCTCTTTTATAGAATTTAAAGAGTTATCAAGAGTATTAAGAGATAATCCTAATCAAAATATGACATGTTCTTTATGACATTCGCCATCTGGCCAATCTGTCAGCCTTTGGTGCCAAGCCTATTTGTTTCGGCTGTCATCCTTACTTCCTGTGGTTTACCATCACTTCTGCTAGTTGTAAGCATGGGTCTCAATCCTCCTTCTAGTCTTTTCAGATCTATAGTACTTTGCACTCACAGATGTGGTAAAAATTCTGGGTAATATTTGTGTAACCCTAACTGTGTTTCTCTTTAGTCTATCATTGAACTCCATAAACTCTGAAGCTGTAGTTCTGGCCTTCATAAGTTCAAAGCACACCAGATACAATTTCCTTTATGTCCACAGCAACATTCCCTATTATGAAGATATTAGACCCAGGGACTCATAACATTGCTGTTAAATCAGCATCTGCTTCATCTCACACTGTGCCATACTGGTTGTGTCAAAAGTAAATGAATTCAATTCAAAACTAAATTCACTAGCCAATAGTTAAGTTTCATTGAACTCCATAAGGAGCAAGAGGAAATGCCGCTCCAAGCTTGAGTATTTCTTCGCCACAGAGCACTAACATCAAATAGCTGAGATGGTTTCTCCTTGTGTGTGCCTAGGTGCTCTTTCTGCTATTGATTTCTTTTCCTTCTTGGCATTCACTTTCCTTTCAGAAACAAGGGGAAAACAAATACAGTTCCTTCTCTGAGTTCCTCAGAGAAGGATGCTCTTTTATTAATATTGCATATTGTGCATGTACTGATCTCTATGTGTACATATGAGAGTGGGGTGGGAAATAGATAATAGAATACAAACTGGCCTTAAGTACCAAAAAAGAAATGCAAGCAACTGCTTTCAGTCTGCACCTGGAACATCCGCAGGATGACTGCTAAGTATCCCAGTAAAGAGGTCACATGTCAGGGAGTGGAAACCCTGATGCTGATTGGCTGGATTTCTGCAAAGTGAACTGCAGAAATCTTGGCTTGGAATTCTCCCTTCAGACTTGAGATATTGTGTTGGTGTATGCTTTCTCAGATTTCTGGCAGCCTGCCATTTAATAGCAGCTATTTAGCATTCTTTGCTGTTCTTTGTGCTGACCAGCTCACAGAACAACATGAATATTCATGACATTCAGAGGAATGCATCTGGGAAACCAAAACACTGTCCAGAGGCTGTATCAGTGCCCATAAGCCACACTTGGGGTGTGTGCAGGGCAATGGTGGGGGGCACCTACAGAGCCTCCATCCTCTTGTCCTGGATTCATGTCCTGTCACTCTTCTTGCTTTTGTTCCAGCAGGTAAAATCTTAGGGTCACACTAAAAGAATGAGGGACCTTGAGGAGAGAGAGAGAAGTCAGAGATGCATTTCACATCTGTGCATCCTATACCTTGCATTTGATCTCTCTGTGTTCTATGGTCCGGAATTTGTTAGGTTATATGTAGAGCCTTCTATAGTGTCTAGTATAAAATGAAAACAAAACAGCATTCTGTAGTGCCCTTGATACTTTGAAAAGAACAACAGTCTTAAAACCAGACAAACCTGGTTGTTGTTCCTACCTTAACACTCAAAAGCAATGTGACCAAGAATAAAGTGTCTTCTTTTGATTGCTTAGTCACGGAAATGTTTTCTCTACTACTTCAATAAAGGGTTATTGTCAAGAGTTACTGGAGTGTTGCACAGGTCATACATGTTGCAAAAGTAGAATTCCTAAAGGTGGGACCATGTCATATATGAGGAGAACAGGGCATGGAGTATAATCTCTCTTTTATAACTAAAAGAAAAATGCAAGCAGCTGCACTAGGAACATTGTAGATTGTTCTGCAATGGGTATTCTTGTGAAAATTTGTCAAAGTGCCTCTCAGCTATTGGATTCATGGCAGGTACTTAAAAATACTATTTTTTCCTTTTTTTTTTTGCTTTTTTACTAATCTCTTACCACAGTATTTTACCTCCTAAAAGCCACTTCATTTAATCAACATTTACTTTCCATTTACCTTGAGAAAAATATACAAAAATATGTGTAAAGTATGATATTTTCAAGCAAAGAATATTGTTTTTTTTTACATTATAAAACCTTCCTCTTTAAAAGAAAGCAGTGGTGACTTTTAGTTTAATTTTATATATCACTGAACATGATCTTGTCAATCCAGCATGGAGCTAAAAACATGCCAGTAAGTATGAACAACATAGATTTTCATTAAAATTATGAGAAGTGAGTAGACTTGGAAAAGGGGAGGTGATGATAATAAAACTTACTAGGTAGTTCAATTTTTAAAAAATCCTTTCTCCCCTAAGTGGAAACTATGATATTTAATAAAAGTATTTTATTTGCAAGTTCTATTTTGTTCATTTGTTGGTTTTGTTGATTTGGTTCCACTTAAAAGTGAGATCACATGGTATTTGTCTTTCACCGCCTATTTCACTTAGCACAATGCTCTCCAGTTCCATCCATGCTATCGTGAAGGGTAGGAGCTCCTTCTTTTTTTCTGCTGCATAGTATTCCATTGTGTAAATGTACCACATCAACTCATTTACTGATGGGTACTTAGGCTGTTTCCAGCACTTGGCTATTGTACATAACACTGCTGTGAACATTGGGGTGCATAGGCACACCAATGTTTTGAATTGGTGTTTCAGGATTCTTAAGGTATAACCCCAGCAGTGGGATCACTGGATTGAAAGGCAGTTCCATCTTTAGTTTTTTGAGGATAGTTCAAACTGTTTTCCACAGTGGCTGCACCAATCTGGAGGAGGAGAGGGATAATTGCAGAAAGAAGAGGAAGGAACAAACCAGGGAACATGAATAGAAGATTCATGGGCAATGAGGGGGATTGACTGTGGGAGTGAGGAGGGGCAAGGCAGGGGAGAGCAGTGGGGAAAAGTGTGGGACAACTGTATTGAACGATGATAAAAACAGTATGTAATTTAAAAAAAGAGTACTTTAAAATTTGTATAGTGAATATTTCATACTATTTCTACATGGCTGAGAGGCAGTATGATATGCAGTGGTTTTCAAAGTGAGGCCAGCAACCTCAGCATCACCTTGGAACTTGCAAATTCTCTGACCTCACCGCAGATCGACTGAATCAGGAACTCTGAGTATAGGCCCCAGAAATCTGTGATTTAACAAGCCCTTCATATTTTTCTGATATAATTCAAAGTCTGATATACGATGAAACAGAGAAATACTGGTTTGACTCTGTCTTATCTTAGTTAAGTCATTTCAAGGGTCTTTCTGCCCACTAAAAAATAAGAACTTTGGACTAGATATTCAGATTATGGTCATGTTAATATTCTGTGATTCTCCTTAGGATGTGGATAGTTCATGAGTAGGGAAGATATTGCACTGGGCTCTGGAGTGGCTTTTTCATTCTGTAGTTCCACTCCTGGAAAATATCTGGGCTTTGAAAGTCATTAACCAGAAGCTATGCCACTGATTAAATCCTCTGTATGCCAATAGTGTAGACTCAAGTCCTTCCCACCAACAGTATCACTACTGACCCCACAACATGGCTTTCAAATAAAAACCAATTCAATTACCAATGAATTAGGAACTTCCTCTTTGTTTACTAGTGAAGACATGTGCACATGCTTTCAGCTTCCTAGAGTGTGAGAGAAAAGATCAAACGGGGAGTTGGTCCAGAGGCAGTCATCATTGTGAGTCAAAAGGCTTTACAGTTCCTCAAGGGATGCTCTTTCAGTGATCCCTGGAGACTCTGCAACGATTAAAATCTCTGAGTTTCCTGGGTTTAAGAAAAGTTTATGTAACATAGACTCAGTTGATTTGGTTCCTGCATTTTCTCCTCTCTTCAGAAGAAAGAATACTTTCTGGGCAGTTTGGTTTGGGCAGAAGAGGAAGGGAGAGTGATAGAGAGGGCTTGTTTTCTTGTAGCTCAAAAACAGTTACTTTTAGAGGAGAAAGAGAGGAAAGGGAAGGAAGGTAGAGGGGAGCAGCTAGAAAATTAGATGAAGTGGAGGTGGTGGAACTCATCATATGGAGCTTGACTTGAACATAAGGAGAGTCAAGGAAAGGGATTTTAGGTGCTCATACCCTTGCCTACATCTGAGTGTCTGTATCACTGGCTATTCTGGTCACTGAATATGCTTTAATCTTTGCAGAGTGCTAACTTTTTTCCTTTCTCTGTATTTTTTTTAAATTTGAAAGGCCTCTGGCTTTCCCTACAGAATCTCTCTTTATCAACTTGGTTTGGTATAAAAAGCAGAGCCATATTCTTACATTTAAAAGGAGTGTAGTTATATGTCTGCCTTGGGCTTGATCCTTTAGTGATCAAGGAGGAGGAGGAGGAGGAGGAGGAGGGAGATGATTAAGATACTAATAGCAACATCTATTTTCGGGATCCAACTATGCACCAGACCTTGTGCCAACAGTCCTGTGAAGTGGATACTATGTACTTCCAACTGAAGAAGCAGAAACTGAGGATCAAGGAAATGAAGCCTCTGGCCAATGTCACATGGCTCCAGGATCTGGCTAGAAACTGCCATAGTAAGGATTCAAACCCAAGTGTGGCGCTGCAGCTTAAGATTTTGCTGGTACAGCATGCTGCCCCACTAGAAGAAAAGGTGCTTCCTGAATTAAAAAGCTATAGTTTACACTCACTTTTGTTGTTTTGGCTACAATAGAACATGGGAATAAAAGGAGCCTTAGCAAGCTTTGGGTTTCAGCTGAATGAATTGAACAGAAATGTAGTAGTGTCATTAAGTAACATTTTTAAGAAACATTATTTCAATGAAAGAGCTCCTTAATTGAGGCAAATTCAAATCAGCATAGTCATTGTGATACAGTGGTTTGACTATATTAGTCTCTGACATGTAATTGTTGTTTTTAGGGCCTTTGCCTATCTTTTGCTAAACAGGCATTAATCAAAGCATCAGATCCTACATCAAGGGTATTTACAGACTCTAACATTCTGGCTTTTCGCCCTGCAGTTCATTCTTCCTATCCTGGGGCTAAACTAATCACTCCTGAACACAGAGTTTAACCAACACAATTTCACAAATACTGAGCATTTATTATGTCAGGAGCCTGGTTCTAATTCTGTTACTTCTTAGTATTTGCATATTTTCAGGGCTAGCATATATGTTCTTTGGTATGAAAAGCAAACTCCTCTAATTGACTGTCAGAACTGCCCTGCACTTTCCATTGTGTCTGATTTTCCACAAGCCCCCAGCATTTTTCCTTTAGTCAGGCATGTTTTATTCTCTGCATATTTAAGATGATGTGTATAATTCTATCTTCCCTTTGCCTAAAAATCATCATCATACTCTAAGGTAGAGGCAAACTTCCATTCTCCAATTCTGGATAGATTTTTAGACACAGTTTTTGTCTTACTTCCTTTATGATGGTTGGGTATCATTATCTTGTCTAAATTCACATCTTACCATTTGTTCTAACTACTATCCCTTGTTGTCACTTAGTGATTTTAGTGCCAATGTTACTTCCAAGCTGGCCTGTTAAGTTGTTTGAAGACACTCTCTATGGGTAATAATAGAGCTGTCTAAGCTTTAGAGTGAGTCACATTAAAATCTAGATTTTCATTCAGTGGGACTGGGGTGGGCCTGAAATCACACATTTCTAAGAAGCCGCCAAGTGATACCAGGGCTGCTCATCCACAGACCAGCAGTGGAGTGTCCTTGACACAGCAAAGACAAACTGCTTCGTGAACAGTACATGCTTGATAAATGTTTTTTGATTAAGCACAACTGAGAGATTTCATCCAAAAAACAAATTTTTAGTCATTGTGATCAAATATGTTTTTCGTATGTGGGTAATTTGATGGACAGCACGAGAAAGTTTGCCTCTTAGAATGTTTGGTTCCATTTGACAAAAAATGATGGCAATATGACGTTGAATTGTAACACAGTGAATAAATTTTGTGTTTCCTCTTCCCTCCTAAAAATAGCAAGGGACACTTAAAAGCTTTGCTTTGGGAAGAGCTTGTGATAAACTCGAAGCAGCTCACCACACTGGAATCAACCAAGTGAGAAGCGATGAGGAATGTTTTCTTGCTTTTTTTTCCTTCTGCTCCTTAGCACATCCTCTGCTATTCCTGCTTTTGTGCTTGTCATTACCTGCCACTCGGGCCACTTGTGTGCTTGCTCTCTGGCACTTTTTTTGGCCCTAAGTGTTCATTCTACAAAAAATTAGACATTTCCTCTTCATCTTCCCACTTGCAGTTTCAAGGAAACATTATTTCCAAAGATCATATTATGAGTCCAGTCTTGATGCAGAAATTGAACCCACTATGTATATAAGGTGCTAACAGCTAAGAAGCAATATATTTCACCCTTTCATCCCTCAAAGCTAAAAGAGTGCTTCAAATCACTGCTACTCTTACATTGTTTGTTATATTCACTTGCTGTACTATAAGATTAATATTTTCTTTAAAGACTCTCTTTTACTTACTTTAAATAAACATTTTATTACTACCCTGAATAGAAAAACCAGTATAATGTGCCATAAATAAAAGGAAAGATTTAAAAATGATAAATTCAGTGACACCAAAATGTTACTGATTTTTAGCTAGATGCAATTCCCCTCAGAAGACACTGAGTTTAAGAGAGCTGATTTATTTGTTAAAACAGGAGATTGGTACCCCAGCCAGTGTGGCTCAGTTCATTGGGCAGTTTGATTCTCTGCCCAGGCACATGCTTGGGTTGTGCCAGACAAGAGGCAACCGATCCAACCAATGTTTCTCTCTCATATTGATGTTTCTCTCTTTTTCTCCCTTCCTTCTCCTCTCCCTAAAATCAAAGCTAAGAATGTTTGGTTCCATTTGCTAGAAAAAATAGAAGATTGACTAGTGGAAGTGGTATTAAACACCTACCCTATTAAAAGAAATTTTTCTTTTTGACTTGATCAAAAAATTGAAGGAGAATAGTGAACATGGTACACACAATGCTACTTACAACTGTAATATTGTGCCATTTCTAGCCATTTCTCTTATACATATATCACACTTCAAGAAACTAACTTTTAGATCACAGGGATATAGTAATTTGTAGGAGATGTTCAGTTCATAAGAAAGAAAAGAAAAATATTCTCAAGTTTGAAATTCAACCTTTAAGTACAGAATATGCTTTAGAACTTTCTCTGGGTATCTCAGATAAGAACAGGAAACAGTCTAGGTATGTTGTGTGTGTTTTTTTTAAGCCTACATATCATGATGAAAACTTTAGTATAAAGTAGATTTACAATGACTACACCTACTAGGAAATTCTGACCTAGAAAACAGCTCATCTGATAAATTTAGTTTAAGCCAGGCTGATGGCTTACCTGGCTGATCAGACAATAGGTTCAACTACATTCTGTAATATGATGCAAAACATACATTAAGAGTAAAACAACATTAGTACTGCTGTAAAACAGAAAGATGATCTGTCTCAATTACTTTTGGGAATATACTTTCTGTTGACATGGATGAAGTAGAAAGAATAGAAAACCATTTCTGTAATAAGTTTTGCTTTGAAATCAGTCATACCTAATATTCTCCACAGGGAAAGGAAATCAGAGGAAACGGAGTGAATGAGATTCCAGGTTTCTTTTCCTTATCTTCCTGAGAAAGATTCCTTTATTCCATTATTGCCCATTGGAGAGAGATATATACAGATATAAACATAGGTATAGATGTAGATGTAGATATAATAGAGATACAGTTGGATGTATGTATTTAAGGTACCATTTCTTTCTCTCCACCTCTTATCTGTGTCTGTGACTTGATTAATGATTAAAATACTAAGGATTCTGCTTTTGTTTCAGTCTTGACCAACTACTTATGGATGATTTATTTAATGTGATTTAATATTACATTAAATAATGTAATTTGTTATTGTGATACAGTGCTTCTTTCTTTATTCTGTTCTTTTCTTCCTTCTTTTCCCCCCTTGCAGACATGGGCAGACAGGTTTTGAAGTACTAATGATGATTAGTTCATTTACACTAGCACAGAGTAACAATAGTTTTCAAATGTTAATCTGATGAAGGGCTTATTGCTAAACAGTCCACAGAATAGCAAATGAAACTAGGAAAGGAAAGCAGGGAGAAAAGAGGCTGAGTGGAGATTTGACACAAGCATTTTCAGCTGCTAGGCCTCTTTGATGTGTGAGTGGGACAGATGCGCTGCTCTTCTCCTGAGAGAACCCTCATTGTGTACAATAGTGTGCTGATTAATATCACTTCACTCTTTCTTTGAGAGGAGCAAGGCTGGCTGTTAGTCATTCTCTCATTGGGCATTATTGGACCCTCTTCTCCCTCCTGCTGTTAGAGAACTGTTATTCAGTCTCTCCTCTTTAAAACCTAAAACTCAAAGAAATCCCATCTTCTATCATTACTGCCTTGAGAGTGTGTGTCTTAGAGTGAGGTCATTTATATTTCCCTGTTATGCAAAGGGCACAGTAAATTAAACCATTGACAGAAAGTATACAAATGAGGATATGACATTAGAGGGCTGGGAAAAACTGGTGAGGTCAAGATAACCCCCCAAATATTGTTTTTGTGTTCTAGAGTCAGTGGTGGCAATATTCTGCATCTCTGCTGTCCACTGCAGTGCCACCATGTACTAGTGAACACTGGAATTGTGGTTAGGGCAGCAGAAGAAATAAACTTTAATGTAACTTAATTTTGATTAATTTAAAGGCAAGTGGCCATATATGAATATTGGTTACCATATTGGAGATTACCTTTACAGGGTCTAGCAGCAGAGGTGTCCAAACTTTTGGCATCTCTGAGCCACATTGGAATAAGACTTGTTTTGGGCCACACATTAAATACATTGTAACATATAATCACAAAAATTTAACGTTTTATGTAAATTTATGATTTTGTGTTGGGCCACATCCACAGCCATCCTGAGTCGCAGGTTGGACACCCCTGGTAGAGCTTTGCCGCTCAAAGTGTGGCCTACAGACAAGCAGGAGTGACATTACCTGAGAACTTATAAGCAATGCAGACTCTCAGGCACTGCCTCAGACTTTCTGTATCAAATCATGTATTTAGGACATTCCTCTTAAGTGACTTGTGAGTGCATTAAATTTTGGGGGGTGGGGCTAGCTGTGAAGTGTGTGTTGAAACCTGAATGTACTAAATCTGACAGTTTTCACCAAATGGCACAGTGACTCTAAATTACTTGGTTATTTGCCTCTTAAAAAAATACTTTTCTTAAAATATAATGGAGTCAATTTTTTGTTTCTGGGAAAGACTTACATGGTAATTGGGGCTTGATGTTTGAGGAAGCAATGGTTCGGCCCTCCAAGAAAATGGAAATCTGTCAGAGAAAGTTATTAGGGATTTTAATAG
Source organism: Tonatia bakeri (assembly GCA_004024845.1). Classification (NCBI taxonomy): domain Eukaryota; kingdom Metazoa; phylum Chordata; class Mammalia; order Chiroptera; family Phyllostomidae; genus Tonatia; species Tonatia bakeri. Next base: position 233,887 of record PVIA01000188.1, read on the forward strand.
GCCCCCAAAACAACATCCTCAGCCAGCTAACATTTGTGCAGTCCCTCATCATTTCTAAAAAGCACTTTCATGTACGTCATATTAGATGGGATTTATTTACTTATTTATTTTTAATTTTCTTCACCCAAGGTTTTTTTTTGTTTGTTTTTCCACTGCTTTTAGAAAGAAAAGGAGGGGGGAGAAAGAGAGAAATATTGATGTGAGAGAGAAACAATAGGAGGCCCTCTTGTACATGCCCTGAGTGGGGATCAAACCTGTGACCCTCTGGCCTATAGGACAACATGCCCACCACCTAAGCCACACTGGCCAAGCCTAGATGGCTCTCGGCAGGTTTATCGCCCGAGCATAGTTACTGAACATATTTACGCAAACAGTGAGTTACGGGTAATATAGTCCAAGTCCAGACATTCTGCTTCTTGGGTCTTCCTAATCTATAGCAAAGTGAAATGAGTCCACATTTCTTTAAGAATTTCATGGTGACAGAATTTAGGAACATGTTGGATGAGTGAATTTTAAGCCTGTGTCTAGGTCATAGAAAACAAGATGATAGGCCCTGCCTTCTTTTTTCTTTCAAGATAAAATATCTTCTATGTTATAGCTGCTCTGGACATTTGGGTTTCGTATCTCATTTATATGTAATCAGTTACAAGTCACTTCTCTACCTCTTATGAAGACAAAAATGATATATTGTGATTGTTTAAAATAATATTCAAAGTTATTGCAAAAGCCCATCACATTTTATTCAAAAGGTATTACAAAGTAGTTTCCAAACGAGAAAAACTCAGAAGGCTATAACTTTAATTTACCAGGTTATGAAAGGTCACTGTTGGTATATTCAATTTCAGGAAAATAAGTGCTGGGCAAGCTTCTTCAGTATGAAAGAGGAAATTTATGAGCCCACAAATAGAAGTACCTATGCAAAGTTAATAAACTCACAGAAGTTGTCACCTAGACCGATTACATAGGCTAATATCATGTGTGTTAAGTGCCCTGCGTTGGCTCTGACTCCTGGAGACTGTGAATGAGTGATGCCCACAATGTCCTGTTCTCAGCAGCCCTGCTCAGCTCCTGTAGACTCACATCAACGGCTTTTTTGTGGAATCAATTTATCTCATTTTTGGTCTTCCTCTTTCCTTGTTGCCTTTTATTTTTCCCCAGCATTACTGTTTTTTCCTGAAGAACTCTCCCTTCTCATGACGTGCTCAAAGCAGGGCAGCTTCGGCACTGGCACCTTTGCCTCCAGCCATGTTTTAGGCTTCATTTGCTTTAGGGCCCACTCGCTCATCTGTCTGGCAGTCCAGAGTGTCTGTAGAGCTGTCCTCCAACACCACATTTCAAATGGATGTTTGTTTTCCTATCAGCTTTCTTCACTGTTCAACTTTAGCATCTGCATATGTAATTTGGAATAAGAGGATGTCAGCAATCAGCTTTGGTCTCTACTGACACATCTTTGCTCTTGATGATCTTTCCTTATTCTTTCACTGCTGCCCTTCTGGATCTCAGCCTAGTATGAGGGTAATTATTAGACATGTTGACATTGGTAACAAATCAGGATTGGACTGTTAAATAAATCTGGCACTATTTGGATACATGCCTCATGTTCAAATGCTGATATCACAGGGCAAAAAATTGTTTTCTACAAATCATCTTGAATTGCTCCTGTCAAATTTGATACTTGGCTAAATATACATAGATCTGAATTTGTGGTACTTCTTATGGTCTCAGTAAAGGTTCTAATATAAGTAAAGATTGTATTAATTTTATGTATGCCAGAGAAATGTATTTATTAAGCTTGCAGAACAGTTTCTGATTTTGATTCCTACCATCAAAATCCATACTGGCAAACACAGAGTTCTCAACATATTTCCATATCCTTCAAGTCCCACATCAGATTGAGATAGGTATTTGAAAATTGAACAGAATCATTTTATTATCTCTGGTTCTTCCCAAATCTTACCAATCTTCCTCTATCTCTGTACAACCCTTTGATTAACTTATCACTCTGACATTTGTAGGGGTTTCCTCACCCCAGTACAGAGAAGGTATTACCCACCAACACAGCAGGATTTCAACGAAGGAGAATGAGACCTTAATTACAGATTTAATGAGCAGAAAGCCCAATCTTCATTCCTTGCTGATTTCCCAGCTGTAGGATGATTTCTGATTATTTCCAATACACCAACAGTTTATTTTCCATCTGCTGCTGTCACCATAACCACTTTTGTTGGACAGTTCTCTGCTGGTCATCCTATTCCACTTTGCATACTGGCTCTCAGAAAAGGAAAATGTCACACTCAGGTAGTCTCTGCTTTTGCTAGAGAGAAAAGTATTAAGAGAATATGGCACTAGCTTCTCTGGATAACTGGGGTTACAAATGAAACCTATTTCTGATTTTCTAAAAGAACATGATGTATATATTATTCATTTCTCTTAGAGTGTCAGTGAGGATGACATTTTACTTTTTATTATATCCCTCTGTTTTCATGTGGTTGTAAATTTTGGAAAGAGTATCTAGGAAATAAAAATTATCATCCCCTTTCTTTCTTTATAATATAAAATTTTCAACCGACCACTTATTTTTTAAGATTTTAAATTGGGTAAAAAGAAGCAATATAGTTGTGCAACCTGGTCATTTACTTAATCTCTCTGGGTCTCAGTTTTCTCATTTATAAAATGGAGACATTAGTAGTATCTACTTCATTGTGCTGTTGGTAGAAATAAATAGTTCCTTTCATAAAACAAGTTGGCAATAAATTTTGTTTTATTATTTTAACAGTAGTTATAAATATCATTCACTAATAAGTGTCTATTCACTTTTAGACAACATGAATTTTATGGCTAAATTTTCTTTGGACATGGTTTGTTTAAAAACTGGAAAGAAAATAATAAGTCAGCTCATTCAGTTGGCATAGAATAAGACCCTGCAATCCTTTGGAAAACCAAGAGCCTGGTTAAAGAGCAGACGCAAAAGTGCTGTTTCAGGCAGTTCATGGAAGATACATTGACCTTTAAGGCAAAAAAAAGAGACATTTTTCTGAGACAATTATTTTACATGAGCTGTCTTATATCCAAATATCCAAAGATGAAAGAGGTATAAAATCTAATATTGATTAGGGTTACCATTTTGAGAAATAAAAGTCTTAAATGAATGACTTGGAAAGTCAATATATTCTGTTATTCTTTTGCTTAATAAGGTTATAAATATTGAATTGCCATGACTTGTTTTGTATTTAATATACTGGGTTTTCATATGCTGTGTGTCTGAGTTATTATTATTCTTGATATTCTAAACACTTGACCTCAGAGATTGAATTATTTTCTTTTTTAAAGGTTTTATTTATTTATTTCTAGACAGAGGTGAAGGGAGGGAGAAGAAAGGAAGAGAAACATCACTGTGTGATTGCCTCTCACACAGTCCCCACTGGGGACCTGGCCCACAACATAGGCAGGTGCCCTGACTGGGAATTGAACCAGTGACCCTTTGGTTCACAGGCTGGTGACCAATCCACTGAGTCACACCAGCCAGTGATGAATTCTTATTTATATTTGTAGCCCAGCCTCACCAAACACACACACACAGTATAGCATTGCATATTACATGTTAGGTGTTAAATATTTATTGAATGTCAGAATGATCTTTTGAATGTATGAATGTGCTTATTTTTTTATGCAATCACTCTCTTCTATTGCTTATCATTGTTCACTCAGTGAACATTTACTCGGCACCTACCACATGCAATGCAGGTGGTTAAGCCTTACTTTATTTTCTCAGAGGAAAAGTGTTAGAATAGGCCATACTTTCACTTCTGCTGTTGGTTTTGACCCTTTTTGAATCTGCTACTCTTTACCCCTCTGGCTTCAGCTCCTCTGTCTGACCTGCTGATAATGTTGGTAAGAATGAATCTGCCTGCTTTTTGATTTCTGTATTCTGTCCTTGTCTCACTCCCAGCATTGTCTCCTACTTCCTGCTAACCAGGAGGTCTAGAACCAGCTCCGCTTGATCATTCTATTTTCCTTGGTTAGGCTCCCATCTTCAGTGAGACCTTTCCTGGATCAATAATGTCCCTCCTGAGGGCCCAAGTTCTCTCTACTTCTGTTCTTTTTACAGAATGTAATGCATTATAGGCACCCAACTGTTATTAACAGCAATAAGAATGGAACTGTGCAAGCAAACAAAAATCCATCTGTTCATTTTTTTGTAGTTCATCTTTTCCACTTTATTTGATCAAATAATTTTTCTAGTCCATTTTCCTTATTTTCAAAGAAACTTCCTATTTGGCTTTTGGTTCCTTAATGCTGTGTGGTATTGTTTAGATTCACAAAGCTGAATAAGAAAGTATAAGAACCAGTTGTTATTTAATTTAAAAATATTAAAATAGGACATATTTAATTTTTAATGCATATAGAAAATATTTTTAGTTGTTGAGCTCTTCAAGAATTAGGTAACTTTTAAAAAGTATAATATTTTATTTAATTTCTAACAACTTCATAAACTAGATATTATTAATCCCATTTTACAAATGAGGAAACTAAAACTCATAGAAGAGAATAAGTATAGAGCTAGAATTTTAATCAAGATTTCCTAGCTTCTAAACCTTACTCCAGTGGTTCTCAAAGTTTAGTCTCTGAGTCTCTGAAGGTATTCTTTTAAATGTTCAAAGTCCCCAACCATACCTGAAGGAGAGTCTTACTCAATTAGCCTAGGGTACAATCTCAGGATTTTACTTTGAGAAAGCCACTTTCCCTTTTAGATTTTGAGTTTGAAATTAAAGCCAAATAATTAGTATTAAAAAATTTTGAGATTGATTACCCCCCTCTTAACAATTCTTATAATATATTAGGTTAAATGTAAACACAAAAAATACCATTTATTCGAGATCAATATGTGTTATTGCTATTTTCTCAGACAAGCAGAGAGAATCATTTTGTATGCACTTGTTTCTTTTTTCTTTCTGCTTTTTAAATTTTATTTTAATTGTTGTTGCAGTACAATGTTCTTTTACTCCCATCCCAGCCCACCCACCCAACCCTCCCCTCCTCCCTCCCATTTCCACCTGCCCCTAGTTTTTATCCATGTGTCCTTTATACTTGTTCCTGTAAACCCTTCTCCTTTCCCCTGAAATTCCCTCTCCTCTCCCCTCTGAACACTGTCAGCCTGTTCTCTATTTCAGTGTCTTTGGTTACATTGTGCTTGTTTCTTTGTTTTGTTGTTTAGTTTCCTGTTAAAGGTGAGATTATATGGTATTTGTCTTTCACTGCCTGGCTTATTTCACTTAGTATAATGCTTTCCAGTTGCATCCATGCGGTTGCAAAGGGTAGGAGCTCCTTCTTTCTTTCTGCTGCATAGAATTCCATTGTGTAAATGAACCATAGTTTTTTGATCCATTCATTTACTGATGGGCATCTAGGTTGCTTCCAACACTTGGCTATTATAAATTGTGCTGCTATGAACATTGGGGTGCATAGGTTCTTTTGGATTGGTGTTTCAGGGTTCTTAGAATATAATCCTAGCAGTGGAGTTGCTGGGTCAAAAGGCAGATCCATTTTTAGTTTTCTGAGGAAGTTCCATACTGTTTCCCATAGTGGTTGTACCAGTATGCAGTCCCACCAACAGTGCACTAGGGGCCCCTTTTCTCCACAACCTCTCCAACACTTGTTGTTTGTTGCTTTGTTTATGATGGCCATTCTGACTGGTGTAAGATGGTATCTCATTGTGGCTTTAATTTGTATCTCTCTGATAGCTAGAAATATTGAGCATCTTTTCATGTGTCTCTGGACCCTGTATGTCCTCTTTGGAGAAGTGTCTGTTCAAGTCCTTTGCCCATTTTTTAATTGGGTTGCTTGTCTTCTTAGAGTGGAGTCATATGTACATGCACTTGTTTCAGCCCTGCTTGGTTTCAGAAGAAGAATGTAAAATTTATCTCTAGCTATTATTTTAATACACACCTAATATTATCTCTAGCTAATATTTTAATTACAAAGGGCATGGAATAACACAATAATATCATGTAATAATATCAACTCTGGTACTGGATAAATTGAAAGTGACTTATAATATCAAGTTTATTACATATGAGAAGGGAGCTAAAAGAACATGGGAAGTTGTAAGCCTATTCTGGTAGACACATTTGGACCTTAGAGGAAAAAAAAAAGACTAAAATAGTACTAAATGGAAAGCTAGTAATGAATTAACGGACAAGAGAACAAGAAAGAAAAGAATATGCTATGTTAATCTGTGCCTCCCAATCTCCTAGCTTTGTGCCTGGCTTATATTAAAGGCTCAATAATTGCTAGTCATTTAAATAAATGATGAATGAATGAATGGCTCATGACAAATTTAAGAAGAAAGTAAGAGAAGGCAGAAAGATTGGGCAACTAAAAAGAGGAGAAGGAACTGTGTGTGGGATGAAGAGAATTGGCAGTCCTGGAAAAAGAGAATAACCCTGAATAGACAGAAAGATGGAAGCAAAATCCTGGCAGCAATGCTTCTCTGTGGGTTCGCTGTGGACAGGAGGTATTTCTATTCTATAGCAGTTCTTTATAACAATGTTTTGCATATGATAATCTAGTTAAGCTAACGAGGTCCTTAAGTAGGCCTTTTATTATCCTTTAATTCCTCATTTAAAGGAAAATGATTACAAAGCTCATCTTTATGATTTAGGAAACTAATCTTTTACTTCTGAAGTGTTTCCTTCTCTCATTGTGGATATTAAAAAGGAAGAGAAACAAAACCCACACAATGATGCAAAACTGTACAATAGTAATGAATAGAAACAGTTGAACATATGTATTAGAATTGCCACGAACTACAGAAAAGTCTCCTCTATCAGACATGGCCTCTTTTCTAGATATTAATTTAATAAGGACCTATAGTAATTCTGTGTAAAGCACTACTGAACTTATTTCTGCAATGCTTGATATTTTGCATGCATTCTTAAAATTTTAATTACAGGAATGTCAGTGGACCTCTCTCTGATTGTAGTGGGAAGCACTCTTGTTCTTGTATGCTAGGTACACACTAGAGCACCTACTTTCATTCAACAGAGGATCAGTCCCCACCTATCCTTTAGGACTGTAAATCAGAACCATTTGAAAATTCACTTTAGTAGTCATGATCTGTAAACAGCTCTTTTGACTTCTTTAAACCTCTTATAATATTTTCTTGTTCATCCCCTCACTTGTAAAGGAGTTGAATACAATATTTGACATATTTCATTAAAAAGAAAATAAAAGAACATGTAACCCTATGGTTCCTCTGTCACGCAGCAGTATTTTTCAGATAAAATCAAATTGTAACAAAAATCAAAGAGTGACCTGTGAGGGGAAAAGTAATTCCAAAGAACACTGATGGTCTGGGGGGAAAAAAGACACCAACAGTTTGAGAATCCTCTGTTAAAAGGAGGACAGGCATTTATAACCCTCTGCACTTAGTTTAATAGACACATAATGACCATCTAGTGATGTCAGCTATTCTATTAATACTATACTTTGTGGATACAACTGCGAATAAAATTTATTTTGGGAAAGAGAAATAGAGACAAAAATTACCAAACTATGTGTAATTGAACTATGGGGATAAGGATATGGCAATTAGGAAACAGTGGAGTTCAACCTGTGGGTTCAAGGATAGCTTGCTGGAGATGACACACAAGTAATAGTGCACATGATGGATTTAAGAGGAACTATAGATGAGAAGGGTCAGGTTAAAGATCATTACAGTATTCTCAGAAAAGAGAGATGAACCTGGAAGTAGGCTGTGGTAGAAAACTTGGAAAGAGGTAATAGATATGTGGGATCAAGAGATGCCCAGAGTATGAGTTGATGTTAGTTGTTTGCAGGTATGGGGGGTGTGGAGTTTAGCAGAGATTCCAGGTAATCTGGCTTGTATGACCTTATAGACTGTAATGAACTTAAGAATCTACAGGGAAATCTAAATGTTCTGTTGATTGATCTGCATGCTGTTTTCATGGAATGGCCGCCTTCTGAAAATTCAAGCTGTGTACACTTCTGATTTGTTCACTTTTGTTGATATATAATTAATTCAATAGAAAAAAAGAGATAGGAGTTCCCCGAAGAAGAGCTTTAATGATGTTAGAGCTGCCTCCTGCATTCTGTCTTTAAATGCTGTTTTGTTCATGATCCTCAGGATGCCTTGCTCATTTCCCTTCTGAATCACTATGTTGGTGCTACTGTCTTGGGATGAGTGAAGGTCTTCACACAACACTTCTTATTGATCACTCTGCAGAACATAATTATACTTAATGAAATTTTAATCTTTCTTCAAGGAATTTTTGATTATTAATGGATGGGGACTCTGGAGCTTGCCTAAAAGAAAGTGGACATGGAGAGTGACCAGATGGTTCTAGCTGAGCAAGATCTACATGCAAAAATCAATTATGTTTCTCTACATTAAAAACAACCCGGTCAAAATGTAATATTTTAAAATTATGTAATTGACAGTATAAACGAAAACTAGAAGGCTGCTAAAAATATGAATTAGAACAACTTTTAAGAAGAAAATTTTAAATCATTTAAGAAAGATAAATGGTACAATACAGTGTCCCAGATTGAGAAATCTCAATATTTTAAGTTGTAAAAGTATCCCTGAATTATACTTTAAATTCAATACAACTTCCTCCAATATTCCAGAAGAGTATTTCTTGAACTCTGACAAACTATTTTTTAAATTAAATATAATAATCAGGTTTTTAAAAAGTTATTATATACCATTCAGTATTTAACAACCACTTTTTTCTCTGCAAAACAAATTATTAATATAAATAGACTTTTAGCAGTAATATTGTTGTATAATTCTGGGAAAGTGACTTGGCTCCTTAAGCCTTCATTTTCTCATGTGGGAAATAGAGGCAAAATTATACCTGCCTTGAAAGGTTGGTGAGAAGCTCATGCAAGATAGCACCTGCAAAATCCGTATCAAATGAAGCACTTAGGAAATCATAATTAATTATAAACTATTATAACTGCAAAAATAAAATTATATTGACTCTTTTTTTCAAAAAAAATGCAAACTTCTGTCAGTTTTTTCAGTAAATATACTGGCAAGTTCATTTCATTGGAATCAAATAGCATAGACTTCTACTCCATTCACCAAATTAAACTCACATTCGAATCCCCCTTTTTTTTCTCAGTCTCAAAATGTACATGATTCATTTCTTGTTTTATTATAACTTAGTTGACAGACTTCTACTTTCTCACCCAAAACTACCTCAACTTATAATTTTCATTTTCATTAGGCTTTTTGGAGCATTTCCTCTGCTTTCAATATTTTCTTTGCTCAGGGCCCTTTTTCCTTTCAGTGAGAAACCCCTAATAATGAACTGTAGGTCCCTACTAGTTCATTTACCTTAAGTAATTTCTGTCTCTTCTTCCCCAAGTTCAACCAAGCATTCTTACTGGCTGTTTCCTAGATTGTTTATGAACAGAGAATTAATTCAAATTTGAAAGATAAATGACACAGACCAGAAAATTCACTCTAATATTCTCCATCTGGTTTGTGACAATGGGTAAGCAATGACTTAGCATTAGTGGGATTAATTAACGGGATTCTCAGGGTCCAACCACTTATGATATTTTGCAAAAGAAAGGTAAGTTTTACTTTAAGTAATATACACTAGATTTAATGACAAACAGATGAATTAAAAAGTCAAAATGTGCCTGTCCCTTGTAGATTTTGAGAAACTCTCAGTACACTTTATTACTTTTAAGTACACTTAGACAATTTTAATTTGTCCTCAGCAATTATCAATTATCACTTTACTTAATCAAACCCTTGGATTTCTTCCTAGGCTGAAATTATGATTTATTCTTATCTTTTTTTGTAAAAGCCTGGAGCCCCTGAACTGTGTCTCTGACAGTGGGACATCTAAGCCAGTTCACGTTTTTGCTTGAAAAATCCCCACCAGCTGCTCTGCCTGTTGCTGGGTTAATTGCCTTAATTAGCTCTCTTACAATAGCCTTCTTAATCGGTCTTTGCGAGGAGATCTTAAATTCCTTTCTAGTTCTTTTTTCATAATATGGACCCTTTAACATATCCATTCAGTCTCTTCGCCCAACTGCTCTTGAGGTCTAAAATGAAAGATAATATGCCAGAGACAAAAAAATCCCCTCTTCCACTGTTCCTCCTCCCTGCTCCCCTGTATTAATCCTTCCCAAACTCTGACCCTTAGCTTATAATCAAGACAGGTTATTCTGACTTTCTAACTTTTCCCATGGCTCACTTAGTCTTCTTTTCTAATGAATGCTTAATTAACATTGATGCACATATTTTCTGATGAAACTCATAGTTTTCACAATTTGCAGATTGTTGCAATTTTCCTCATAAAGAGGCTCAACTTTTAATTATACAACTTTGCACTTTGTAGACTGTTGAAAGCATAAAGAGAATTCTAAATTTTATTTCCCTCTGTAGAATTTAATGCAGACCAAGACCTTAATGGTACCAAGCAGGAGCATTTCTGTCACTCCCCTACAATCTGTGACATTAAGTTGTCATTCATAGAAAGTGATTAAATTGATCTCAAAAAACTTGATCTTCATAAACATATCATCTTTGTTATTGTCCAATAACACTTTTTGCCTTATTAGATGTGTGTTAATTAATATTTCAGAATTTATCCTAAGTTTTTCTTATAATGCTTCAATAATATTTAAGTGAGTGTATAAATAATAATTTGGCGTGTGTGTTTTAGTATATGTGTATGTGGTTTTGTGTGCACAATATTCTGAACTTATTTTAGGTTATACTGAAGTTTTCAAATGTCACTCTCAACTGAGTATAAAGGGAAAAAAACTATATGACCCTGTTGTTGACTAAACGGAGAGAGAGTGAGAGGAAGAAGGAGAGAAAGGGAGAGAAAGAAGAGAAGAGAAGAGAAAGGAGAGAAAAAAATAGAGGGATGGGAAGAGAGAGGGAGGGAGATAATGCGCCAGTGAGTGGGCAATCCCAAGAGAGGGGAGGGAGACAGGAAGAGAAGGAGGAGGAGGAAAAGGATTTCCAGGGAAATGGGAGTGAAGAAAGAGGAGAAAAAGGGTAGAGGAGGGGGGAGGGGGGGGGAACACTTGAGCATGTGCATGAGTCCTCTCTCCCAGGGAACATGTGCTGTTATTTTACAGATAAATAATTATGCTGGTGTTAATTTCATGTGATGCTTTGATTTCATTGAAATATCACTTTTTATTGCTCCTTTTGTCAATATCTGGATATCATAGAACTATTCCCCATACCTCATAATTGGTCTTCCTGAACTCCCGCACCCAAGTGATCTTTAAAGAAAGAGTTTAATTTAGCATAGTACTGTCTGAGTATTCCCTAGGGCAAAGATGCTGAGGCTGTATAGAAACCTAGGAAAGGTTAAGATGAGGTATCTTTTGTGGATAAGGCAATGATAAATAAGTGTGGCATGCTATGGGAAAGAAAGATATGAACTGTTATAAGTGTATAAGGAAGGATAATGAAGAAAGTAATAATTTGGAATTCATTGCTCTGAATGTTTCAATATATACTGAATGTTGAAGAAGTGTGAAATTTTTTGTAGCACTGTTGGAAGCCACAGTCTTTATTCAGGGAGTTGATAAAATGATTATTTAAATGATAAGATTATTTAAACTTCAAAAATTAAATCTGTAGACACCATTCACATATTTCCTCCTAAATTTGCTTGGCATTCTAAAGGTGTGAGTCAACTTAACCATCGATACATGTAGATAAGACAAGAAACAAGAAACTATTGAAATGAAGGCACTGAAGAAACAGAAAGATCTGATACTTTGCATTATTATATTATGGCATTTATTGTTTATTGTATATCAGGTTGGCCCATGCTGATTTACAAATTAAATTTCAAAACTTAAGTGCTTGTATTCAGAGCAGAGTTTTTTCTTTTAATTTTTATTTTTAAAATGTAGAATAATACTGCTCTTACCTAAAAACATCACTTGTCCCCCAAGAAAGCAAAAATAAAATCTAAGAAAAACAATTAATTGTACTACTTAGTGAACTGATATGAGCATACTATGTTAGCTCGTGTATACTGTAATCAGTGATTATACTCCTACCCTCTTTGTATACCAGAATGTTAACTGCAATTTTTATTTAGGCTGACAATAATATTATTATAATATTTTGTGGGAACCTTCAATTTATGGACTTAAAAAGACTGAATGCATTGCGTATATTAAAATGTCAATGTAGCTTATTACCATTAATTTAAGCAGAATGGAATACAATGGGAATATTTGTGTGTGTGTGTGTTTGTGTGTGTGTGTGTGTGTATGAAATGGATTTCTGATGTTCTGATTTCTTCCCACTGAGTCTAATATGGCCACAGTGCACTATATCCTGGTTTTCCTTGTCTTTTTATCATATTGTTTCTTTTAATTATTTCTGTCTCCCAGAGTATACCCAGGATAATGGTTGGCTTCAGTCAGCAAGGATGCTATTAAAGACAGAAAAACCTAAGCCTTGGCTTCAGCAATTACTCAGAGTTCAGATCTTTTTAGTAAGAGTCTTTACCATCTATAGATGAAGAAGTGTTATATTGTGCATTCTGCTGGTTAGAGATCAGAAATGATTTATTTTTGTGGAGCAGATATTCTCTATTTGAGAACATTTTCTGATGTTGTGTGTATGCAACTGCTGACCAGAATACATTATTCAGGATTGCTTGTTTTTTGATCTGCCTGTGACACTCTCCTCCATGTCTGACCCATGACAGAGAGAGAGAGAGAGAGAGAGAGAGAGAGAGAGAGAGAGAGAGAGATCTTGTAGGATGTAGCCACTCTGCCTATGTGTGGCAGGAAGAGTCAATTCCCGGTTAAAAGTCCAGGCTGTACAGGGTTTCTCATGAGCAGAGACATGGTGTAACATTTAAGGGGCACCGTGGAATAGCTTCTTATCTGTATGTAAAAGAACCTATTTTCACACTCACCATTGTATATGCTATGTATGATTCAAAGTTCAGGTAATTTTGCCTTCAAACTCTCCTTCAGGGCTTATTACTCTAACATGAGATGATTTGTTTAGACTTGGTTATTGGGTTTTTCAGCCCGTGGCTTCTCACTCTATCAGATTGCTTACTGTCGTAGAAAAACAGGAGCTTAACATTCATCATCGCAGTTGGAACTCAAAGTAGGGCTAGTGGTCTGTCCTCTGCCCTTACACACCTCTGCAGACCTGGCTTGTACTTTGGTTGGGTTTTAATTAAGTAGAGAATTTCATTTATGTGTAATACCTCCTTCTCTTGTGATGTCAAGTAAGTTTCCTGCAATTAGTAATATCTTATAAATTATGTGGAAATTTGACAAGAGTAACCATTAGTAGATTAAACTATACCCATTGTTAAAAATTTACCTTAGAAACCATCCAAAATTGTCCATCCAGAAGTACACCCAAGAACCCCCATTGCTGATTTACTAGTCATTGTTTAAGGGAATTCACAACCCTAGACATGGTGTTTCAATTATTTGAATATTTTCAATTCAGCTGGGATTGACATCAGCTTCTTCGTCTCCAGACCTCCATGTTTCTTATTTCCCTCGCTGTATTTCCTACCATTTAATGTAAATGTGAAGTCTCAGTCATTCCAAGCAGCTGTACTTGTTCTTCTACTATCAAGGATCCACTTTGCAAAAAGTATTTTCTTAATTAAATGGGATATAGGTAGCTGAGAGATTACAATAGGATCCCTTTTATGGAAACAAAACCTAGTTATGTCATCTTAAATCTTAAAATAACAACATTTTCTGTTCTCAAAGGGATAGATAATCTCACACATCAGATAGCTCCGTGAGGAGATTTTTATAAATAATTTTTTTATTGTTGTTCAAGTATAGTTGTCTCAATTTCCCCCTCACCACATGCCCGCCCCATCCATCCTTTCCTCCCACCCTTGAACCTACCCCCTTTGGCGTTGTCCATGTGTCCTTTATACATGTTCCTGGACAGTTCTGCTCCTATTTGGCCCCATTATCCTTCTATCCCCTTGCATCTGGTTACTGTCAATGGTATTTGTCTTTCACTGCCTTGTTTATTTCACTTAGCATAATGCTCTCCACTTCCATCCATGCTGTTGTGAAGGTTAGGAACTCTTTCTTTCTTTCTGCTGTGTAGTATTCCATTGTGTAAATGTACCATTGTTTTTTCTTTTATCTACTTATTTACTGATGGGCACTTAGTTTGCTTCCAGCAATTGGCTATTGTAAATTGTGCTGCTATGAACATTGGGGTGCATAGGTTCTTTTGAATTGGTGTTTCAGGGTTCTTAGAGTGTAGTCCCAGCAGAGGAATTGCCAAGTCAAAAGAAAGTTCCATTTTTAGTTTTCTGAGGAAATTCCATTCTGTTTTCCACAGTGGATGCTCCAGTCTGCATTCCCACCAACAGTGTACTAGGGTTCCCTTTTCTCCACAACCTGGCCATCACTTGTTGTTTGTTGATATGTTTATGATGGCTATTCTGACTGGTGTGAAGTGGTATCTCATTGTGGTGTTAATTTGCATCTCTCTGATGGCTAGTGATGCTGAGCATCCTTTCATATGTTTATGGGGAGATCTTTTAAGAAGAGGCATGTTGCTTATGATATAGCTCTTTCAGAGTTGGAGCCTACTATTATCCAGTATTCCTGGCCATTGTCTCTGCTGTGACACATGTAACAGATGATATTCCTATGCTCAACACACCCCCAGGGGCCTACCCAGGTTTTGATAAAACACCACAACATTTATACTGAAGTCAACACAATAATTTATAGTCAACACAATTATTAAGGTGGTGTCAGTATCTGTTGTTCCCTGCAGGCCCTTCAGAAAGTTGGGATGTTAAGGATAAATAATTAATTTCAAACTAGCTGTACCATACCTCCACCCCTTATATCACTCAGGGAAGAACATGAAGTTCTAATAAGTCTAAATGACATAACCAAAGATAAAATTTTGAACCATTCTAAGTTGTATTTATTATAATTTTTTAAATTCAGACATTGATATTTGATGATAAGTAGTAATTTATTTGCAACCACATACCTCACACCTTGTAAAGTTGTATTGCCATTCATTTGGAATCTATGTGCTGGGACTGATGACTCAGTCCTGGCCCTTACTCTGGGGTGAAACAAACTCTTGTGGCCTCATTGCTACATTTATTAAAATTGAGATACCCCTGACTTCACTGAGGATTATATTAGATACTTTATATATTTGTATATATGTTTTACTTTTATTAAATACCTTATCTTATCTTACTTTTGGTCCTTTATGGTAATATACACGCATACAAATATACACTTTTATTATTTATTCTTGGGACCACTGTGAGATGTACTTGGTAGGTATTAATCTAAGTGATAGATAAGGGAACAAACTAAGACTCTTGCACTTCACTTAAATAACTTGCCTAAGCTCTATCTCTCTACCATTCCAATTTGAATACACCCAAATATTTCTATGTAGCATGTATGTTCTGGTATACTAATATTTTTAGAAGTTTAAATGAATTTTTAGAATATCAGAAGTCATTAATATCTTTACAAAATAAAAACTATTAAAATGAATTACTATAGAGTTAGAAGAAATAATTTATAATAGGGGATTGAGTTGGAAGAAAGGAGAAAAGAAATAAGTAGAGATAACAAATATACATTTCTATATGTAGTGAAATGCTAATAATTAGACTCATAGGAATTATCCCTGGGGCCAATTTTGATGCTTTTATAAACAGTGTACATGAGGGTATTTACACTGAAATATCTACTAAAAGCAGACTCTGATAAATTATTGACCTGACTTGCTTTGCTGACAGTTTCATTTTTCTTAAAGTATAATATAAGATGTTACAGTGGGGAAATGCTACTTTGGGCTTAATTCTAATCTCAAGGGAGACCCATTGGAGATCTGATGGGGAAATCCACAGAGAAGCATATCTTAATTTTTTTGTCAAGACAGCAAATCTGGTGGACAAGATGAAGGAATAGGTTGGGTGACAGAAAGGGAGGCACGAAGACCATGTGTTGAATCTAGAGCATTAACTTATAAATTGCCATCAACCTGGAAAGACCTTTCAGAGGGCCCTGTCTTAACAAGGCATGGCCCTAGTCAAGGTTCTCATCAATGTTATTGAGTATGTCATAGAAGTAACTTACCAGCTGTAGATGTTAATGTGACAGGAGGTGAATATAAATAATGCATTAATGAAAAATTTAAGACCTAAAACAATCCTGACAGGCTAAACTCCCAGGCCAAAACCAACATGATAAAGATGTCCTGAATGTAGGTTTAAAAAAAAAGAAACCACACATAATACCTAGTGATGTTTGGGATATTGCTGATGGGATTATAAATTAGTTTGATCCACCTGGAGGCAAATGTGAAAATATACAACCAAAGCTCTACAATGTTAAAAAACTTTAAGCTGGGTGGGTATTCAACCTGAGAGACTTAGTCTAAGGAAATAATCAGGAAAATATTAAATGACAGACAATCAAAAACAACAAAAATATGAATAGTCAGTTTGTCAAGCAAATTATAGCAATATTATAATGAAATACCAAGCAGTCATTAAAAATTATGCAGTAAACATTTATTTCTTGACATTCAAATATATTAGTGTAAAGTGCATAAAAAACACTATGGAAGAATATTACACTCTTTACTTTTTATAAAATAAAACATTTATTTTTTTATAAAAAGTCCAGACCTGACTTCTCTTAACCACTTAATTTTTATAAAATAAAAATTATGTATATATGCAAGTATATGAAAATAAAAATGTGTGTAGGGATATCCAGGAACATGCCATTGTTTTTTGTGGTTGATATTATAATTTTAGGAATGAGATTTTTTTCTTTATGCTTATCTATGTCTTTTAATTTTTATAACATATGTGTATTGATTGTGTGATAAAAATGTTATCCTAAAATTATAAAAGCAAAGTGACTGCCATTTTAGTTAAACTTTTCCTGTGTTGTTTGGAGGGCAGTTTCCACCAGTGTGATACTGCAGCTAATAAAAAATAGTATTATTAGGCTGCATAAATAACAATAAAATTTTAATGGGGGTTGGTGGGAGAGGGAAGTTAGAGTTGTAAACCCAATGGCCATATGGTATTCCATTACAGGAATCACATTTAAATAGGAACTATAACAATACAACAATATGTATAATTCAGTGGTTGGGAACTTATTGTACAAAGAAAACTCACCTTTAACAGGAACCTAAACAACAAACAAACAAACAAGCAAAATATAACCAAAGACACTGAAGGAGAGAACAGGCTGACCAGAGGGGAGAGGGGAGGGAATTTCAGGGGAAAAGGGAAATGGTTTATAGGAACAAGTATAAAAGACACATGGACAAAAACTAGGGGGGGAGTAGAAATGGGAAGGAAATGGGGAGGGCTTAGGGGGTGGGCTGGGATGGGAGTAAAAGATAGAAAACTGTACTTGAACAATTAAAATTTTAAAAAAGAACAAAGAAAACTTTTGTAACTCAGATATTTAATCCACACAGTTGTAAACTTTGGGATCTGAAAAGGATAAACCAGGTTAACTGTGCTTAAATATTAGAAGGGTAACAGAGTGAAAGAAATTTTGATATTCTCTGCAAAGATTAAATAAAAGACCTGAACAAAGGGACAGATGATTCAAAGAAGAAGATATTTAAAAGGATTGCCTAACCTTTAGAAAGCTAAACAGCCTATAGTAGAAGTAAACTCATTTCTATCATGGCCCTCTCATTTTGGATTTTTTCTGATACAAATTTATTGGCAGAGAAGTGGCCAGCTTAGTCACACAGAGGTGAGACACATGGTGTTGACAATGCTCACAGGACCCCTTCCCCTTCTTCCTTGTGGTTCCATTCTGAAAGAGTTCAATTACATGATGGGAAGATAACCACAGCACTTTAGAACTTCCATCCTCTATTTTGCATTCACAGGAAAGGGCTTTATCATCAGTGGTAGAATGAAAAGTCCAGATCTGATTCCCTTTGGCTGTAATTGGCCCATTTCCACCCCTGAACTAATTACTGTGGCTGGAGTAGGGTTGTATATAATAGTTGTTTTATTATATAAGTTAATCAGGGCCCACCATCTCTCCAGTAGAGGGTGGGCTCAAACTCAGGCAAACCACTTGGGCTGAGGATATGGAGTATTTTCTGAAAGGTAATTCAGGCTAATCTTTTATCAGGAAAATGGATGACAGTGGACTGCAATAATGACAGATGCCTATTAAAACTAGGATGACAAATGTCACTGGATGATTTCTTCAGTTCTTTCCAGTGCCAACATTCTAGGAGATTGTGATTTAATTTGTAGTTGGCACTAAGATACATTTGCAGGGAAAGAAACATAAAAGGGAATACAGAAATACTTTTTGATGAACTCCAGGAAGACATTACCAGTCTACAAGAGAATGTGGGAAACTAATGCTGTGGGCAGGTGAAGGTGTTAAAGGGAGAAGTAATTTAAAACATAGAAACCCCTCCACAGTTGTGAGATTTTGAATTTTGAAAAAATTGAAATCTTGTCAGTTAACATGTATCTCTCCTCCAAGCCTTTACTGAACTAAGTGTGTAGTTGTAGTACAGGATAAGTTTTTCTTTCCTTATAACACACACACACACACACACACACACACACACACACACACGCTATTACACCCCACCCCTGCCTAGCGGCATGCAAAAAAGTGAAGGAAGCAGAAAATCTCTTCAAAACAGAAAGCCTTCCACTCGTACACTTATGCATATATCAATGCTTCAAAAATATGATCAATCATTGATCATATATTTATTGTTTAGGTTTGACAAGTGTCTTTCAAAATTTATATGATCCTTGGAAGGGCTAAGATTCATTGAACTCAGAGTAAATTGCTTTAATTTTATAATCAGATCACCAGCTCCTTAAGGCTGGCTGCCAGCTCAGCAAAATTTCTCCTGCACATTTGCACTTTTTACTTTTTTAAAATATGTTTTATTGATTATGCTATTACAGTTGTCCCATTTTTCCCCCTTCACTCCCCTCCGCCCTGCACACCCCCTCCCACCCACATTCCCCCGCTTTAGTTCATGTCCATGGGTCGTATATACAAGTTCTTTGGCTTCTACATTTCCTATACTATTCTTACTCTCCCCCTGTCTATTTTCTACCTACCATCTGCGCTACTTATTCTCTGTACCTTTTCCCCTTCTCTCCCCCTCCCACTCCCCTGTTGATAACCCTCCATATGATCTCCATTTCTGTGTTACTAGAACCCTCCTGTTCTAGTTGTTTGCTTAGTTGTTAGGTGTGGTTATTAATGATTGTGAGTTTCCTATCATTTTACTATTCATATTTCTTATCTTCTTTTTCTTAGATAAATCCCTTCAACATTTCATATAATAAGGACTTGGTGATGATGAACTCCTTTAACTTGACCTTATCTGAGAAGCACTTTATCTGCCCTTCCGTTCTAAATGAAAGTTTTGCTGGATAGAGCCATCTTGGATGTAGGTCCTTGCCTTTCATGACTTTGAATACTTCTTTCCAGCCCCTTCTTACCTGTAAGGTCTCTTTAGAGGAATCAGCTGCCAGTCTTATGGGAACTCCTTTGTAGGTAACTGCCTCCTTTTCTCTTGTTGCTTTTAAGGTTCTCTCCTTATCTTTAATCTTGGGTAATGTAATTATGATGTGCCTTGGTGGGTTCCTCCTTAGATTCAACTTCTTCGGGACTCTTTGAGCTTCCTGGACTTCCTGGAAGTCTATTTCCTTTGCCAGATGGGAGAAGTTCTTCTTAATTATTTGTTCAAATAACTTTTCCACTTGCTGCTCTTCCTCTTCTCCTTCTGGTACCCCTATAATTTGAATGTTGGAACATTTAAATATCTCCTGGAGGTTCCTAAGCCTCTCATTGTTTTGAATTCTTGTTTCTTCATTATTTTCTGATTGGATGTTTCTTTCTTCCTTCTGGTCCATACCGTTGATTTGAGTCCCAGTTTCCTTCCCATCACTATTGGTTCCTTGTACATTTTCCTTTATTTCACTTAGTGTAACCTTCATTTGTTCATCTAATTTGTGACCAGATTCAACCAATTCTGTGACCATCCTGATTACCAGTGTTTTGAACTGTGCATCTGATAGGTTGGCTATCTCTTCATTGTTTAGTTCTATTTTTTCTGGAGCTTTGATGTGTTCTTTCATTTGGCCATTTTTTTTTCTTGGCATGCCTGTTATGTATGAGGGTCAGAGCCTTAGGTATTCATCAGGGTGAGGCAGCCCACATCGCTGTGTTGTGATGCTGTATGTGGGAGAGGGATCTAAGATGGAACAATGGCACCTGCTTGACTCTCGGTCGCCTTCAGTCACTTCCCCCACTTCCCACAAGCAAATTGGGCCCTTCTGGTGCTGATTTCTGGGTGGGTTGGCTTGTGTACATTCTAGGATCCTGTGGGTCTCTCCAATGTACTCTCCTGTGAGGCTGGGAGTTTCTCCTACTGCCTCAACCCCCACAGGTGTTTTCAATCAGTGGTTTGAGGCTTTATTTCCCTGTGCTGGGGCCCTAGGTTACTCAGTCCGTGCCACTCCCCAGTTGTTTCTCCCAGTTTATCTGCGCGTGAATGTAAGACCACCCAGTCTGCAATCCGCTGCCTTGCTGGGTCTGCCCACTGCTGCCTTGCCCGTCCCATTCCTCCAGTTACTGCCTTGCTGTGAGTATTCTCTGCCCAGCTGCCTGTCCCCGCCCCTCCTACCGGTCTGGATGGATGTTTCTTCTTTAACTCCTTGTTTGTTGAACTTCCATACAGTTCAATTTTTTGTCAGTTCTGGTTGTTTTTTTGTTTTTAAATTGTTGTTGTCCTTTTGGTTGTGCAAGGAGGTGCAGTGTGTCTACTTACACCTCCATCTTGGCTGGAAGCCTGCACTTTTCTTTTGAGAGTGGGAGTAGGGAAAATAATGGCTTGGTAGCAGATGGTGATTTGGGGTACACTTTGGGCAGTGTCCTCAAAGAAATGGCAGAGAAAATAAAGAGAAGGATGGGAACCCAGAAATAGGAGATTTAGAAAGACCATAGCAAAGACAATTTTTCCTAGAACCCACACAACTCTGCATGGACCAGCAGGAATGAATGAACATCTCTGCTTCCATAATTCACTGAGAGTCCTTTAATGTCCCCTTATGAAATCCTTGCTCTCTTCTCTTAAACTGTTAAGATGTAAGGAGGGAAAGGAAAAGGCTACGATTGAAAAAAGAAAGTTTTCATTCAAGTGCCTATGTCCTCTCCCTTTATATTTTCTGTACTATTTCAAGGCATATAACCCTGGGATTTGCCTTTTTTAGGGTAAGTACATTACTTCCCTCAGGAACACCTAGGGCAATGCCCTTGTTACAAAACCTTATTCATCTGTACTATATGTGGTTCTGGTTGATGAACCTTAAAAGAGAGGAAATGGAGCCAGAAAAGGTCTAGAGAAGGGCAGATAAAGTGATCAGAGGGATACAAAAGGGTATTGTGTGAGAGCACATTAAAATGATTACTTTCCTTAATGCTGACCTTTATGAAAGTATGAAGGGCACAGATAAGGTAAACTTGGACTAGATGATCAGACCCTATAGGACCATAACCATGGGAAGGCCACAGGAGCTAGGGGATCGCAAACAGATGAGTAGAAGTTAGTAATTCTTTGCATAGGAAGGATACAGTAATGCAACTCCCCACCCTTAGGTATTGTATAAACTGAGAAAATTTAAATGTTTTTATAAAACTGTAGTTGAAAAATCCATAATAAGTTATAAAAACAAGCCATGTGATGTTTATGAGTGCTTCTTTAATTGTCATTGTGGGTATCTTAAATCAGTGGTCTTCAAATCTGATTGATCATCATATTCACTTGGGGGCACTTATTAAACCATATATAGATTCCATAGCCCCATTTGAGACACCAAAAATAAAAATTTATGGAAATAATACTACCAAATTTATATTTTAAAAAGAGCCTCCAACTGGCTTTGATATTCATGGGATTTAGGAATACTGGTCCAGCAGCTGACCCTGCTGCCCTGGAAGGCAGCACTGTGACGGGGAAATAGCATGGACTATGGGATTGTGGAAACCCGGATTTAAATTCAGATGGCTGCTTTTCAGCGTGTGACTTAGACAACTTTCCTACCCTCCCTGAGCCGGAATCTATCTTTTAGAGTAGTATATCGAGGATCGATGCATGTTGGTGTTAAATGTTAGCCTGGGTATTTCCATCCCAACTTCCAACCAGCTCCTGTGGATTATCAAGCACCTAACCATAGGCTAATAATGTTATGGATTTAAGCATATCCACAGTGTTCATACATTCAAGTGTTTGTCACTGAAACACATAGTTGTGAATGTAGACATGTCATCTTTTTCTCTCTGTTCTAGCTCTTCCCTATTTCCAGTAACAGGTAGAATAATGAAAGCAGAAGCAGATGTTTCAGAACTATGAGGTTTCACTTACTGGATTCATGGTGTTTTCAGATCATTTGTTGTCATTAGGGGTTTAGGGGTTAAAACGTCTGTGCCTTTTAAGATTAGTTTATTGATACCTCTGTGGAGTTGAAACAAAGAGGAGAAAAAGTCACTGAGGATCTGAAAATGTGAGTGAACACCTATTAAACTGGTGTGCACTGAAACAGCTAGTGAGAAAACTTTAGACTCTCCAGCAAGTTACAGTAAAGACCTAGGGAAATGAGCAGAGAGAAGAAAACCAAGGAATGGAAGGGGAAAAGGAAGACAGGGTTCCTTTAAGAGATAGGTGCAAGTAAGGCAGATGCTGGTATTCAGAGGAAAGAGAATGAAAGCTAAAGCAGACTGCCAGGCTTCTCTGTTTAACTGGCTGTAAGGAAAGTGAGGTCATCTGAGATGTGGGAGGATTGGGTTCTAGTTCTGTTCTAGTGCACAGCTGATCATGGGCCACTATTGAATCCCAGGGTCACACAGGTGTTTGCAAACTCCATTTCCTTGAATGGAAACACAGACTTGTAGGGAGAAATCTGTCTGGTGGGCTGAGCAGGATGGAATGAGGAGGCAATGAACTTATGAAGTCTTCCCTCAAGCCATGCCAGATAATGGTGAGTCTGTTTGTCCTCTTCTCTTTTCATTAGCTTATTTGGATCCTCTCAGAGAGTCTGTTCAGCAATCTCTCTGGTGAACCTGTTTCTGTGTCAGACTGGCCTGTAGCTGGTTATTGAGGAAGATTTATGCCTAACAGATTGGGAACAATAATTTTCCTGGTATATTGGAATTGAGGTCAGCACCCAAAGCACAAGCCAAAAGGTGCTCAGAATCCCTATTTCAGATCCTGAGCACCAACTGCAGGTGTGGCTAGACACTTGCCTCAAAGAGCTTCCTGAGGAGAGGCTCTCTGAGAGCCCAGGTGGAAGCACAGAGTTAGGGAATACAGGGCATGTTTGTTTGAGAACAGCTTCCCTCCTATAGGAATAGCAGGAAATAAGAGGAGAAATGAGGTCTAAATGGAAGGGGCAGGGCTCATAAGTAATTTATATATCATTTGGAAGAAAACTAAAGGTTGCTTTGGCATCAGTTCTCTGTTTTGGGAAAATCATTCTGAGCTTCTGTTAGACCTGTTTTATTTTAATTCTTCTTAATTATACAAGCAATATGTAGATGTATTCTTAATTTAGAAGTTAGACCATTAAAAAGAAAGATAGCCCTCCCTTACCAGAACCCTAGACTATATAATATATAATATTAGAATAAGTGTATATCATCTATTATATAATATAATAGATGGTATATTATAATAAATATATTATCTATTATATAATATTTAATAGGCAGATAGATATGTCTGGAGAAAGTCCAGCTGTTGTTAATCTAATGAGAACAGTTTGCATGACATCAATGTAGCCAAGGAGAGTGGACTGGAATGAGTATTTGTGAACAATGACAACTTCACTGTTCTAGTCAGTGGAGACAGTAGATACTGTTGAGTGAAAATGTATACTGTTTGGGCCTCACATTCAAAATGACTGAGTGAGTAGAGCAATGAATATGCATCAAATTTTGCATTAAGCTTGAACATTCCTCCATGGAAATAATTATTTAGATGATTTAAGAGGCCACAGCTATGGGCAACTGATGATTGGCAGCTTCATTATGACATTGTACCCATTCATGCATCATGTCTCATGCAGAGTTTTTTGGCAAAACATCAAATCACCCAGGTGACTCAGCTTCCTTATAGCCCAGATTTGGTGCCCTGTGACTTCTGGCTTTTCCCAAAACCAAAATCACCTTTGAAAGGAAAGAGATTTCAGACCTTTAATGAGATTCAGAAAAATACAATGGGGCAGCTGATGGCAACTGGGAGAACTGTGTGAGGTCCCAAGGTACCTACTTTGAAGGGGTCTGAAATGTCATTGTCCTGTGTAAAATGATTCTTGTGTCTTATATCTTCTTCAGTACACATCTCTATTTTTCATATTGCATGGCTGGATACCTTCTGGACAGGCTATATATATATATATATATATATATTCTCTTTGTATACACAGATATATATACATACATATTTGTATATAAATATGCATATGCACACAGAAACATATGTATATGTGTACACACACACACACACACACACACACACACAATCTGTGGTAAACATCTGTAACAGAGTATGATGTAGAATAGTGTTGTACCCTGGCTGGTGTAGCTCAGTGGATTGAGCATGGGCTGCGAACCAGAAGGTTGCTGGTTCAATTCCCAGTCAGGGCACATGCCTGAGTTGCAGGCTAGGTTCCCAGTGGGGCTGTGTGAGAGGCAACCACACATTCATGTTTCTCTCCCTCTCTTTCTCCTTCCCTTCTGCTCTCTCTAAAAATAAATAAAATGGAATCTTTAAAAAAAAGAGTGGTGTTGTGATAAAATATTTTTTCTAATGTGGCTTTTTAGTATTACTAAATTTGTTCTATAGAAAATGATTTTTTTGAATTTGAGTTAGAACAGAGAAAATAAAAGTTTATCACTAAAAATCTGGATTGTGGAGCCCAACTTTGTGGGTGTGTGACCTTGGACAATTTGTTAATATTTCTGTTTTCCAGTTTTTCATCAGTAAAATTGGAATATAATTGGATTTGTATCACAAGTTTGTTTTGATAATTAAATGAATTAATGCATGTAAACCACTTAAAACAATGCCTTACATATTGTAGAAGTGTTACAAATAGAAAATGTTTTACTGCAATAAATTATAACATATGAATATACCATATTTTATTGATTTCACTACTGAATGGCATATTGGCTCTTTTCTAATTTTGCATTATTACAAACAACCCTGCAATAAAATATTTGATCAATTTATAACACGTGTTTTCAGAACATGTGTTACAACTCAGATGGAAAGTGCTACTATTATAGTAAATGCTTTTGAAATCGCATTGATACTAAGAATTTAATGTAACTTCTTTCTGATTTACACACCTGAGATTATTTTTCCTATCTGTGAAATGACTTTAGAGAAGTTATATCCCAAAGATTTAATGAGGTTATGTCCCTTTTAACTGTCAAGAGTCCCCATTCTTTACACTGATATTCTTTTGAATTGTTGATAATTAATCAGGTACATCAGTGATGAAATGTCACATAGATATCACTCCAACCCTTCGATCTATAGCTTTGAAGGAGGTTTTTCTCCCTGCCCGGTGGCCCTGTCATTGCCAAGCTTTCCTCTTATTAACCTTGAAGTCACAAGGAGCAGCCTCTCCTGTGTTTTCATTGTATCTCCCATCTGAAGAGATGCTATCACACTCCAAAAACATTAAAAGGACCACATCACCCCTACACAGAAAGAGGTCACAGGTTTAAATTTTTTTGTATATTTTTGCCCAGTGGGACTTTTTGCACCACCAGTCACAGGCAAGCATACAACACTAAGTGCCTTATATTGGTGTGCAGACGACATTTTAATATTACAAATTGTTCATGAAATTTCCTTTCTTTAGTCTTCTCTGAGCTTTAGGCAAAGAAATTATTTTCTTCCTTAAAAATTTTCAACTTCACCAAGGTGTTTTAATCCTTACAGAGTTGACACCCACTTGATGGTTCTGTAGACCTGTATTCAATTCCAACACGAACTAGGAAAACTCTCATTTGTAATTCTGACAAACTTAGTCTAATGGCTGCCCCTCAGTCTGCTGTGGCTCTCAGTTTTGTGCAAATGCAGTACTGAAGCTTTGGAAATAAAATACAACCTGGCATTTACTCACATGTTTCTTGCTGACAATTATTCCACTTTATCAATTCAAGTGAAATCTCCTTTATCCCATGCCAAGATCATACTATGGCCCCATATATTGCCCTTTCCATTTTGGTATTTCTAGTAGTAGAGCGAGCACAGACATTTGGCTGAAATGGATTACAGAAAATAAGAATTTGTAAGCCAAAGCAGTCAAGGTTTTTTGGGATATTAAGGAAAAAGGCCAGAGTGCTGAAGTCAACCTGCACAGCCTCCATCATTTTGCTGAGGGTTAGCCCTGCATGCTGGAAACTGTACTAAATCCAAGAAAAGCTGCATGTGGGTAATTTTTTATATACACCTGACAAAGAGGCTTTTCTGCTCTGTGTAGTTTATAGAAATGTTGTAAATGGTAAAACAAAAATTTTAAAAGCTTTCCAACATGTCTATAAACTACACAGAGTGGTAAACTTAATAAAGGAAATTTTCACCACTGTATTGAGCTAGATGTACAGATATAAGACAATGGTGTCTGAAAGAATGAACTTTGAATTTCACTGCACTAGTAATTTTGTGTGCTGTGTGGCAAGTCATTTAATTACTTCCAGGTGCCATTTTTTATCTGTAAAATGATAATAATAATAAGTACCTTATAAGGTTGCTGAGAAGATGAAACATACTAAGATATGAAAATCACTTCATATATTTTAGAGAACGTACTGACATTTCCACAAAGAATATATATTTATTTATATATATATACACACATATATATAAAATGAAATATGTTACTTATTTTCTAACTTCTACAGCACACATCTAACTTTGGTGCACATATGAGAGCTTGTATGCACATACACACACGTACAGGTGGAGAGGGAGAGGGAAGTTGGCAGCAACACTTACTTTTGGAACTCTCTAATCTCAAGGGTAACGTATCTTACTAGGCAAAAATTCTAGGTAACTATTTGAGGCATATAAAGAATATAAATGTGTATGAGTCTAATTGGAGAGAGAAAAAAGCTAGGGCTAGCTGTGAATTGTATCTCTGTAAAGAGTACTTCTGTCTTTGGATTCAACCTCCCAGCAAGTAAAGGATTCCTTCCCATTGCATCTTTTTTGGAGGCACCCAGCAGGTGCCTGTGCTCTGTCACAGAGCTGCTCACATGTGTGTATATAAAGCCCTCTTATATGAAAAAAGAAATGGAAAATATCTTCACATACAACTACAGAATACAACTTTGGGTTATTCCAAAAATGAGTTATATTTCTCTGTCTGTACTATTGGGGAATCTCTGTTTGCATTAATACACTATCATGTCTTTTGATCTTTATGATTTATAAAAGATAAAAATATGGGCATAAAATTGAGTTAGCAAAGTTGAGGTATAAAATGGTCTTATAAATGACTCAAAATATGTTTGTATGGGTTCCTTTTCACTTTGTTTCATTTCATCAAAAAACATAAAGCAAATTAAACAATTATTATATATGTTGGAGACTATAGAATCTACGTGAGAAAAATGACTACCACCTGAAAAGTATCTATGAAACTGACCTGAGCAGATCCTTCTGAAAACCAATGGACTTGAACCTCTCTTCCTCACAATGGAAAAAAATATGGAAAGGAAGAAAATATTCATCATGACCCCACAACAGCTCAGAGGTGATGAGACCTCAGATCCACATTCCATGTTAGAGAAAAACTCTCAGAACTCCTGAGTTACAGTAAACAGTTGTTTCTCTCTGCTTTGCTAACCAAAGATAATTCCCCCTCATTTCCACTGCCTTTCATTTCATCCTCTTTATTATTTTTCTCATTTAATCAATTCAGGTTATTTCAGTGAGGATGCAAAATTGAAAGTCCTAGGCTGGCCTCTGGTTTACACATAAGAAGCGGTGCTGTAAGGGCCCTTGCCATAAGCACCATTCCCATGGGTGCTTCAGTTCTGACCCATAGAGGCTACAGCTATTAATGAGAAGGAGTTTAAGTCTCCCTGACTCATTCAACCCTTGTCCTTTCCCCTGAGACTACCAGCAAGAGAAGCAATTAGAGCCAATTGTGGTGGTGGTTGGCTGCCTTTTAAAATAGAAACCATCTTAAAATCCTTCTAAGAGCTTGAGTTACATTCAGCTTTCTTACAGACTGCAGAGACATTAGGTGACAATGCTGAGAATTACCCAGATTATCCAAGGAAGGCTGTAATAGTCCAATTACCAACACTTGTTTGCTGTCTTTTAGTGGACTTTCTCTGAAGTCAGGAACGAGGATATGCTGCAGTAGGGCTGGAGATGTTAGGGAGACAATGGGGGAGGAAGAAAACTGTTCTGAGAATAAAATTGCTTGCATGGATGACTCAAAACTCCAGTGGATTAGGTGACTACCAGAGGCACTTAAGTGTTTCATTAACCTTTACCATTGGGGAAATGGTTTTTACATAGGTATGAAATCCCCCACCAAGCCTGTGTTCATTATGTGTGTACAGACACACACACACACACACACACACACACACACACACACACTTGAGGAAAAGTTAGTGGATTTTTAAAAAACTGTTAAGATCCTACATTTTTTTTCTTCCTGAGTTAGATAATACCAAGATTTCTAGAAAACTCTAAAGTAAATCTGAAAATGAATGTGCTTATTTGTCACCTATTTTAATTCTTTGAACTGGATTTTCTTGCTTGGAATCAGAATAAACTAGAAAGTGAGGCAGCCCTTAGCAAACTGTTGGAGACTAGTGTTAAAATTTCCATCCTTCAGGGAAAGAAAAAAGAAACCAAAATTTGTTTGTCCTCTGAGCACATTTTCCCTTGTCAGGTCATAAGAAGGATGATATAGATGTCTACTAAATACTTAATTTCCATAATAAAGTAGTAAGTGATGCTTTTCCTTTTCTTTTCTTCAGTAGAGCTATTAATATGCTGTTATTTGGAGTCTCTGATCTTCTTACTTACCTCTAGGTGTCTGATAACTAATCAAGAGCTATAATTCATGAACACAGGAGATGAGTACTCAACTTCACTCAGAATTCTTCTGAATCTTTATTCTCATCCATCAATCCCTGCAGTGATAAAGGAACCACATGGAAGGATCTCTCCATTTTTTTCTTCTGCTACACTTGTTTACATTCATACTTCACCTTTCAAAAATTTTTTCTATAATTTCATCTTTCTTGTAGCCAGTATCTTTTAAATTACAGTATTAAGATATATGCAGACAATCCTAGATATATTTCTGGAGCACTGGAAATTGTGCAATTATGTGCTTAAACCATTTGCTCATCTTTTCGTTTTAAGAGCATCTGTATTTCTCCATGAGTGCTCATTTCTGTAGTTTATAATTTTCATTTTGGAGCATTCTGTACCCTAGACCATTCTACACTGGGCAATGGCAGCTGTATCTACTCAGATTGAATTATATTGAAAAAATCTTGGGTCTGCCAACAAATATCTTCGAAGGAACATATAGGTGTGTGTTTGTGTGTGTGTGTTAATGGAGGTGTTTACATGTTAATCAGGATATCGATTTACACAGAGTAGGACGACTTAGATTTACAGTTGTGAGTACACAAAACAGTTTATTATTGTGTTATTATTTATTAAGTATTATGTTATTTTCATATGAACAACTGTAAACCTACTTTTGCCCCACCCTGTATGTCTCTGGTCATTCCCATCAGGCCTTTCACAGCTTTAGTAGCTTTGTGTTGGCTCAGGATCCCTCTGGCTGCCAGATCACTGCCCTTTAGAGTAGGTTCAGAGATGCTGGTGGGCCTGGATTTCTTTCCATTTGTTGTTTAGGTAGAAGGAGACCCATCTATGAAGGCATCAACCTTCCTGTTACAGATGCAGAAAAAATAGGGTTTTGCAAGTTATAATAGGTTGAACAATGACAACCCAAAAATATCAAGTCCTAATCCCTGGAATTTGTAAGCATTATTTTATTTGGAAAAGGGGTCTTTGCAGATATAATTCAGTTAAGGGTCTTGAAATGAGGGAATTACTATGGATTATTCCCATAGACCTTAAAGCTATTTGGAGTCAAGTGTTATTAGAGAGGAGCAAAGAGCCATAGCAGACACAGGAGGAGAAGGCAACATGATGAGAGGCAGAGATTGCCGTGATTCTGGAACAAGCCCAGGAACACTAAGGCAGCCACCAGAAGCTGGAAGAGACAAGAAAGGATTTTTTTTCCTAGAGTCCCTACAGTGGGTGGCCCTGCTGGCTGTGAATTTTTCTAGCTTCCCAAACTGTAAGAGAATAAATTTCTGTTGTTTGAAGCCACCAAGTCTGTGTGGTAATTTGTTACAGTAGTCTCAGGAAACTAGTATGTGGTGGGGGTTGGAGGAACAAACACAGGATATAATATTTCATAAATATGTTGCTTCATAGACTTATTACATTATCAGAATTCTTCAGTATTATCATTAGCACCCCTAGTGGGCATTACCACCCCTCTCATTCCCCTGCAGCTGCATTGTTTAATACTGTACCCACCAGCCACATGTGGCTATTAAATAATTGAAATGCAGCTACTGAAACCAAGGAATTGAATTTTTAATACTCTTCAATTTTAATTAACTTAAATTTTTAAAATTGGTAGTGGATTTAGTTATTGGAAAACTTCTAAGTATGCTTGGAACAATTTAAGTATGTGAATTTACTAATTTAATGAAATATAAATATATATCAAAATTTCTAAGGAAATTTAGTATCTAATTTGATATATGCTCTAAGAATAAAATATATACCACATTTCAAAGACTTATTATAAAAAATGCAAACTATTTTACCAACAGGTTTTATATTGCTGTATGTTACAATGGTAATATTTTGCATATATTATATTAAATGAAATTAATTTCATTTCTTTTGCTGTTTAAAATGAGACTAGTAGAAAATGGGAAATTGCATACACAAATGACATTACATTACTTTGGGACAGTGCTGCTCTGTGTCTCCCTTGTGAACAACCCAGCCAACTAGACCCAGGAATGAATCTGGTTTCCTGTAATACATGGACCAAAATATTCACCCAATTTGCCATTATCTTGGGAATAACTATTACCACAGCTCTGTTCTCACAAACAGTCAATTTGCTCATCTTTAATGAAAACAATCATGTTTGGAACTAGAACTTAAAAATAAATATTAAGCACTGCCTTCACTCACTTCATCACATGAGGGAGAAAAATCAAGATTATAAGAAGTTTTTAGTGGTTATCATTTGAGGGTATTTACAGGATTTGCAAAGAAGATATTTTCAAGAAGCAAATAAGTTTACAGAGTTTTGACAAAGATATTTGAGTCCCATTTCTTATATCTCTTGATAGTTCTATGTCACACAGCAATGTTTTTATTCTTAGTTTGCTTTATTTGCCTCATGGACGTATTTTAAACAATTAAAAAGGAACATTGTTAGGTACTCATGTAAATTAATTAATTTCAATTAAATTGATTTAAAATGTTATTTCACTTGAAAAATGCAATAACATTTCAAAATTTTCTACTGTTGCACTAAATGTAGTCTATATATTAAGGAATTGCTGGTTTTAGGCAGTTAACCATAGTGAAAAATAACTCAGTAAAACCAGAATTGGAAGTAGAAAGATTTTTCTCTACTAGTCTCTGCCAGACGGATTGTGGAGCTGAAAACTATGAGCAATAAACAATAGTTGAGAGTAGGAAATCTTTTGTACTTGGCATTTTGAGAGAGGTTCAATTTTGTTTGATTTCTTTCTCTTCTTGACTCTGTAATTAATGCACGTTCTCCTATGGGTTTCTCCCACCTTGCATCCACACCTACCACAGCTCCTGCTGTCTGCAGGGAGATCTTCACGGAGAACTGACAAGCATGTCACTTGCATCACAAAAACTACCAGAGTTCAAAAGGACTTAATGTTCTTTTCATTTCACAGATGGGGAGTAGTTTAGAATCAGAGCTAGGACTAGCACAGAGGGTCTTCTGACATCCAATCTAATTTTTTGCCCTGCTAACTCATATTTTCCTCTCCAGATGACCTGAAAATACCCTGAATGTTATGCTTTTACATGATATCCTTACTCCCAAAGGAATCTGATCAAAACTGAAAGGCCAATTAGAAACCGGTGGGTGGTTGCTATCAGAGTGACACAGCTGTGGACGTCTGCTGAATTTCCAGAGTTCTCTGCTCACTCACCCCTCATATTTTTCCCAGAATGTTTGCTGCTATAACGGGGTCCTGTTTCTGAGACAAGCATTGCAGTACTGTTGTCAGTGGTATTTATTACAAAGTCCCATGTAAAATTTCTAAGAGGAAACCTAAATTCTTAGCCATATACACACGTCTTCTGGACTCGGAGATTAACATGTATATTCCAGGTTTTTAAAATTAAACTCATTTAATGTAGCATTTCAACTTAAAAAGCTAAAAACTAGTTATTTCAATTTATACAGTCAGACCTAATAGCAATATTTGAGGTACAATTTGGAGAAAAATGAATACCTTAGTCTACACTGTCACTCTTCTAAAGTGCTACATTTTGCATATCTAAGTTTGTTTTCCTGTGGTCATGCTCATAAACTTCAAGACTATATATTGCCCTTCTTAAAATGTTGTTTTTTTCTGCACTTAACATCTTCCTAGATAATATTTGATGTCCTGTGCATTCTAGTGACTAGATCATCGGCCCACACTCAGAGATCTTACCACCACAGGCATGGAACTGGAGTGGGTCAGTGTGTATGTGGGCCTGATGACTCAGTCTGGAAAAGCACACACGGGGAGGTACGTACAATATCTCCAAATACTGGTGTGCAGATACACATTGTATCTGCCTCCTTGGGCTATTCTCTCAGGGCCTTGTAGTTCTAGTGTGAAAAACTAGTGCCATTCCCAGACTGTACCTCAAGGAGCTGTGAGGATAATAGAGATGGTGTATTCATGTACATTGTAAAATAAATTAACTGTGAAACAAATAATTGTTTTAGGGACTCTACTGTAATAGGGCATTGAAAGAAAAGTGAGGAAAAGGAGGGTGGAGGGATAGAACATTATGAACTAAAGAAATAAGTGATGGAGAAGACCAGGGGCTTAGGATGAGTCAGGCCCATAGGTGCAATGCTGATGTGGAAGTCTTATTGTTGTTGTTGTTTTTAAGTTGGAGTTTTAGCCCACTGTATACAGCTGTGAAAAGTGTACCAGAACTTTTTACATATGGCAGTAGCAAATTTTGATAGAGAGATAGGGCAGTGACATTAATTTTATTCTTGGCATTATTAAAAATAGATTATGCCTGCACGCAGAGGGCTTTGTAAACTAAACATCCATTCAGTTGTATGGATTGTCATTATTATTTGGTGAGGTGGGGAAGTTTGTTTTTTTGAATCCTAACAGTTTAGTGGTTTTCACTTACATTTTTGTATTTTACTGCTTTTATCTTTAACCATTTGTTTTATCTTCCGCTTCTGTTCTTTACAAAGTATATATCCATTTAGTCTCTACTATATCAGTGACCTGTTAGGTCATTATGCCAGATGACCTTTGAAAACAGTCCTAAGTGGATATGTAAATAAGATATGTGCATAGAGGTTGTCTGTCTGATATTTTCTTTGTACACAAACTTTTCTTCAAAGCAATAACTAAAGCTTTTTGCCTTTTTCAAACTCTTAAATCCTCTAGAGGTTATTTTCAGTGAAGTGATGAGAAGGAAGAGTTCAAATAGAATTGGTTTAATAGAGCTATGATGTGAAAAGTCTCGCAACATGCTGTCTGCCTGAAATGGCCAATCATGGAAGCATTAAAATCAGAGTGGGGAAGGAGGCTGAGGCATTCCAAAGAGGCACTGAATTAAAGAATGACAGCAGCTTGCCATTCCTGTGCAGAAAAATAAAAAGTATTATAGGATGAGAAATAGCCAAAGAAGCATTTGAAAGAGTCATCATCTATGAACTACAAACAGCTTCAGCCATAAATTTAGTGTAAGAACATGTCCCCATTCCTCTCCCACCAATGACCAATGAAATTAAAACTTCATATTTATTTCTCTCATTATATACTTCCTTCATGGGAACTTTTTTCTCTTTCATACCTGTATTTTTATTGTTGTTCAAGTACAGTTGTCTGCATTTTCTCCCTACCTCTACCCCCTACCTCAGCCATCCCCACCTCCCTCCCAATCCCACTTCTGCTTGGTATTGTACATGTATTCTTTATAGTTGTTCCTGAAAACCCTTCCCCCTTTTCCCCCATTGTTCCCTCCCAGTTCCCCTCTGGCTACTGTCAGTTTAACATTTTAATGGTACATTTGGATTCCTTCTCCTGAGCTATTTATTAACTATTCTCAGAGTATTATTCATACACACAATCTTTAAAGCTGCCTGTCTGGTCATGACAAATGTAGCCCGAGGGCAGGGACTTTCTAAGAGATTACTGCCTAAGAAGTATGATGATAGTGGCAGCAAGCATATGGAATTGCAGATGACTGAAATACAATGTGGAATAACTAGATAAAGTGTCAGCAATGAGTTCTGCCAGAATTATGGGAGTGGGCAGTTCTGAATCTTTGGATGGTTTGTCTAAACCACTAAGGCAAAAATAGAAACTTGGTTATCAGTGGTATGTCATGATTCATGAAATGTGCAGGAAATTATTTCACAAATCAGACTTCCATTTAAAACAGTGTGTTTACTATTATAAATTTATGTACCATGAGTATGCATGCATAAATATAGGCAATGTCTTTATGTGTAAAGAAGAAAACAAATAGGTCTAATTCCATCACTTGGAGAGAACTACTATTCTTCTGATGTCTAATTTTCCAGTGTGTGTATGCCTGAGTATGTATTTTTCAAAAACAAGGTGTCACACTATGTACTTTGACTTATAATGTACTTTGTCTGAAATATCTTGAGAAGTGAAGGAAGGGATTGGAGGAAATGGACATATAGGTCTTTTAAGGATTTATCTGTGACTGAAGCTGGGAACCAAGTTGGAGAGGGAAAGAGCAATTGAAGAATTTGTGGTTTTGAGATGACGATGGTGAGTATGGTCCGCTGAAACTATGAAACTGGGCTTTAATGGAATGAGGGCCACCCCCTGTGTTGTACCAGGAGGGAAAAGAAGCCACATGCAGGTGGTTTTCAAAACAGATGAAATGATAAGAAGATGAAGAAAGTCAGTGTTAGTCATTTGTCCTTGTCTTTTCTAGAGAAGTCCAAGGGAAAGTCTTCAATTAATTGAAAATGAAGATGAGGGTATAGAGGTTTTGAGAAAAGAGAATGTGTGAAAATGTTATTGGTGAATAGAAGAATGAATTGTCTAGAACACTATGGTGGGGATTGCCAGACAATTTTGCATTCCTACTTGAAGTTCACATTCATGCAACTAAAATGAAACCAGTTTGCTTAGTGATGCAGTTCTTGCAGAAATGTTTAGCTGTTTAGACGCAAGTACAGCAAAGGTTAATGATATAATTCTTTCAGAATTGGAGTTTTGCCAGGTGGCTGTAATGGAGGAAGCTGAGAACATTTGCAAGGAAATGTTAATTATAACAGAAAAACAAGAAAGTGGAGACACAGGAGGGCAAATGGGATATTTGGGAAATCAAAGAATTTTGGCAGCAGGAGTACCAAGCAAATTGGGGGGAAGGTTTAAAAATAGTTGTCAAATATCAGAATGTTTAAAATTGAGTTTCTATTGAGTACAAGGTTCTCAGGGTGCCCTTGAATTGATGGCAGGTAGTGGAAGAAGATGAAGACTTGAAGGAAAGGAGAGACAGACTGAATGATTCATTAATGTGAACATTGAATTCACTGTGAAAATGGTAGTTCTTGTGGTGAAAGAAGCTATGTGGTAAAATTTTTGATGAAATGCAGTGATGAGGAGATAAGGGGGTAGCTGTAGCAAGTGGGTAAGGCTATGATTTATTAAGATGGTGTGCATTTTAAAGGTGTAGTGGTTTTGTAAGGGGAGAGCTGATAATAGTCTGGAAGCCACAAGGGGAAGCAAGGAGGACGCTAACCTCACTTTCTGATTCTGAGGTAATAGTGTATGTAAGAAGGAACACAGTCATTACTTGCGAAGGTTATAGAAGAAATTTTGTTGTCAGAGGTGAATTAGGTTTCAGCCAAGATAAGGAGGGAAAAGAAATGTTCTGAGAAATTAAAAGTGGAAGGAGTTTGGGGAAGGGAAGGGATAGAGAATGAGTCTGAGTAGGAGATTAGCAGAAAAATATGAAGATGAGTCTGGGTTAAAACAAATGGCCAGAGAGATCTGGGTTACTAGTGGTGACTTAGGCAAGAGAGGATGATAGTCATTGGTGAGACTGTCTTTATCTCTCTGAGATAAGTACTATTCACAGGACTGCAGTTCTCTGAGACTTTATCATTGGACTGCTTAGATCTCAGAGTCCTTATAAAAGGGAAAGGGCCGAGCCAGTGCAGCTTCACATCATCTATTTTATATATGAATTTCCCCATAAGCTTTTGTGTGAAGGAACTGTCATGTGGCTTTAAAAAAATTAAACTACTGTTGCAGGCCATCCTTCATCAAGCCTCATTTAGACAAATTTCTGGGTAATCAAGAAAGGGATACATGAATTTTTTATCTTCTCTTTCACACTGAAAAGGTAGATTTGATCATAATTAGGTCTGTGGGTGAGAAATGGAACAGAGGAAGCAAAAATGATCAGGAAACAGGGAGTCAAGTTGAATAAGCAGAGAATTCTGATTTTGTGTTTCTTTTTAGACAGGATGTGGAATCTCTTGTCAGAAAAATAGCACTACAAACTGTGGATGATCCTATCCATTAGGGGAGATTTATACACATCAACTTTCATTCTAGGCTCACAGAGGGCTGAAAGCCAGGACAGACATGTCTTAATGGTGCCGATTCACCGGTACATTGAAATATGCCTCATTCCCTTCGCTCTCCACCCTGTACAGCAGATGACAGCAGCTTCTATTGGCTAACATTTCATTCAGTGGACAAAGTGTGGGCAGTAAGATAGTCCATTTTTTTCTTCCCTAGACTAGTTATTTTCCATCACAGAGACTGTGCTGTCAGTGGTATTAAGTCTCTTAGCCATCCCCTACCTCCTTCTTGTTCTTTTTTTCTTTTTTCCAAATCCAAAGTAACAACATCTGGATAATTAGAATGATTAGCGTTCTTTTATAGCTAGAATTCTTGAACATTTGTGTTGGCTGAGATAATGGAATTTCCCTCACATAATCTTCTATCTTTAGTAATGCTCAGAATTATAATTTTCATATTGTGAAAACTCAGTTTTTCCTCTTGGGGCAAAAACCCAAGCTTCTCTAAGCATAGATGAGAAGTGATTTCCTAATCCAACGCCTGTCACAGAAGTTTCACTTTGAGAAGTTTTCTATGAATTAATTATTATCACTGTTTACTTGATCACACCGTTTAAGCTATCATTTTAGATGTAACTTTGGTCATCTCTCTTATCACTTCTATTAGATTTAGATATTCTCCTTTTTATCTTTAAGTGTTTCTCAGGAAATACTTCCATGCTAACTTTTAGACCAGGTTATGTGCCATTGCCTTTTGCACCCAGAACACTATTTTCCTATTTCTTATCACTAATATAATTTTTGTTATTGCTTATTTAGTTACCGGTGTCTGTATGTCTGTGAGGGAGGAGCACATATCTTGTTCATTTTTATACCCACAGTAGCTCACATAGTTCCTGTCTCAAATATATGTTTAATAAATATTTATTGAGTGAATAAATGCCACCTTTCAAACTTGGAAAATTAGTATGTGTAAGAATTCATCTTAAAACTGCTCATGAAGTCATTTCATTTATATTCTCTCATCCTTAATAGGTTAATTTATTTTAATTTATTTTCTAACTCTAGGCTAATTTCAGTGCCAGATATTCAGAAGTCACTCAATATTTGTTGATTGAACAATACGAGTTCATTTACACTGTGTACTCAGAGTTGGGAAAGGTGAGTTCTGGAAAGGAAACCAGAAATATAGTTCCTTTGGAGGCTTAACAATGCTCCATGTTTATAAGAAAGTGCTTCAGATTTCTATGTCTAGATCCTTACCTCTATCTTCTTTGTTTTCCCATTGAAACAGAAAAAAAACAGATTTTACTCTCAAGAAAGTATTTTTATTTTCTCTCCTTTAATGCAATATCTACAAATATTCCTGAGCAGATTGGTTTTAGTCAAGAGAGGATACACATTTATTCAGAAATTAGACCCCTTTCCTACTTTTAATAAACTATCCATTGGACCTTTAAGTCAGGATCTAGCACTGATGCTTAGGAAATGAAATTTGATACTGCTGTGCCAATGAACAAATCAAAACATGTTCCTTGTGGTGTAAGATAGTTCTTTCAAGTACAGGACAAGACTATGGATGACATATTGTAAGTATTGTGGCAATTGGGGTTTTAAAAATTAAAAAGGCTGAAATCAAATCCAGAGAATCAGCATAAAATCAGAATTACATGCAAATGCCCTCCGGGAAGCTGATTATCAGGTAAGAAATAGGTAAGCAGGTCAGATTTTTTAAGCTTTTAATTACAAAGATCTTGCCATCAAATGAATGAGAGACATTACCCGCCTTCCTCTTTAGGATAAAGCCCATAGTTATGACTGAATCCAGTGGTGTGTAGAAACAGATGATGCTTGTTATTTCCAGACACTCGCCATCCTTTATTATGTAGAATCCATCCAGAGAGGAATATACTTGAAGTAATGAATTGATGCGTGATCACCAACCGGCAGTGACCGCGGAATGCTGCGGATGGCCTGTTGACACACGAGAAATGAACAGACACAGAAACAGGCAATTTTCTGTGGAGAAGTAGGGATGGAAGGGCCACTCTCCAAGTGGCGAGCACCTTGGCCACCCTAGCTAGGGGTGGGCACTTTGACCACCCTCTCTGGGGAAGGGCGCTTGTTTTCCTGTCCCAGCAGGCCTTTTATTGGGTTCCTTAGTACAAGAATTTAGGTAAAGCTCATTACTCATTGCAGGGAAGTAAGGATCAAATAACAAGGAACCCTGAGGGCCTACTTTGAGTCAGTGTCAAAGAGCTGTAAAACTTTGGGGAACAAACTTACTTCCTCCTTGGACCCTTCTCATTCAACTGAGAGCATTCTAAACAAAGCACATTTCACAGGATTTTACATATTGTTTCTTAGGCCTGATCACCCCGGAACCCGCCCTTTCTAGTACAGGGTTACACCACCCTGTCATTGTTTCAGGCTTAGGTGGAGCAAGGGGAACTAAGGCAACCAAGAGATAAGGAGATTTTCTCGAAGATGGAACGAGCACTCAGGCTTTATCAAAGCCGGGGGGTGAAAGTCCATCACCCCCTTTTTGCCATAGCCCCCAAAGTCCTTCCTTGGGGGCCTCCCACGTGATCGTGCCTGTCTTAGGTCGTTCCCCCCTTGGTGAATCTTACCCGTCATTGGCTAACTGACCAAGCATTGAGGTACAGGCAGGGTGAAGTAAAAAGGAGCAGAAGTGGTGCTCCTGCCAGGGAGATAAGCTTTTGTCTCCTTGCTGGCTTATGGTTCCAAGGTCATTCCCTTAGCCTTAGCCTAGGCAGGGGTTATAGCTTCTGATACCAGGCAGGGTGATTCCCAACAATGAATGAATCATGTGATGTTTAGGTCCAGAGCAAATTTTTGTAGTTTCAATATATCACTGACAATTTTGAATTTGTAATGGCCAATGAGTTTATATTTCAGATTTTTTTATGTTCTTGGGAGCTATATTGCTCTCATTTTAACATGTACTGAGGGTCTACTATCCACTGAGCACTGAGATTGCTCCTGGCTCCTGTAGCTATGAACTAAAGATTAAGTTCTAGTAGAAT
Source organism: Tonatia bakeri (assembly GCA_004024845.1). Lineage (NCBI taxonomy): Eukaryota > Metazoa > Chordata > Mammalia > Chiroptera > Phyllostomidae > Tonatia > Tonatia bakeri. The sequence goes on from PVIA01000188.1 coordinate 273,944, forward strand.
GAGAACAGATAGGTAATCAGAAATTCAATATAGTGAATAAAGAGAATTTGGAGGTAAACTACTAAAACTCAGTTTAAAGCCCAAGAGCAGGCTGCTTGAGCACCACACCTAAACTGATTTTTAAAAAAAATGAATGTGGCTTTGCCATGGGAGGAAGATGGGGAAGCTATTTTAGGTAGATAGAACATTATGGACAGGGTATGGAGGGGTGTGTGTGTGTGTGTGTGTGTGTGTGTGTGTGTGTGAGGGGGGGCAGGATATAGGGTAATTGGAGCCTCTCCAAAGATCATAAGAAAGGAAATAGTGAGTTAATCAAGACTTTGACTAGGAAAGGTATTTTATGCTATATTAATGAACTTGGAATTTGTCCCAGGACAGTGATTTATGCATAAAGGATGTCTGTCGAATACTTGTGTTCATTCAAAAGACTCTGAACAGTAGATAATTTAGGAAAATAAGACAATACAGAAAAGAAGTCCAATACAATAATCTTGGTATGAGCTATAAGGATGCAAATTAGAGGGTGTTTTTTTAAAGGTGAAGAAAGAGAAGTATTTGTGCCACCAATAATGTAATTACTCTGCTATTACTACTGTGAGGCATATCATGGGATAAAAAAGTAAAATGTTGAAAATACATTAAGACAAGTTAAATAACACCTGCTGGGTTCTTTTTTAAATTTTGTATTTATTGATTTTAGAGGGGGGGGAGGGAGAGAGGAAGAGACAGAGACACACACATACAGACAGAGAGAGACTGATTTATTGTTCCACTTATTTATGCATTCATTGTTTGACTCTCGGCTTCTTGTATGTGCCCTGATTGGGGATGGAACCCACAACCTTGACATATCAAGAGCTACATTGCCCGGGCCATGCTGGGTTCTTAAAATAACTAATGTATTTAGGGATTACCCATTGGTATATGTGTGTATATATGTATGTAATTTATATATATATATATATATATATGGATAATATATATTATACATATATAAATGAAACACACACACACATATATATATGTATACACACATATATATTTTCACACATATATATTTTCATATATATATACACACACATATATATGAAAGTCAGGCCAAGAATAAGTTATGACCTGCACTGGGAGGCTTAGATGTATGTGCAAGGAGGTGGATGAGAGTTAAGTAGAGATTTCTTTTCTTCCTTTTCAGAAACTGTACCCATTAGAAAGTTTCAGCTCACAGTTAGCTTCTGTGTAAGAGCTGCTGTACAATAAGCCTTAATATTTTGATGGTGTCAATTCATCCCTGTTTTAATATAAGATTAACAATTTTAACTTAGGTACATGAAGTTCTAGGAGAAAAGATTACTTTTGCTTTAGTACTTAATGATATCATTCATATACTATCTTCTGTCATTTCTGTTAAAATTCCAGCTGACATTCTTAGAGTTATTTATTGGAACTCAATGTGTCTTTGTCTCTCTGGCTTCTTTAAACTATTCTCTTTGTCTTTTGTTTTTGGTAAGTTTGCTATACTCTACCCAGGAGCTTTATTTATTTATTCACTTGTATTAACTTACTTGGAGTTCGTATAGCTTCTTGAATCAGTGACTTGATACCTTTGAGCAGTCTCTTCAGATATTACTTCTGTTTCCATGATCTCTGTGTTATGCATGTAGTAGAGCTCCAGTCTGTTGTAGCTAATTTTTACTAAACCATATACTGAGTTAGTTTGCATTATTACAATTTTTCATCTAGAAGTTCTATTCCATTGTTTTTTATTAGTTCATAGTTTTCAATTCCCATCTTGTCATTTATTTTCTGATTATGTTAATCACAGTTGTTTTAAATTCATGCTCCAATATTTGTTTTTCATTTGTGTTTCTCTTTCTAGTGTCTATTTTTTTTCCTTCTTTGTCTTAATATTTCTTTCCATTTTCTGACATAAATGCTCATTTTTTATTAAGAGCCAGATGTTGTGAATGGCAAATTTTGAATGCCCTGGATGATACAAGAAAAATATTATTCTTCAGATAAAATTTAATTTTTCTTTGGAAGACAGGAATGTTAGTTTATTAACCTTTGAAAATTAGTTCCTTAATAATGAGACATTTTTTAATCACTCACCAATGAAATTGTAATGATGCAGATATCTATAGATTAGTTTATAAATGTTTGTATATATGTATTTCCTTACAAAAAATTAATAAGTAAATATTTACACATTTTTTATATAATACAAGACTAACTTAAAAATTTTAAGTTAATTAAAATTTAAAAAGCTAACATTCTACTTTATATTACCTTTATGACTTTAATATATTAAATTATAATGAAAATTAGCAGTTTATATAAATACATAATAACAGTATTGAATCATGTTTCAAAATTATTTAAGACTAATATTTCTGCTTTAAAAATAAAAAAATCAAGATAATTTTTAAAAATTATTTTAATTAATTTAATTTAAACTTTTGCACAATATGAAAAAATAACTAAGTCTTCCAGATGTCCATTCAGATATTGTTTTCACATTTGTTCTTTTAAGCATTTCATCTAATTAATGATGATTGACTAATATTTGTGGAATGAAATAATGAAATTTAAACAATTTTTATTTAGTTTTCAAAGCTCATATCATAATCAAAAGCACTGAGGAACAAACAGAAACAACATCTGTGGGGCACTCATGTTTAGACACATGCAAGCTCTCTCTTAAAATGGCACTGATACTAAATAATCAATTAAGAGATAGTCCTTCAGTGATAACCATGTATTTGCCATAGTTAGTAGCACTGATCTTGCATACAGTTTGTGTATCTTCTGTGAACTCAGTGTCAGTGTTGCTTATGTGATACCCAAGAAAACCCAATGACAAAATAAGTCTTAAGGGATGAGATTTTTTGAGAGAGGAGTTACATTATCGAGAAAAAAGAAATAACATCTAAGTTTGTTTTTTGTTTTTTTCCCTACCCAAGGACCAATCTGTAATACACCTTTTGAGAATACTTGGATTACGGAGTGATCTTTTGGATCCAGTAAGGCATTGAAATAATTTGAGGCTAATTTTTAATCTTTGTGAGAGCCAGTCTTTAGGGATGGTTGTCCTTATTCCTAGGCTGTACACTTCCAGATTTCCTAACAAAAAGCATTTGACTGACTCTGAACTCCAATTTTTGTCTTCCTGTTATTTTGAAACTATTGAAAGCTCTGCTTAGCTTTATAGCCTCCTCTTTTATTAGTTGCTTTTTTTCCTTCTTCTAGGTCTGTTGCCTAGTATAATTTAGGAATCTTCAAATGTGTCAAGGGGAAAATGGCATATGAAGAGGGGTTCGCTTCTCTGCAATTCCTTTTTTTCCTTCATTCTCAGCCCCTTGATGCCCTGACTACCTTGCTAATCCTGAACTTCATTTTCTATCTCCCAAGTCTCATTAGCCTGTTTGAAGTTCTGAGCTCCTACTTTGTTTCACTCTTCATCCTATATGGCTTATGAATTGGCAAATGCCTTGAGGGGAAAAGCAGTGGAGAAAGTTGGACTTACCTCAATGTTTTTATTTTCTCAAGATCTTAGATTATTAAATTATGGCTGCCTTGACTGCTGTCTGATCCATTCATATACTTTTTGTATTTTATCCAACTTTTATAGTTGCTCACAGTGTGAGAGTAGTTACAGGCTACTTTTTCATAGCTGGAAGCAGAAGTCTCAATCCAATGATATGGATTAGTTGGAGGTTTCATTAGCTTGTGGCAGAGGACACTGAAAAAAGCTCAAGGCTGTTTAGACAGATGTATAAACAAAGGTTGAATTTTGAAGTAACCATTATAATTTGAAAATTTATTGTTTTCTCTTAAGATGAGCCTCAAATATTTTTCATGAGGTTATTCTATGCTTCATTTCAATAGAAATGAATGGAGAAGTGGGATTAGTATTTAAAATGTTTGCTTTATACACACCTTTAACATGTGTTAAGAAATAAAACTGTTTTTGTTTTTTTTTTGGTCTGGTCAGAGTTATTGCTCTATTTTCATAACCAACCCTGGAGGCTGAAGTTTTCTTGAATTATTTGGAATGGAACACTAAGAGATAGTGTGTTTATATCTGATATCTTTTTTCTAATAATTTGGAATTGGCTCTACTCTAAGACCTTTCCAATTCCACCATTTACTAGTTGCTTTTTTCTTTTCTTTTATGCCCCTGGTCTAATTCTCTGTCAGCAGTCATAAATGGAAGGTTCATTTTATTTTAGTTTTACCCTGTCTCTATCTACAGCTGAAATACAACATTGAACTGTTCGTAAAGTCATTCCCAAATGCTATTATAAAACTGTTTCATCTCTTCACTTCCTAATACTGTCTTTTTTTTCTCTTTTAAAGGAGGTCATAGAATGCTTTTCTGGTCAGTCATAAAGGTTTAATGCTGTTGCCTTCTCTTTGAGGCCTGATTATAACACCTAATTCCACTGATGTAATGTGATATTCTGTGTTGTTATGAAAGGCATTGAGAACAGCTACTGCTGTTTCTTTTGTTTGCAATTTCCTGTGAAATAAGTCCAGTCCAACTTATTTTCTTAGTCTGTGCTTTAGTAATTTTAAACCAGTTAATGAGTTTGTGTATATCTAATTTAAATATTTTTCTTAATTGAATTTATTGGGGCAACATTAGTTAATAAAATTATACAGGTTTCAGGTGTACAATTCCATAATTCATCATCTGTGCATTGCATTGTGCATCCACTACCCCAAGTGAAGTCTCCTTCGATCACCAAAGCTGCTGAGTTGATAGGCTTTTCTCCAGGTTCTGTGTTAAATTATTTTAGGATTTTTTTACTCATTTATTCAACATTACAAATTAAACAATTTCTCTGCTTTAATAGTTTCTGGTCTTGTGGAATGAATACAGTAACAAAAGTGTTGCTCTTGGAGTAAGAAAAATCAGAGATAGCTGGAGAAGCTGGATGAAGCCACAAAAAGAACATGGGACATGTTTCTGTGTTAATTGTCTTCCCATGAAAGAAACAGATTAAGAAGGAAGGTAGATTGATTTCCTCAATTCAAGGAAATGAGGTGATTTTAACAAATGCAAAGTGCTAGAGCCATTTTAAAGACTGATTTTTCCTAGTTCATGGTGAAAATGGACCAGTTTCCATTCCTTTTCTCTCTGCCTTTTGGCCTCTTAGAGAATGGTTTCTTCTGGGAAAATAAGTCTTACAGACTGAGTTTTAGAGTTCCCACAAAATCCACATGTTGAAACCCTGGTCTTCTGTAGTCTCAAATACAAGTTCTCTATGCAGAATTTTTCCTCCCTCCATAATCTCCCCTTTAGTTCCACTTCATTTAAATAATAGAAGTAATGCCTTCTCATGTGCCCCTCTGTTGACTTTGATGGACTTCTATATAGACCCTTAACATGAGACACACCACTTTGTTCTTCCAGTTCCAGTGGCTTCCAATTTAGTAATCACCACTGAGAAGCCATGCATGGCATTCTTGGGATTTATGAAAAAAAGGGATGTGTGTATGTGAAAGACCATGTGCTTAGAGTTCAGGGGGAGGGAATATAGTGAGAAAAGATGATGTCATCTTAAAATGATAAATGCAAGTAAAATAATTTCTGTCATTGATTAAGGTGGCAACTCTATTTCCTTCTTTGGAATTAAGCATAATTCTCCAATCCCTGTTGTGCCTTCATGACTGTTTCGGGGTTACTATTCCAAGCTTGAAAGCTAGAGGATTGTTATGAACATTTTCCATTTCTCTACAAATTTTATTTTGACAGGAGTAATTAAAATGCTGAGGCCTTTCTAATAATGTAGAAACAATGGAGAAAATGTGTCAGAGAAATAATCCACATAAAGCATTTCCAGAGTCTAAGCAGGCTGATTAAATAGAAAGTGATATCATTTATTTCTGTTAATATATATAAAAGTCAGAACAAAGCATACAGTCCAGTGTTAAATGTAGGCCACATCTGAACAGATCATATCAATCTAAGAGAGGAACACTCAGGACAAAGAAGTAAGCAGAGTACTCCCCACTTGAAAGGACGGATGCTATCTATGCTTCCCATTGTTCTATCTAGTTTTCTTCAGACTTTCTACCATTGTGTTTTCCACTACCATTTCTTTTTCCTTCTGCAGTCTGTATCATTTTATCAGTTTTACAATTATTTGCTCACTATTAATCTCCATCACCTCAAGTTTTGTTTCCTTTTTTCTTTACACTTGTTTGTCATCACCCTTCCATTAAATTTCTCTATTTCTCTTTCTCAACCACTGAACTAAGTCTGTGACTCTCATGTGATACAGCCACTCTTAGGATCACATCACAAATCCTCCAGCAAGTAAATTCCCAGCCACTCCTTTTTTGCAGAAGTCAGATACGAAGCAGGACCTGATGGAAAGCAATATGTTGGTGCTTGGCCAGCGTCCTTATTCCACGTTGCTATTGTTTGGCAGTACAGCTTCTCCAATTCCCCTGAAGTGTCCTCGTTTCCTGAAGTTGTGGCTCAGAAAGAATATGACTGAGCTACCTGTATATCCATGTTAAACTTTTAAAGGAGAAGCAATATATTTATCAGTGGCTTATATACGATCTCTAAAATAGCATTATTTTCAGAATAGCTGTGTTAATAGCTATTTTTCAAAATGCCAGATCTTTCCTAAGGACAAAATGGTGAGAATTTCCAAAGCAGAACAAGATGGCAATACATCTTCAATCATGCTACTTTTAAAAAGTAAATCATGCTTTATGGATCTAAGCTTAGCCTTTCTAAATACATATGTCTGTAGACACTGGTGATTAATAGATGACGCTGAAGCCTGGCACCACAGGGCCTGATTAATGGCAGTGACATCATGACTTTAAAATATGCTATTAATGCTGGTGCCTATGACAGATGTAAATGTGACACATGAACTTCCATAGCATTTGCATAAATGCAGGAAAAAATAAAATAACAAAATGACCTTTCCCCTTAGATTAATCACTGATTTGTAAAGGTAGCATCTAGGGACAGTGAGTTCCACCTTTTATGGCTTCTTGGGGGTGTTCTTAAGTTGTTTTTTGGTGTTCGAGAGACTTGTTGCACATGCCTAGATGATTTAGGACCCCAAGTTATTTATAGAATTGCCAGCCTTGGGTGTTCTCCCAGAAAGTTCATATCCCAGGAATTTGAGTACTTATACTGAGAAAAATGAAGTAAAACTTAACTAGGTGTTCTCTTGTTCATAATCTCTTCACCCTTACTTGTCCCAAATAGAAAAGGGGAACAGAAGGAAAACTCATTAATTCCATATTCTAAGAGCAAAGCTCCCCAGTCTCTTTCTACTGAGGTTTGGTGTATCAATTCTTACACTGTATACTCCACTGCATATGGACTTAGCTTTCCTAGACATTCTTACCAGGGAACCTGGGGCTCCAGTTCAAGGGTTCCTTTCCCTTCTCAGATTTATAAGCATATGGTACATCTGCAGAGTACATGCATGTGCCTGTCATAGCAGCCACATTCCTGCAAATCTGTACTTCACTCTATAATGAGGTATAAGCTCTACCTGCCAGGATGGAGTCCACCTCACATCAAGTATATTCCAAGAAATGGCAACAGGAAACGGTGGTGGCAGTGGCGAAGGGGTGCCTGGGAACTTTTGAATTCCCAGTCTGAAGTACTGGAGGACAAAAAATATCCAAATTTTGGGGAGTTCCACTCAGATTGAGGAAGATCCACTAACCATGTAAGGAAGACGAAGGTGGTTGGAGAACAGAGCTATAGAAAATATTAGATGTGGAGAATGATTGGAGGAATGCCTTAGACATAACTACACACAGCATAGATACACACACAGTAGAGCTCTATTTTTTGTTAAATATCTGCTCGGTAACAGATGATTTACCTAGATAATCAATAAACCTCACGATTCTCTCCAAGCAGGTATAGTCATCCCCATTTTTCTATAGAAAATTTGGAATCCAGAGAAACTGGTTAAATTGTGTAAGGATCCAGATACAAGAAATGGTAGAGCTGGAATTCATCTCTGGATTTGTTTTTCCCACTGTGCTTTATTATTTCATTAAATGCTTCCTTGCAGAATTTATGTTAAATTGAAATAATATTATTTGAAACTTCTGAATCTCTGAGTGGTCAGCTCAGAGGTTCATCCTGTTTCCAAAGCCCAGGACTGGGCCAAGGATATACTATTTCTGACACCATGATTTCTAAGACCTTGTTTAGCTCTAATGTTCTGTAGTTCTGTGACCATTCCTCTCACTGAATACTTTATTCTGACCTTTCTCTCACCTCACTGCCCTTGTCTTTCACCCTTGCTGAGTCTTCAACTGACTTCCATTACTTAGCTGTACTCTTCATTTTGACTGTAGCACACATGTTATTTTAAGGAAAAATAATTGGCTTCTAACTTCAGGTGTAGTAATTGGCATTTGCTACAGCCTTTAGCCAGTTGGGATAGCTGGGATTTTTTTTATAAGCTGAGGAGCCTGACCTCTGATTCCACAGAAAAACAAAAGATCAGGCAAAGAGACTTTCTATGCAAGAGTCTGTGTTGTAGAGACAGCGACAGGAGACACAGTAAGAAGGAATATCTGCAGACTAAAATGCAAGGAGTTAAATTTTGACTCAAAGGATTTAGTGTCACAAGTTAGATCCTCTTCCCTAAACTTCTTGAATATTAGCAGAACCCCAGAGGTATTCACAAACACAAAATGCTAAAAATAAAAAGGATATTAGAGAGTTTAATCCACCAATGTCATTTTTAATGAAGAAAGTGATGCCTGGCAAAACTGTGACAAAAAGAAAGAGAAAAAAATGGTCAGAATCTTAATGTTAACCATATATTTCTGCTGTTTTATTCACAAGTGAAATATTATAAATGAAATCATATAAATTTAGCACTTAAAAGTAGTTCTAGCACATTCTCATAACAATTTCAGTAAAATTTCATGTGTGTGCTACTTGGCAAAAATAGATGAGAAATCAATTTTTTATTATTATAATAAAGCTTTTGTTTAAAATTACTGTTACCTGTTTATAAATATCATTTTAGATGCTTTGTTCTGAAAGAGTGTCTTACCATTTTAGACTGTTTCTGGGATCTCATACTGAGGCCAAATTAATGTTGCTTATTGGCAGAGAGTTCCTAAGGAACCACTGCTTCTTAATAAGCATTGGCTAGGCAGATAAGGTGCAATTTGAGAACTTTCTTTACATATCTTTTATCTGGCTTTAATTTTTCTTCTGCCTGCTTCTGGTATATACACGAAGGCAGAAAAACAATGAAGATGTATAAAGACATAACCTTGATTTGGGAGGAAGATTGGCAAGCAAGTACAAGAGCCCTCTCCTAGACAAGAATGAGGTGGAAGAGAGCTCACAAATCGAACTCAAACAACAGAACATAAACAACCGTGGAACATTCTGAGGATGGTGCTGAGCTTTGGAGACCTGGTGTGAGGACTGAGGAACTGAACCTTGGAGTCATTCTGACCCCTGTGTCTCTGGTGCCCTGTTTGCAATCTTAATTAGCAAAGGGACTTGGATTTACCTTCCAATTATATCCTGGATCTGGCTGTTTCTCCCAACCTCTGCCACTGACCACCTGGTCCAAACCACCATCACTTTTTTATTTGATTGTTTCATTGCCTCCTAATAGGTCTCTGCTTTCACAATTGCTTCCTATAGTCTAGTCCAGGGGTTGGCAAACCTGTCTGTAGAGGGCTTTGGGGGGCCATGCAATTTTTGCAACAATGACTTCATTGTTATTATGGTGTGAAAGTAGCAATAGACAATAGGCAAATAAATGAATTTGATTGTTTTCTAAAAACTGTTATTGAGACCCTGAAATTCAGTTTTATCATGTCATGAAATATTATTCTTCATTTGATTTTTTGTCAACCACTTAAAAGTAGAAAGCATTTTCACATGTTAGGTGATACAAAAACTGGCAGCGGGCCACAGTGCTTGTAAAATAATGAGTAGGTTCATATTATGCTTCTGCTCAAAACGCCCCCATGGCTTCCTATCCCATTTAAGAGCAGAGTATTTATGACGGTCCATAAGGCCCTGTCTGATCTGTCCCTGTTACTGTCTGACATCATCTGCTACTCTTCTTTCCCGGCTGTGCCAGTCAGACTGTCTTCCTGGTGTTCTTAAACTTGCCGGCCATGCTTCTGTCTTAGGCTTTGTATTTTTAGCATGCTGTGCTTTGAGCACCCTTCCCTCAGATATCCACATGGTTTGTTTCTTACTTTCTTTAGATATTTTCTCAGAAAGTTCTCTTCTAATCATCCCTATTTAAAGTTGCAAACCAACTTTTTGAGGAGAAACACATTCCCAATTTCCCTTTCTTATTCATGTCAATTGCATTTTATAATACTCTAAATTACTTAAGTATTGTCTGTTTCCACTCAGTAGATTTTAAGGTTAAAGGTGACAGGCACTTTTGCCTGTTTGTATTTGTTTTGTTACATAGGTCTAAATGTGGAACAAATAGAATGCATTCAATAATACTTGAGTAGTTGTTGAATGAATTCTGGTAAATATGATCTATTGTTGAACTGTAGAATATGGATCTAAAAAACATTATCTTTTGTACCGGGTGATGGTTGTAGAATTTTAAATAAGTTTGGTCGGAACAGGTATTAGGCGGCCCAGCATATGGAACACAAAAGGGGTAAAGATGCCAAGTCTCAGATTTTGCAGCCTGACTGTGTTTCTAGGGCTAAGGTTTCATAGGATTTGAGACCTCCATTACCATTAATTTAATAATTTAACAAAATGGTAAACAAAAGGAAGTATCTGTTCACATTACACTATTTTCTAGAAATTATTAGTACTAGTGTAGATAATGTTAAGAGTTGTGGACATGGAGGTAGAATGTCTCGGTTTTATATGAACTCTGCCAAGCTCTTGTTTTACTTGGAAATGCTACTTAATATAAATGGTAATGATAATGACAAAAAGCATTTACTGGATATTTATAATACCCCTAGTACCTTTCTTGAATTATTTCTTTATATCAACTCTCTGAATTTTGTACTGTTTTCCTGATTCTACAGATGAGGAAACAGTCTTACATTAAGTAATATACCAAGATCACATAGCTTGTAAGGATCAGAATATGGACTTCAGCCCACATCTACATGATATCAGAGCCTATACTCTTAATTGCTCTCTTCTAGTGACACTCCCAAGAATTTTTTGACACTATAAGCCATGTATCAGTCTAATTAGTCTTAATCATTTAAAATTTTGATAGCAATCATTTTCATTATGTTATTAGTTTAGATAATGTATTAAAATGATTGTGTGTATGTGTGGTTTGTGTTGAAAATAAGGTAAAGTATGTATGTGGGAGGTAGTTTATCAATTGTGCTAGTGGAAGATGTGAACTCTTATTTCATGCTACTGACCACAGCAAAATACAAAACTCCCCTGTACCTACGGAGCTCTGAAACTTTCAGAATAATTTAGTTATAATAAGACCATACAGAAATTACATCATTCCTTGAATTTAAAATTACTCTTTCTTAGTTGGGTAAAATAAACAAAGTAGGTTGGGTTGGAGGTGGGGGTAAAAATACTCTCCCCATGTTTTCTTTAGTATCCTCTTATAAAGCAGTGATGCAATAAGAAATGAATTTTTTACTCCCTCTTACTTTCCAAGAGAGCACAAGCATGTGTATCATTTTTCAATGGGCTATTTAGTTAATTGGAGTACTGTACTATCCAGTACTATCCAGTACAGTTGTCTCCATTTTCTTACCACCACTTCCCCGACTACACCCACCCCCACCTCCCACTCTTCCCCTCTTTGGCTTTGTCTGTGGGTCCTTTATACGTGTTTCTTGATGACCTCGTTCCTTTCTTGCTCCCATTACCCCCCTCCCCACTCCCTGCTGGTTACTGTCAGTTTGTTCTTTATTTCAGGATTCTTAGGGTATAATCCCAATAGTGGGACTGCTGGATTGAAAGGCAGTTCCATCTTTAGTTTTTTGAGGAAATTCCATACTGTTTTCCACAGTGGCTGCACCGGTCTGCATTTTTCTCCACAACCATGCCAGCACTTCTTTGTTTATTTGTTTATGATGGCCACTCTGACTGGTGTGAAGTGGTATCTCATTGTGGTTTTGATTTGCATCTCTCTGATGGCTAGTGATGTTGAGCATTTTTTCATGTTCCTATGGGCCCTATCAAAATATACTTCTTTGCTTCCCATCTCCTCAGGGCCTTACAGTCTGTAGCTCTTGCTAGTTGCAGCTGATTCACTAATTTCGTCTTTTGAAATGTCTGGCTAATTACAAGCTTCCTTCACAAAGAATAGTGAGCTAATCTACCTAATATTTGTGGAATTGGAAGTATGTGAGAAACTTAGGGTAATACTGTTGATCAGGCATGACACTGGGTTCTCCTCCATGAGTAGGACTGTTAATGGCTCCATCTAACTTAGACCCAGTGTGAAGAATGAGAGGGCTCATACTCCATATCCATTGAGTAAGTAATTGTAATGATTAAATACAGAATTTTCAGTTTGCTAAGTTTCTACTAAGGTCCTTACATGGAATTTCTCATTTAATCCTCATAACCATCATATTACAAAGATGTCCTTAGTATCACCATCATACAGGAAACTGGGCATCTTCAAGATTAAGGAACTTTAAATAACTGGTGAGGAATAAAGCCTGGATAGATGTGAAAAATAAATGTCTGAAAATGGAAGTGAATATCTGATAAAGGAATTGAAAGTAATTAAGCAGAAGAGCTTTTTTTCTCCTGTTGGTTATTTTTACTAAATTTATGGTGGTCACATTGGTTAATAGGATCATATCAGTTTCACCCCTTTCCCTTTGGAAACTATCACATTGTTATCTGTCTCCCCAAGATTCAGTTTTATATCTCACATATAAGTCAAATTATATGGTTCTTTGCTTTTCCTGACTTATTACACTTAGCACAATATTCTCAAGGTCCATTCATGTTGTCACAAATGGCAGTATTTCATCTTTTCTTATGGCTGAGTAATATTCCATTATACATGTATACCACATCTTTATACAATCCTTTATTGAAAGATGCTTTTGTTGTTTCCATATCTTGGTCACCATGAATGTTGTAATGAACATAGGGGTGCACATCAAGTTTTCCCTTTAGCTAGAATTCTCTTGTTTCCCGTATTATTCTCCTATATCCATTTGCAAAGTTACCAGCTCCTCTGTCTGGGTTTTTCTTCTCATGCTTCTTCCCCATACTGTGTTCACTTGGACTCTGTTCTTATCTATTTTAGAGCATTTACCACCTGTATTCAGAATGATTATTTAGTCATCCATGAGCAACACAGTTTCAATACCTTAAGAGGTAAAAATAAGTCTATTCCATTTTTATGCCCCCTTCACAGAACTTGATATGTACCAGATGCTCTATAAAACTTTGAGTGAAAGAACATAGCAAGTGGTTTTTAAAAAATAGACAAAGACAATGAAATTGCCTGCTTATACGTAAGCCAGAAAGCTAGAATTGAAGCGGGTCAGGGTCATGTGACCTTCAGTGACTAATAATGATTAGCAAAAGGCAATCTAACAGAGAAAGTGCTTTTTCCTTCGTGCAATTTTTTTTTCTTTTGCTGTGTCATTATTGATAACATTTTATCACTCTTTACAGAAGCAATCAATTCCATTTCTATTGCTGCCCAGTTCTCTGCCACAATTCTTAGGCTGACCTCTCACTCTTAAGGTTCTACTTTGCATTAGGACCTCTTCAGATAAACTTGCAAAGTGTCTGGTGATTAGATCAGAGGGCTGGTTTTAAGCATTCTATTTTTATCTCTACTGCTTTCCTCATTGTGTCACCTTGGACAAAACACTTAGTCCAGGTTTACATATAAGGTTTTTCACTTAAAAACCATGCCTCATGATAAATTCTCATCCAGACAGAAGAAAGCAATTTTCCTAAGTGCTTTACTTAATGGGTTTTCATCCACACATGCAACTCCAAGGCTGTACTTACATATCCCATCATGCAATATCTCCTCCATAACTCTTAGCCTCTCAGGAAGGTACGTGTCTCTGGTAATTTGTTTGTGGCTGGCAAGTTCATTCACTGATGCTTGCTTTTTATTCCCCATGCTCTATCTCTTTTAGGCAGACAGCAATGTATTACTTATATGGGTGGGCCCTCTAAAAGTGACACTGGCAGTGATATAAATGCTCAGTTACCTAAAATTAGGACCCAAGTCTGAAATTCTGGCCAGGGGAATGCTTCTTTGAGGTAGAAAATAGTACCTTCACCTGAAGAAGAATGTACAAGACCTTTAGGTTTGCAGACAGGGGAAAGGATCCTAGAGGAGAGATAGCCTCTTCTTTATTAGGCAGTATTATTTGTTATTAGTGTTGAGAGTCAACCTTTTTCTATGGAAAGCAAAACAAGCCTGGGACAAATAAATATGGAATTAATTGTATGTTATTTCTACTACTTATATATAAGTCAAGTGCTAACTGCTGAACCTGTCTAATGGGGGCAGGGATCTGGGGAGAGATATATCCCCAAGGAAATAATAATTATAAGAAATGAAAAATGTGAGCTTTGTAACCTTGCAGTTTTTTTTTTTTTTTGAAAGACTTGCCTTGGGTATGAACTTTAAATGGTTTTTCCATTTGTTCCAAGCTTTCCTTTCTAGGGTTTTGTCCTCCAGCTGAGTGGTAAGCACAGAATCCATAGTCAAAGAACAGAAGGGAAATGCAAATCAGTGTCTTTGCCTTCCTTCACTGGGCTCTCACAGTCAAATAAATGAAGTTTGTTGGCAACAGCAGGGTATAGTGAAGCCTTTCTGAGTCAGAGGGCAGAGAGACTTCTGGGTTGTCAGAGATATTATAGCTCATTTGTCCCTGTGATTGATAAATGTATAAATTCAAATAAAGCAAATAAAATATCATGTTCTCTTTTGTTCATTAGACTATGGATTATCCACAAAGAATGTCCTTGGCAATAGTCAGCTAAAATTCAATTTGTTCCCAAAAGAGTTTCTAGAAAGAAAAATTTAAAAACTCCTCATACATGCCAAAAAAAAGTATGGCTTAACTTTATGCTGCTATGTTTTAGTTCTCTTTTAAAAAGGCAGTGAAAACCCTGACTCAATTTATAGGAATAGTAAAATATACATACTTTCTATGCCCTAATGTTTTGAATGCTCTTTCAGTGAAAATGTTGAATATTTATCTTCAGCTCACCAGGTTACCCATTTAGGCCAACTGGCAATATCACAAAGTACTTCTGATTCTGACTTCATCCTGCAACATTGAGCAGAACCAGTTGAGGTCTTTTGACCCAGATAGTTTGGTCATCCCCTTGATTACACCTTGGTTAACATCTTTGGTGTCCTTATTTCTGAAAGGTGATATTGGGAAACAGCTCTTTGGCACCTGTCAAATGTTTGACCTCAAAAGCTGATTGATGAGCCTATTCTTGTGACTAATGGAGTTATTTCTGATATCTGTTTAATCCTGTTCTTCTACCCCATGGATGGGGAGCTATACTTATTTGAAAACTAAGAAAGCATGCTTGTGACTTTTTCTGGGTTGGATAGGATAGGCATTCTCTTGTACATGCTTCGAAAAGAGAGGTAAACTTGGTATATAAAACCTATAATTATTATTATAATTGAACTTGTAGAATATCACTACTTAGCAAAGTAGTGAAAAACATCAACAAATAAGTAGAACACGTTTTGGGAACTGAAATGCCTTTATTAAATAAGTAAATCATCTTTCCAAAGAAATAGCTGATGAAATTTAGATGGGATATTAAAAGAAGGTATACACATATAATGTAAATTTTACTTTATAGTTAAAATATAAATAATATAAAATTTAAATGATAATTAAATTATATTTAGTTAGATATAAGTAAAAATAATTCCATCACTATTTTCAACTTGAAGGAAATAAATTTCTACTTTACGTTACGAAACAGACAAGCCACTTATTCGTTCTAAATTCATATAATAATCACTCTATAAGTGATAGCAGAGGCTGTAATGTTAAAAGATTAAGTAGTCCTGCATTTAATGAAAAAGTACTGTAGTGACTACACAAGAAAATAGAATTTATGCTAGAAAGTCATGAGTGCTATGGCAGAGGCACTTTATGGTTCAGAAAATTCTTCTAACACTTATGGGGTGTTTTAAGAAAATGTTGACTTTGAAATAGGCCTTGGAAGAATATAATTTGAAGCAGAAGATGGAAGACAGATGAATCAAGAGAGAGGGCTGGAATTGGATCTCAGAATACTTTTTTAACAGAACAGGGGAATTGGAAACTTTTTTGGTAGACATTAAGTAGCCAATGGATGTGTTTAATATGATCAGAGCTATAGTTAAAGAACTCTATCTGAAGAACTTATGTATAGTTGAATTAAAAAACAGTGTGATCTTGGAAGCAGGAAAAATAATTATCAAATGATGAAACTATTCTAGGTGGTAGTTCCTGAGGGCTGAATTTGGGTGATCGAGTTGGGAGTGGTGGGTTACTGAGGGACTGCTGGAAGGTAGAAACAAGGCAACTGATTCAATGGAGGAAGCAAAGAGCAGAAGTCAAGGATGACTCTGACGCTACAATCCTGAGTGGTGGGTGGTTGGTAGAAGCAAGCTTTCCATGGCAAACCTATCAGAGGTGATTGATTTACTTTGGCCTATACTACATATTTGGACATCATATCGTAAACATGCAGATATTCCCAGAAACTGATAGGTAGATGTTATTTTAAGTTAAAACATGATAACTTTATCTTTTATATGACTTATGTAGATAGAGTCCATTTCCACACTTATACAAATAGCTTCTGATATAAAATTTTCTAGAACTGGTTTCCAAAATCTCATATGTTTTTCTTCTAAATAATTTAAATGATACTTTTAAAGTTTTTTCATGATAGGTTTAAATAAGCATCATGACAGGTAAGTATAGTCTTTTAAAAGCCTGGAGAAAAAGTGAGAAGTCACCAGATTTAAAGCTTCATTTTGAAGTCCTGGGAACTGAAGCTTTGAGAGATAAAGAAAATGCCTACAATCACTCAGTGACAGAAATTAGTTCATGGCTTCTCACTTTAAGCCTTGTGTTCTTTCCTCAATACATTTATTGGATTTAACTCTGTACAATTGTAATTGTTATAGGTAAAAAGTTTAGAACATCAGAAATTACAATCTAATAAGTAAACACTACTATAGTGTAAAATGTATGACTACTTACACAGCAGTCTGGAAGTATTGTAAGTAATATATTTACTTAAGGAGTAATTTCAGTGACAAATGGTAGGGAAAGATTAAAATCTTATTATAAATCTGGAAAAACAACAAATACATTGATGGAACATTTATTTAGAGGACAGTGGGCGAGGTGGTGTTTCAAACACATGGCAGATTTAATCAATAGATTTTCTGACATCAAATCTGAAAATGAAAGCAGGGACCAAAGGTTGATGGTTTAGGGACCAAACAGTTGTGTCTTGATGGTAAAGACACAAAGGTTTATATTTCCCTAATGAAAGATTTACACCCTTGATGGGTACTTCCTTGTACACACAGGGTGGGGCAAAAAAAAGTAGGTCTATTAGTTGTTTGTATGGAAAATAATACAATAAATAATAATACAAGAATAAACTCTGTGTTTCACATACTCACAACTGTAAACCTCCTTTTGCCACACACTGTAAAACAGGGTGCCACATTACCTCTGCGTGGTGTGTGTCTGTATGTTCTATATATTGATGTTTGCTTTAGAGAAGTTGGAGGGGAGCAAGAGAGAGAGAGAGAAGGAGAAGAAATATGATTCAGGATGATCTTGGTTTTCTTATATATACATAAAATAATGAAAACATTCTCTGTTCATTTATTCATTTAATGGGTATTTATTATATACCTATTATGCATGTTATTCTTTCATTTAATTGTAAAAGAAATAAACAAAATTAAACTAAACAATATTGAAAACCTGACAGGTATGTGCCCTGATATTAAAAGTCAGGGAAGTGAGTCTCAGAAAGGAGACTTGAAGGGAACAACTTCACATGTCAGAGCAGCACAGAGCTTTTCTGTCATAAGTCCTTTCCACTGAGTCACGTCCCAGTAGAGTTCTCGGATTTTTCAAAGAGAACAGGGTATGTTGTAGTCAAACACTGTATAAACCAGTGGGGAGTCAGGGGGTCATAGGAGCATAGCCTGGGGCTGGCTAAAGAGAATAATCATGTAGGGGTTTGTTACAAGGCCTTAGAACAGTCCTGTCACAAGTCCCTCAAACACAAGATGTATGCTGCTTTCATTCTTCCAGAAAGCAGGGTTTCTTTTATCATGGCACATTGCACAGAGGCTCAAGTGCTACTCTGGATAGGGATTAGAAGATGAAGATATTAGTCTTAGCCATACTAGTAATCAGCTGTGTGACCCTGGATGTTACGTTTTCATCTCTTTGAGACTTGGTTTCTTCATCAGAGCGACTGGACTGAAGGAGTTTCAAGGTCCTCTGAGCTCTAAAATGCTACAAGTTCACGAGCAAGAATACATTCTCCTTGATAAATCTTTTTTAAGTCTTAATGAAGCTGATGCTGACTACAAAGAAGATGCTGATAGTGTTTTATCTTTCCCTGTGACTGCCTAGTATCTGCCCATCATGTATGTATGCAGATTTCTACCTCCTTCCTAACCATATCTCTGTATCTTAGTTAGGAACAGACATCCCCCACTACTGGAGAGAAATATAGTATAAATTGGCTTTCCCTGTACAGCTGAGGCACAAGCCTAGGAATTGCATTTTGGTGATCAAATGTCCAGCAGTCACTGATGATGCTTTTGGATCAGACATTTCTAAGATGGAAGTGGTACAATTTCTCTTTTCCTGGAAGTAGCCTTCTTTCCATATCAGACCCAATTTTAAGGTGAGATTTGGGCATTTTCTCCAGGTGATCTCAAACCTTGTTGTTCAGCTCTGTTATCAATTCTGTGAGCTACTGTATTCACTGTTCATTATCACCAGATCTTGTGTTTTAAGGCTTTTTTTTCATCACCTACTTGTTTTTAGATCACCTGAACATTTATACCCTTAGAACTTGTATAATCTCTCTCCCGATTCCACCTTTGCAAGTCATATTGCTAATACGTAATCTATCTCTGTTTTTTTTATTAATTTTATTGAGGTGACATTGGTTAATAAAATTATAAAGATTTCAGGTGTACAATTCAATAATACATGATCATATTGTAGTGTGTGTTCACCACCCCAAGTCATCTCCATCCATCGCCATTTATCCCCCATACCTTCTTTACCTCCTCCAACCCCCACTTTCTCTCTGGTAATCACCATGCTGTTGTCTGTCTATGAGGTTTTTTTCTTCCTTAAACCCTTCACCATTTTCACCCAGCCACACAAGCTCCCTCCCCTCTGACAACTGTCAGTATGGTCTCTATGAGTCTGTTTCTGTTTTGGTATTTGCCTTTCTCTGACTGACTTGTTTCACTTGGCATAATGCTCTAGAGGTCCACTCATGTTGTCACAAAGTGTAAGATTTCCTTCTTTTTTATGACTGAGTAGTATTCCATTATGAAATTATACCAAAGCTTTTTTATCCACTCATCTGATGGACACTTGGGCTGCTACCAAATCAAAAAATGCTGCAATGAACATAGGGTGCATATATTCTTTTGAATTAGTGTTTTAGGTTTTTTCCAGATATATCTCCAGAAATAGATTTGCTGGATCATAAGGCAGTTCCATTTTTAATTATCTGATGTAACTGAGTAGTGCTTTCTATAGTGACTACATCAATATGCATTCCAGTCAACAGTGAAAAATGGTTCCCTTTCCTCTACATCCTACCAACACTTGTTATTTGTTGATTTATTGATATAGCCATGCTGGCAGGTGTGAAGTGATATCTCATTGTGGTTTTAATTTTCATCTCTCTGATGATTAACGGTGTTGAGCATTTTTTCTTATGCCTCTTTGCCATATGTATGTCCTCTTTGGAGAAGTGTCAATTCAGGTCTTTGCTCATTTTCAAATTGGATTGTTTGTTTTTATGGTGTTGAGTTGTAGAAGTTCTTTATAAATTTTGGATATTAACCCCTCATCAGATATATCATTGTCACTTATGTTCTCACATTCAGTGGTTTGTCTTTTCATTTTGTTGATTATTTCCTTTGTTGTGAAAAAATATTTTAGTTTGATGTAATCTCACTCATTATTTCCCTTTTGTTTCCCTTGCCCTAGGAGATATATCAGAAAAATTTAGCTATGAGAATGTTCAAGATTTTACTGCCTATGTATTTATTCTAGGATGTTTATAGTTTTGAGTGTAATGTTTAAGTCTTTAATCCATTTTGAGTTTATTCTGTATAGTGTAAGAAGTTGGTCTAGTACTTTTTTGCATGTATCTGTCCAATTTTCCCAAAACTGTTTATTGAATAGACTATCTTTACCTTATTTTATGTCTTTTGGCAAATATTAATTGACGATATAGATGTAGGTTTATTTCTGGGCTCTCAGCTCTGTCCCATTGATTTATAGGTCTGTTTTTATGTCAGAACCATGCTGTTTTGATGACTATGGGCTTGTAGTGTGTTTTCATATCAAGTACCATGATTCCTCTGACTTTGTCTTTCTTAAGATGCTTTGCTATTCAGGGTTATTTGGAATATTTATTCTAGTTCAGTGAAATACTACATTGGTATCTTGATAGGAGTTGTGTTGAATGTATAGATTGCTATTGGTGGCATAGACATTTCAGTAAGGCTAATTCTTCCTATTCTTGAACGTGGTATATACTTTCATTTATTTGCATCTTCTTCAGTTTCTTTCTTGAGTGTCTTATAATTGTGGGGGCAAAGGTCTTTTATACCCTTGGTTAAATTTAATTCTAGGTATTATATTTTTCTGATGCAGTTGTGAATAGGATTGTTATCTTAGTTTTCCTTTCTGAAGCTTTATTATTGATGCATAAAAGTATAACCAATTCCTGGATATTTATTTTGTATTTTGCTACTTCACTGAATTCATTTATTAGTTCTAGTAGTTTTTTGGTGGAATCTTTAGGTTTCTCTAAAAACATGTCATCTGCAAATAATGACTGTTTTCCTTCTTCCTTCTTAATTTGGATTTCTATCTTTCTTTTCTTTTCTTTTGTCTGATTCCTATGTCTAAGACTTCCAGCACTGTGTTGTAAAAGTACAGAAAGCAGATATCTCATTGAAGCATGTTCCCTCTATTCCTTCTATGCTAAGATTTTTTTTATCATAAATGAGTGCCAGATTTTTTCAAATGCTTTTTTTTTTGCATTTATTGATATGATCATGTAGTTTTTATCCTTTATTTTGTGGTGTATCACATTTATTGATTTGCCAATTTTGTACGAACCCTGCATCCCTGGAATAAACCCTGCATGATCATGGTGTATGTATGATCTTTTTTTAAGATGTATTTTTATTTAAGATGTATTTAAGGTGTATTTCTGGATCTGGTTTGCTAATATTTTGTTGAGGATTTTAGCATCTATGTTCATCAGGGATATTGGCCTACAATTTTTTTGTAGTGTCTTTGTCTGGTTTTGGAATTAGGATAATGCTGTCCAGTTAAAATGAGCTTGGAAGTCTTCCCTTTTCCAGAATTTTTTGGAATCATTTTAGAAAAATAGGTGTTAGTTCTTCTTTAATTGTTTGGTAAAATTGCCTGTGAATCTACCTTTCCAGAACTTTTGTTTATTGGGAGTTTTTTTTATTACTGCTTCAGTTTTATTCATTGTGATCTGTCTGTGCATATTCTCTGATTTTTCCTGATTTAGTTTTGAAAGATTGTGTTTATAGGCATTTATCCATTTCCCTCAGATTGTCCAATTTATTGACATATAGTTGTTTGTAATATTATTGTACAATTCTTTGTATTTCTTTGATGTCAGTTGTTACTTCTCCTCTTTCATTTCTAATTTTATATACTTGGGTCCATTTTTTTCTTGATGAGTCTTGTTAAAGGTTTTGGACCTCTTGAGAGGGGCTCTGGTCTGCCAGAGCAACGATGTTGGATGCTGCCTGTGACTGTCTCTGGACAACCTGTTAGAAGCAGTCTTAATGTGGCTTCTTCTGTAAATCCTTGCTAATAAGACTTCTCTTTAGCTTGCCTTCAGGTGGTTATTCAAGATGATTGCTCTTTAATTTATTCTTAACTTCAGGTTGTTCCTGGGAGGATATAAATGTAGCTCTCACCTACTCTGCTGCCATCTTGTAATCTCTAACCTGTTTTTTTTTATTGTTATTTAAATATGTATCTAGGCTTTAGTTCTAGAGGGCCAGTTATTTCTCATAGTATCTAATAGAATGATTTTTATTTGCTCAGTTATACTTCAATTGTTAGAAAACACCTATATCAGTTATTAATCAGAATAATGAAAATCCATCTTTAGTCAGGGAACTGGAGACAAAAGAAGTGAATTTCCTGAGTGTACTTTCTGTAATGATGGATCCCTTTGTCACAGTTCTCAGAGTCTCAAAACTGTACTCAGTTCTTGCTGCTGCCACATGTTGCTCTTTTGACCTTTAGATCTTAGTTATTCCCTGTGAAATAGTAAAGATTAAACAATAAAACCAATTATGACAGTACTTGGTATGAAAAGGCCTCACATGAATATCACCATAGGGGCCTGTGAAGACTTACATTTTAAACATAAAGTGTTGCAGATGAATTGATCACACACATACAAAAAAGAAATCCCAGAAAAAAAATTTAAAAAGGTGACTCCAGGGAACCTATTTAAAAATATATGTATATAACTTGACTCATTGAAATAAGTAGCTGGGCAAGATTTTTTAAATAGATATAAAAATTTAAATGCTAAAAGGAAATCAGATAATTACTTTACCCAGCACAATGGGACAGTTAGATTTTTAAGTTGAAAATAAAATGTCTTCAGTGAAACACCCAATAAATTAGGATTGAATTCCTCCACAAAGTTGAAGAAAAGGGCCAAAATTATAATTGTACATTTTCACACTACATTTTTCTTATAAAATTTCCCCCACCTTCAGACTTCTTAGTTTACCCCATAAACAACTGCTTTTGATTCTGGTTTATTGCATGAGAGTCTGAAGCTCATAGATTATCTGACTAACCTCATGTCAGAGTATATCTGAGAATTCCTGACCCTAAGGTTCACTGTTTGTCCGTGAGGATAGTCTGCCCTTCTCAGGTGAGCATCTGGAGACAATGTTTTGCATAGCCATGATTCTTGCCCTAGAGCTTTAGCAGCTCAATGTGAAAGGCAGGTCCAACATACAAAAAAAGTCTATTGTTCACACCAGCGAGATATAACTAATGTGGCACACACAGAAGAAACTATACGTCCACCTTGATATCAATGTCTCTGTGCACATGTTTCTCATGTATGTAACACACTGACTAACAGGATTAGTCCCGGAATGTTTTCAAAAAATAAATTAACTTTAATCATCATTTTAGAGCACTATGAGAGACACAGTGGATCCAGAACCCAATCATCTTTCAGAAATGAGGGGGAAAAACGCTGTGCAGCTAGGCATCACATCCCATAGCATTTTATCCCCTGTATCACCATCACTTCTCTGGTGGATCTGAGGGCTTGGGGAAGCTCACCCACACTCCTCTTTTCTGATTATGCCTTAAGTCTGCTGAGGTGCATCATCCTGAGCCCTTGTTTCTAACATCTTCCCACCACTCAATATTTGTATGTGTACCTGAATGTGATGATTTATTATTTTAAGGTGGATGAAAAGACTAGATTCTTCTGTGCACCAACCTACAACACTTCAGTGGTTGCATTCTAAAGAAGCCTGGGGCAACATTCCCATCTAGTGAAGCATGTCTACAGTTATATACACACTTTGTTTTAAAATGTGGTTTCCATGGATATTTTTCAAGCCCTGAAGACAGCCTAAGAACATCCACTGGGATATAGTAGCTGACTTGCTTTACTCCCTTTTGATGTGGGGTTGAGTTTAAATTGAGCTACAGACAGTAATATTGGAATGTAACAGCACTTTATTGCAAAATTGATTGTCTTGGGTGGTTCATAATGCTTTACAGGAAATAGGAGAAAATGAAATAGAATGTGTCATCTGTGAGAGACACTGGGTCATTATATACCCACAGGGAAATGCCCTAATTCTCTTCCCTATCCAACCTTAATTCTTCTTCCCTTCCCACTCCTGTTCACACACATACACCAAAGGATTAATTTTTCCCTTCACAAAGGAGGTAGACCTTAACAACTTGAAAAAGAGTCTTTGCCCATGTACACCAGATCAAGTGGTAATTCTACAAACCCCTGCCAAGTGTTTGGGCCTTTGTGACTAAGAAACTGTACAGTGGGCAGACCATAATTGCTATATAGGCTCTGGGAGACTGTGCCAAATGAAGGATGGAGAGAGGACAAGACCTTTCTGTTTTCTAGGAATAGTATTTTCCCCCAAAGAATGCAATATTTGAATGCAATGACTCATGCATTTTAAATCAATGTTAGGATTGTGATGAGAGGTGTGCGGGTTTAGAGGCATTCTAGTCTCAGAATGTAATTGAGAATGAGGACAGAAAGGTACATGCACATTTTATCAACTAAGATCAGAAATCCAGAGTGAAAAACAGTGAAGGGGAAATGTGTGAGATAGCTAATCTTTACTGAATTATCTTAGAATCATCTCAGATTTTATGGGTCCATCATGGCTCATTTTCTGCCACTGTGCCAAGGGACAGCTTTGAAAAACAAATTATAAATAATGGAATTGCTCATAAAGGTGAAGCAAATGGCATTCTGATATTAGCAGAGGCATAAGGGAAACAGTAGAATCTTAAATCGAGAGATGAGCGAAGCCTTCCTAGGATTCCTAGGGGTATGCCAGTGTCTACACAATGAGTTAAAACATAATGAAGAAGGAAGGAGATGTAGATCACTTCATCCACAGGGAATTAAAACTAAATTCAAGATATATGTACTGGTGTTCTATCAAAAACCAGCAACTTCTAATATCTTGAGAGATAGGAGCTTTGTCTCTTTGGACAACTTTAAATCTGCAGTCCTCAGGGCAATGCCTTTCTTCAGTTCAATTCATTCTAGAAGCAGACACCAAGACACCAAGATGGGAGTGAAAGTACAAGAAATTTAGTTGAGAAATGCCTGTGTGCATAAATGGGAAAAAAGAAACAGCCTTCAGACTGAAAGGCTAAAAGGAGATAGGGAAGAAATGTTTTGTGGTAAAAGCCCTGAACAGTTCTGAGAAAAATCTTGGATAGGTTGGATGGAAAAGCAAAAGTTGCTTGTTAGAGGAAATCCTACAATAGAAATCCAGAATCAGTACGTCTGTTCTGCTCATACAGAGACTGATTAACAGCCTGGGAGACAGTGGCCTTGGCAAGAATGAGGTGGTTGATTTTAAAAATCAACAGCCAGGGTTGTTGGTTAGCTGTACTCTAAAAAGGCAGGGGCCACATCTGTGGCCTCCAAGGAAGTGCTCATTACACTTTGGTTGAATTGATTGATTGAGACATTTACAGCCAATGTCCTAAGACAAACCCTCCTTTTATTCATACATTCCTCCTGTTCCCTGTCACCATTATACATCATCTATTCCTTTTAAAGGCTGTTATTAGTTATGGGTTTCCACTTATAAACAAACACTAGTAATACAAGGGTTGCAACTAAACCCAAGATTGGGAATCTGCCATTGGGGTGTCCCTGAAGAGCGTGTGTCCCCATATGTCGTTATGTCTTCTGAGATTTTGGTTTGTAAGTGTTACCTCATTTTTACATGTTTTTTTTTAAAAGTGGTTCCTTGTTTTTATTTTTTTCTCAAAATATACTAATTAAATATACTCCATCCTATTCACTCCTTATCTTTCTGTCCTATTTTATTCCTGAAATGTTGAAGTTATCCTGGAATCAGTGTGTGGTCCTTTTCTATCTTTTGTCTGGTTATATGTTTATATACCTGGATTTTCTGTCTTCATCCAAGAAATCTTTGCCGAATGTCAGATCTTTACATCTAGTTGCTACCAGAACATTCCATGTGAAGAGCTCTCAGTGAACTCAAATCCAGAATGACCAAAACGGAATTTCCACTTCATTCACAAACTATTCACTTTCAGTCAATAATCGAGACTTCCATCTCTCTCTGTTCTAAATATCTCCTGTTCTAGTCTCCTTGCTCCATTCCTCCTAATTTGGACTTGTTTTATTTCCTTCTGATTTCTCACCAGAATTATCCTAATAGCCTCCTCTCTTTCCTCCCTGGTGTGAGCAGTGTCTACCTCTAATCTGTCCTCTACATAGCCACAAAAGTAACCTTTTTAAACAAAATGTGTTCATGTCACTCCTTTACCTCCAAAGTCTCAGGCTAAATTCTCATTCTTTAACATGATACACAAGACCTCCACTATTGCACCTCCTGCCACCCTTCCAAAGGCACTATGCACCTACCTTTACAGATGTGCTTGAAGTTCTCTATGTGATGGCTGCCTCTATTCTTTTACAAGTTCCCCATCAGGGGGGCATTATACTAACAATTTTCTCACACACTGCCTTTAGAACTTTACTCATAATATGAGATTAGTTCCCCAGATCATGACAGGAATAGCTGCTTGATGAGGCCACTCTAAGAAATATTGACCTGGAATAAGAAGTTGGTGGCTAAGTATATGAGTCTGGCCAATCAAGACTTAGATTCAAATATAGAAAATATTTATTAAAATATTACTATTAGCTCAATGAGTGCTAAGTGATTGAGTTATGTGTAGTATGTAGTCCACAAAACAACATTTTAACATAGAGTAAGGTAAGAGAATCTTCATATCAAAATAGAATGGAAAATCCTTCAGTTAACCAGATATAATTCAGATATTGCCCTTCTATCCTCCAATCATAAGTAGGGATTTGACTTAACACTTACCTAAAACACAGAGTGGTTTGATCTCAATGTATCTTGTAAATTTCCCTGTTGTTACTTCCTTTACTCTGATTTAGTGGTTCTCAAATGTGCATGTGCTAAAGTGATTATACAGGGTGGTATAAATGAAAAAATGTAGCCTACATTTCATGGAAAATTTTTGGGATTTCCATGGGTGATTTTTACTGCCAGAAACTTCTCTTTATGTACTTTGACCCTAACAGAATCTAATATTTGACTCTATTGTATTTCCTCTGCTGGGAACTCCATACCACTCCTGCATATTTCACTTCTATACCTAAAATAACTTCATTCTAATGCCACTGTCTTTGGAAAGTCTCCCTGTTTCTTCCTTTTCTCCTGCCAGTTAAAATGTATTAGCTGCCTAACCTCTCTCCACAGTCTTTTGGAGGAAAGTCTATGCCTCTGTCAAATATGTTTGCTTGTCTATCTCCTTTGTAATCATTAGTTTTATTATTTCTTCTTCCCAAATGGGTTTTGAGTTCTTTTAGTGTTGAGACCATGAGTCTAGACTATTCCCTAGCATGTAGGATTATACTTAGCATATGGTAGTTCTCATTTAAACATTGTTGAGTGAATACTAAATAAAAATCCATTTACGAGGACTATTGTTTGGTGATAATGAGGAATGAGGAAGTTGATTGAAATAGAACAATAATATCCCTTAGAATAAATGCCAGAGGTAAGGTTCAGAAATACTAGCAGCAAGTTATGCCTTGCTTTTTGCCTTGTAGTCTCCTAGGAAATTGTTACCAGTAGGAAGTGGAAAAGAGAAATGTAGTACTATTTAGATAGAATACCACTTCACTGGACACCCTCTACTTCTCTCATTTAATAAAGGAGATTGTGTATAATTGAAGAGAATATCAAAGGAAAATAAGGGAGCTTGACATAAAGTAAAAGTCGTTAAGGCTCAAGGTAACCTATTACTATCTAAAGTAAAATATGTGAAGGAGACACAGATGCTCTGAGAATGACAATCCATATTCATTTGATAAAAGGAAGGGTCACATGATATGATTCATTCATGTCAGTTTGTTTACACAGAGTACACCAAATATGCAAATCAAAGTAAATGTGAAGGTGGTTTAAAACAAACAAGTATTTTCTTGAACTCAAAGAAGTAATTCCCCAGAAAACAAATTGCCCTTCAGCTGTAACTGTATTTGATTATGATATAAGATATTCTTAATCAAAACAGATGTTTTTCTACATATTAAATGGCATTTATTTGTTTTTTTAAGACTGTGAGACATTTCAGTCCTAACCCTAGTACCAGGAATAAAGACTTGAGGTGGAAATCATCCTTTAAAATGAAATGACAGCACAGAACCTATGAAGAAAGAAAACTGGAGCTGGGATTTGACATATTGGAGAAAATCACTGGGTAGATGTAAAAATCTTCCCGTGAGCTCTCCAGGCACCGGAGAATGCAAGAGGAGAAACAACAAGCCCCTCTTTACCCAAAGTAATGCATTTTCCATTCTTCCCTCTTACTACTTTCCTTCCTACCCACCACGACTTCTTGCTATTTCTAGATGTGAAAGGGTCTGACCCTTGAGAAAAGAAATTCACACTTTGAGGACTCTAGTGTTTCAAGAAATTAGACACTAGGGCTTGAGGCTAAAAGTAGTTTTTGGTTTGTTTTTGTTTTAGCAGTTCAACAAAGAAATTCTCTGACACTTTCCCTCTCTCCTCTCTGTGGTCTCTTATTTTCTGTATTTTATCTTAAATTTTCCTTATTGTTTAGGCACAACTTTAATCTGATGAGCAGAGAATGATTGTTGAGAATGTACAGAAGGGAAAAAGTAAGGAGTGTGGAGAAAGTTGTACATTTCTCAGTTAAGATTGAACGTCATTTATCTTCTTAACTCTATGAAAGAAGCCCCTCACGGTAGGCTCGCTGTCCCTTATCTACCATCAGTCCAAATTCTCATTTGCCTGGGTGCGAGATGTCTGATAATTACTACGTGTTTGTGGAGTAGGAACTGCATCTAATCATTTTTGTGGTTCTCATCCCTGGTTATACATTGGAATCATTTGGGGTACTCGGAAAGATTCTTATAACAAGTCACTTCCAAGATAAATTAAATCATAAACTGTAGGGATGAGACACAGGTGTCAGATGTTTCAATATCTCAAGAGATTCTAAGATGTAGTCCAGGTAGAGAACCACTATTTATAGTCAAGTTTTAGGTAATCTCAGCAAACAGACACGCAATACCCTAAGGTAGGAATCATATACATGCATTACTTGCCTTATTAACACCATAAAATATGAAAAATGTATCAAACTATACTTAACTCATTTAGTACTTTATAGTTATGTCTTCATGTAAACTTTATGTCTTTCACCAAAATAATATTAAACTGATCGGCACCTTATAGCACAAGGACTAGTAATACTATCTTTTAACAAAGGGTTTAAATTATTTGTATACACATGATGAATATAATGTGGGCTAAGACATGGACCAAGAGAATGTCTTCATATTAAATTGCCATACTATGGACCTGGTTACTAAATCAACTTACTTCTTCTGTTAAGATGCTATGCTTGGATAAAAAGAAAAATTGGCTGATATTTCTGCAAACATTGTGCTTAAAAGCCCACCCACTTCAAAATAACTGAAACATGAAGTAATCTCTAATTGGAAGTATTTCGAGAATTATATATTTTTTTCTGATAGGTAACAAGTAGGATTTGTTTTTTAAGCTAGTGGTGTGTTTCCAATTTGAGTTTTCTTAAGATATAAAGTATTGTACTGAGAATATCCTTCTGGTACTTCTTTTTCTTTTTCTTCAGTGAGGATATTAATTTATTTTATTAGACCTAGATCTATTTGTTCTTCCTAACTGTTGCATAGTATTTCATAATTTGGATATGATGTAATTTTTCTCTATCCAAACAATTCTCTATTATAAATAGTGCCACACGAATTTCTTTGTGGAGCCTCTTTATGCTCTGGAGAAATTTCCTATGATGTCAACTGTGAGCTTAACAGAAACAAAACAGTGAGCTTTTAACAAGAAGTCAGTACCTAAACACTGGCTATTAAGGGAAAAATTACCTGCCACAAAATGTTGATTTTTTGCTTCCATAGGTTACCTTCAGAGATGTAATATGCAATACTCAGGTTGCAGCAAAATGAAAGGAAACTAGCTTCCATTTCACAAACAAATACTGTAATTTATTTAATTAATGGATCGAGAAGTATTTATCAAGGACCTGCCTGCCCATGATAGGCTATGTGCTATGTGGGAGGACAACAGTGGTGAATGAGACACAGTTTCTTCTTTCAAGGAGGTCACAATTTTAAGAGAAAGAGAAAAAATAATCTTTCTTTTGTTTTGTTATCTAACTCTTCTTAGGGATATGCATAAGTCGGTGTGGAACCATACCAGAAGACTTGCTAAAAGGGTGGGAGTGTCTATTAAGGTTTTTCAAGGTGTAATTTCTAACTTGAAGTCTGAAAAAGTAGTAGGAATTTCAGCCAAACTCTGCAGGGGGGATGGGAAAGACATTACATGCAGAGAAAATTGCATGTGCAAACACGTAGAAAAAGAGTTTGCATATTAGTGGGAGAAGTAGCTTAGTACTGCTAGAGTTTATGGAACACACAATGTGTAATCTTTATTTTAATGCTGTAATTTGAATGATATTGACCAAAATATTGTTTTTTTTTTTTTACTTTCATAGTAACACACTCATACTTAATATTGTAAGTACATGATCCTTGGTCATTTTTTCAACATGTAACATATTTATTGAGGTGTGCCCTAGTACAATATTATTTTGCAATGAGAATTTTGTAATTACCCTGTTAATTCCATCAATTCATATGACAACCCAAATCATAGGTATCAAAGTATTCAAGTAATTTTAAAATATGGATTTTATTATATTTATTTCTCTTCTTCCACTCTCCTCTGTTCCATCCCTTAAAGAATGTCTCATTATGGTATGTCTTAATGATTCTTTAATTTGCATTTGGTTAAATAAAATATGAAACAACTCTATCACAATAGCCACTTCAGTAATCAAGATGATAATATAATTATGGAATGTTAAAATATTGTCTCATTTAAAATAAATGTAATTTAAAATATCATGTCATCTACTCCAAATTGTTTCCAGACACCCAACTGGACATCTAACTGGAGTGCATGGGAAATATCCCAGTGAAGTGTCACCATGGAGAGTGTCGGAAAAGAAAAAAAAAATGTAGAAGCATCATGAGAACAGTTTAATGGATTTGAGCTTTGAGTGTTTGGAGTAGTATATTTGAAATGATGTGTTTATAAAAGTCAAGAAGGAATTCATTCATTCCACATTTATTTGCAAATGCCCACTTGCTACCTGGTACCATTCCAGGAACTTGTGATTCATCATTGACTAATTGAGTAGCATTGTAAGTTCCGTTTAGATTTGGGAAATTATTGTCAGTAAACACACCTTTGGACACTTTTGTTTCTTAGGTTCTCTTGTCAATGAGGGCAAATCTGGGATCTTGAACTCAGTGGAAACAGATGACCTTTCACTGATTGACAATTATGGTTTATACTTAATATTTCATTTCTCTAAAGCTTAAATGCATTAGATTTTAACTGCTGGTAATTATACCTAAATTTCTGCTTGGTTTCAGGTGTTTCATTTTATTTATTAATTTACTTACTTGTTTTTAAATTATACTTGTAATTCCTTGTATTAATACAAGTTATACTGTCTACAGTGATAACTTAGTTTATGTGTTTTCCATGTTAGTTCATTTTACTAAAATTGAAAAATTTTAAATAAGTATTGGATCTTAATCTTACACTCTTCTCCCAATGAAAAACTGCAATACTGTACCATAATTTTCTAGGAGAATTGAGCAGAAATTGAAGACCTGACTTCCTACCATCCTCTCCCTCATGACATCTTCATTGGATATATTTTTTTCTTCAAATTTCACATGATAGAGAATAAAAAGGGAGTAGGGCAAAAATGGAATTGGTAGGGATCTTAAGAAAAGAAAGGTGACAAGATCCTTCAGGTATAAAATCAAATTGGAGACATTTGAAACTTCTAAGAGGATAGGAAGTTATATAAGGCTATAAACTTGCATATAGACAATATATAATCCATGAAAAGTTGTAAATAGGAAGAAACATAATGGCTTGGGTGGATAACAAATAAACTACTCAATATATGAATTAGTATAAAAGTACAGGAATTACCTCTTTAAGAAGTTATCACACAGTCATACTCACACACCTCTACAATGATGTTCAGTGGGTTCAACAATAAATGAGTCATTTTTTATCTATTGATCTCTCAATTGCTCTTTCCCTCCTTCTTTGAATCCCTTCCTCCCTCCCTGCTACATTCTCTCTTATATTATTGTTATGCTGTACTGGTGTACTTGTTCAATCCTACCTAGTCTTTAATAATATATGACAGTGTTAAGGCTAGGAAAGGACTGTGTTTATACATTTTATATCCATGTGGAACTCAGTATGTTACTTTATATGTTAAATTTATAAGATCAACACCTTTGGGAGTGAAGGAGGCATGCTTGGGCAGAGGGAGGAGTGGAGCCACGAATTATTTGTAATAAAAGCTTAGGCTGACTCAATTTAGGGCTATGAGACAGGATTTCATGCCACTGCATAGACTAGTTATTGAACAAAGGCTGTCCCCAAAAGAAGGCCATGCATTTGAAGAGACACTCAATTTGTGTTTCAGTAGCAAGGGAATGGATGGTTTGGTCCTGAGGATGGAGGATCCAGAACTGCACTGAGCATCCACTACAAAACTGTAAGACAAATGATGTTTACCATCTTTCTAGAAGGGAAATCTAGGACCCATAAATGTAAGAGAAAAAGTTTTTAGCCCAGGAAAATATGTTTAAATAATTGTTATCATTTTAGAAATCCTTAGAATGGAAATATTCCAACAGATCTCCAGTGGTCTTTTTTATTTTTATACAGCTAAACATCAAATTGCAAAGGGAGGGGTAGGATTTAAGGTAATTCTCAATTCAAGGGGTCTGATTTTACATTTTCATGTGTGTATATCTCACTATAATGCAAACTCAATAAAGTTTTAGCAAAAGTTCATATTGAGATATTTTCTTATATTTTTTTACTACAAAAACAATTCATCAGAATTTAAGGATGAACCTATGAGTAATAGTAATTAGAATTTTGCGATTTCTAGTGGCATATGTGAATAACAAACACTAATATATTTTTCCCACAGGTAATAAAAAATCTAAAGTAAGGATATAGGAGAATTAGAGGAATGGAAGAAACAAAAGGGCATTGAACCCTGAATGAGTTTAATTCAGCTGCATTTTTTTTGAGGGAAAGCAAATATATGATTTTATATAAGGTACCCCCACAGAGCATTAGGCCCTGGACTACATTCTTTATCTACATTATCACTGTAGTAATAGCAAGATGTTATACAGCATGGACTGGGTACCAGGTACTTTACATGTAACAGTGCATATATTGTAACAACATCATTTGAGGTATGCATGCTTATATTATATTCTCATTTTATAGATGGGGAAACTGAGACACAGAGTGTTTCAGTAACTTGTCCAAGGTCATAGAGCTAGGAAATGATAGTGCTGAGAACTGAACCTGAGGTAATATGAGATACTGCCTCTCATTTAAAAATTTGGCCTTCATTAACGGATGCCCAATTGTGTAAAGTATTTTAAACTGAGAAATAACACCAAAATGCTGAGATAAGACTTCCAGTCAAAATGAAAGTAGTTGAAAATACAATGAAAAATTCCTCTTAAAAAGGATTTTTCTAAAGCAAGTTTGACACATCTGTGTTGAGAATAAATCACTTCTTTGTGTTTTTTTCCAAATATGCAGCTTGTATCCTGATAGACTGTATATCAAACCTGCCCACTTAAGGATTCCCAATGTATAAAGTCTTCTTAGGGCTTTGCAAGACTGTTCACTGTTCCCTGCTGCCTCCAATATAGGAAAACAGTTAAAAAAGGAAGCATTGTATAGTGGACTCAGTAAGACTGAGGTTTCATTTCAACTTCATCATTTGCTAGCTGTGATGATTTGGTTAAATTATTTAAAACTTCCTAAGTCTTATATTTTTTGCCTGTTTAATGGATTATGATACTTACCTTTTAAAGAAAATGTTATACAGTAAACAGTGGGGTAGCCTATCCATAGCTTCTGGCACATATCACAGGGGCTGAATACACCATGTGTTAATCCTCCTTTATCTCTTGGTCCTGTAACTGCTCCAATCTTTGAATCATAGAAGGTAGTAGATGCCTCCAAAAGCAATTCTAATTTAATAGTCTGAAATGTACTTACCCAGCATATTTTTCTAAACCATATTCTACCCTCTTATTATGCCTCTGTTCAATTTTAATGATTATTAGGGGTTTTTTTTGAAGGGTACTTATGAAAGAGAAGAGAGAAATAGTATTTAGTCTGTTTTTCTTTGATTACCTTTTTCTTTCTTTTCACATTTTTTATTGTTGTTCAAATACAGTTGTCTCCATTTTCTGCCACCCCAGCCATCCCCACCTCCCACCCTAGATCTTATCCCCCATTGGCTTTGTCCATGTGTCCTTCAAACATGTTCCTTGACAACCCTTCCCTCCCCCTGCAACATCATCTCCTCCCAGCTCCCCTCTGGTTAATGTCAATTTGTTCTTAATTTCAATGTCTCTAGTTATATTTTGCTTGTTTGTTTTGTTGATTAGTTTCCACTTATAGGTGAGATCATATGGTATTTGTCTTTTACTGCCTGGCTTATTTCACTTAGCTTAATGCTCTCCAGGTCCATCCATGCTGTTGCAAAGGGTAGGAGCTCCTTCTTTCTTTCTTCTGTATAGTATTCCATTGTTTAATTGTACCATAGATTTTTGATCCACTCATTTACTGATGGGCACTTAGGTTGCTTCCAACACTTGGTTATTGTAAATTGTGCTATTATGAACATTGGGGTGCATAGGTTCTTTTGAACTGGTGTTTCAGTGTTCTTAGGGTATAATCCCAGCAGTGGAATTGATTACCTTTTTCTGATATATAGAAAATAGATATCTTCAAAGACCATAGTGGAAACGCTAAGAAGTTTACAGCCATCAGCTAATATAAGGCTTAGGCTTTTTCTATAGATTTATTTATACCATCTCTACCCTTCCCACCCACAATAAATAATAAATGGTTTAGATTATGTTAAGTAGGTATATTTGGTTGAGCAGCTAGATGATGAGCCAGGAAGATTTTGTATGGAAGCTTCACAAACTTGGGGTTATTTAGTCACTTTTTGATGACAGGAGGAAAACTGATGGAGCCATTGCTTTCCTGTTAGTAAGCTATTCTAGGCTAACAGGGAGATTATAATTAATCAGTTGACATTGGATGAATGACAACCTTTGTTTTTAACATTTGACTTTAAGGGCATATTTCCATATCATCAAATTACCTATTTCGAATGTTAAAATTTTTATTATAGACCTATGTATTCTTGTTAACTAGTAATTTATACAATCAACTTTCCTATTTTCAAAAGCCAATTATTTGTTCTCATAACTTCCCAGGCTCTCTGGAACCCAAGTTTCCCCTTGCTTGCCCTCTATTGACCATTAACAGCTTTGCCCCCAGTAATGGGGTGTAGGTGAGTTGCTTAGGTGAGCCTTATATGAGATGGTTAGATTTCAGGGTTCCCAAAGGTCAAATAGTGAAAAAAAAATCAAATGCAGATATAAAATGAAATTGCATTTTCAGTGGTGGTTACTTTTTCCTTGTAGTATTGAAAAATAATATGGAGCCTTCTTGCTCTCAATATTTAAAGCCAAATTCATAATTATGACAACAGCAAAAACAAATAAACAAAAAACCCAAAAAACCTGACAGACAGTGTGTATTTGTGTGTTTCTGTGTGTGTGAGACTATTTTTGTCAGCACTTTGTCTCCTTCATTAAATCATTATAACACAGAAGCCACATCATTCTAATGTCACTTATCACAGATATATTATTTCTAAATACATCTCATGTGTATACCTTTGGCAGTGCAATTATATCTTATTCATCTGTGCATTTCCATTTCCTAGAATTTGTCCTACTGTCTTTAGAAGCAGTGTTGCTACTGAATGAATAA
Source organism: Tonatia bakeri (assembly GCA_004024845.1). Lineage (NCBI taxonomy): Eukaryota > Metazoa > Chordata > Mammalia > Chiroptera > Phyllostomidae > Tonatia > Tonatia bakeri. Next base: position 310,033 of record PVIA01000188.1, read on the forward strand.
ATGAATGAATGTTGAATGAATTTTTAGGGAATGAAATTAAAGCACAATGTAAGTAATTCTTCATATCACATGTGAAGTGCTATATTTCTGGTCTCTATTCTAAGCTGAAAAGTTGAATCTGTGGTATTTCCAACATTAATCCTGAGAAGCAAACCATTAAGGTAGCTACCTTTCACAGAATTGCTCTGTGTAATTCCAGAATGCATGCTCTCAGTTAGTGCTGCCTGAGTTTTGGCTTCTGCTGTAGCTGTGTTGGCATTATCAGGAAACAGACAAAGAATCCATCAAAAGACTGGAGACAAGTTTGATATATGCAGCTCATTCCTCATCTTACATCACTGCCAGTCATGGCCTCACAGCTGTGGGGATTTTGTTCATTTCATAGCACCTACAACATTACTACATAAGCTTTCATAATCTGACTGTCAGAAATATCTCAGGGTGAGTATTGTACCTAGGAAAGATTGGCATAGCATGACCAGGGACACAGCAAGTGATGCGTGAGAAACAACAGTCAGGCGTTTCTTGTACGGGTTTTTTGTGGGATTTTTTTTTGGTTTGTTTGTTTTGTTTTGTTTTTTTCTCTTCCTCTGTATAATCAAGTCCAGAGCAATGTTTGGACCAGTCAGACCCAATTCTTGGTGCTGGCCCTTTACAATCTGATCTGATTTTGGCTCCCTCTGCCTTATTAAGGCATTTAAAAACAAAGAATTTTAAAGAAGATAGAAATAACTGGAAACATTTGAGGATGCTATCACCATAATGATCTTCATAGTGGTATCTCACACTTTTCTCTGAGCAAAGGAGACAAATCCCTGCACACGCGCGCGCGCACACACACACACACACACACACACACACACACTTCAATGTATATTCGATTCTGTATGTTTTTGGAATCTTGATGTTCCAAGAGCACATGAAAGTAACATATGGAAATGTGGCTCTTTATAACACCCCCAAGGAGAAGCCAGGCTTATAATTCTGATTACTTTGTCCCAGAGGCTAGCCTGAGGGTGGGATAGTGGTACCTGGTTTTTCATCACGTGGAGGTTCTAGGCCTTTTCCACATGCCTATGGGCTGTCAGTATAGGACTGCAATGGACACAGGACAAATGCAATGAGTGCTGCATGCAGCCATTCTTCAGTCTCCCTCCCACCTGCTGCTCTGCCATCCCTGAATCAGCACCCACTACTGGAATAGCTTTGGTACTAGGCTGGCACCAGTACAATAACAAATACATCCTCATTTCAGTATGATGAATGAAGAGTTTTAATGAAACTGGCCCAAACTGCTCTGGCAAGCTGCCTTATTTTTGTGTTTTAAATGGGAGTGATCCATCAGCCACGCACAGCGTCTCTGTCTCTGCATTTCTCATTTATGTGGCTGCCTGTCTTCCTCACCCATCTCTGCCACTCTGCTCCTCTCACTTCACCCTTTTCCTGGTCTTCTGAACTTGACCAGTTGACCAGTGGGGAGGAGGTTCTCTGCACTGCCCCCACTTCTTGTCACTGACTGCTGCTGATGCCCCGGGTGAGTGGCTGCTGGGCCCTGTGCCTGCAACCCCACCTTCATTGTTCCCTAGCCCAGGATCCAGGACGCTAATATGGTAAAATGTCTGGCAGGTATTAATTACACTTGCTGGCTGCTCCCTCATTAGGGTTGCCTATCTCCCCCGAGAGAGGTTGTAAATCAAACTATGATTCATGACTTTTAAAAAAATGGGAAAAAGTACACAAACACTAACGGGGGGAAATTTCTCCAAAAATAATAAATATAAACGAAGAGGAGGGATGACACCTTAATCAAGCTGGCTGGTTACAGCATGCAGCTCAGCATTTTGCTAGAGTGGAAACAGGAGTTTTGTTAGATGGTTCTTTCTCCTTGTTATTTGTTTCAGCATCAAAAAAGGAGGGATGGCATAGTTATTTTTCTTTTGGGTGGGGGTTATTCAAGACAGAGCCTGATGAAAAATGTAAGTGCCTCTGCATAGTTGGGTGGATGATGATAGTGAAGCTGGAGTTTTGTTGAACATGAGTGAAAAGGAAATGAAGAGACAATAAAGGGGTTCTCGTTGAAAGGATAGAAGTTCCTCTCTGAGTAGAATCAGTCATGAAGTATAAGCCAGAGCTCTTTTAGAGACTATCTTCTGGCTAACCCCAAACCATCGATGCTATTGTAAAAATCTCTGTCTCTCAGCGTTGTTGCAGGATATATGATATAATACAAATGAAAGTATTTTTCATCTCTGAAATCATTATTCACATGTTTGTATATGACTTGGGGACAGAGTTATAGGTCAAAATAATCAGAACTATTCCTGTTATTTCAGAAAGAAAGCCTACACTACTCACCTACTGTATGCTTAGGAGCATAGCACATGCTATGAAGTGTAACAATGAAACAGAAAAAATAGAGTTGTCTTTGGTAGATTTTACTATTAGATTTGGAAGGAAAGTCCACCAAGCCTGAGTGATACAATAGAGTCAACAAGGCCTGTGGGAATTCAGAGATCAATGAACATTGGTTTGATTGGGAAAGGTTTCAAATAAAAGGATGGGGAAAGAGGTTGTACAGTACAATGAGCAAATCAACAGGAGAAAAGACCTTGGTGTGTTTGGGGAACAATGTGGAGGACAGCCCCTTGTACAGGAGGATCATGACCTTATTTAGTGCATGAGATTACGAGGCAGCTCTACTGACGATAAATGAAAGTTTTCAAGAAAACTCCAACCTGCTGAGGTATTCCAAGTGACATAGCTATCACTTTTGTTTTTGTTTTTTGTTTGTTTGTTTGTGTGCCCACTGGAATAACCATAGTTGTGTTATTAGGAGCACAGGTTGGTACAGAGAGAGAGGCTCTGGGCTCCCTTGCTGTTTTGCTATTAAATTTTGGTCCTATGTAGTGGCAAGAGAAGTAATTATTACTAGGCCATGATTTTAGGAATAACCACTTAGAACTTAGAGATTGGCCATACTACCCATCACTCGACCTATCATTTGCCTTCCATCTCTGCCTTTAGTTGAGGGTAGATAGCCAGGGAGCCATGGGGAGGAAGACCATTTAAGCTGATCTGTACTCAGAAAGGTTGTAGAGGGATAGGAAACCATTATTTGGATTCAAAAAAAGATTAGTTTGTCAGGGTTGCCTTAATAAATTGCTACAAACCAGATGGCTTAAACAACAGAAATTTATTGCCTCACTGTTCTGAAGGATAAAATTCTGACATCAAGACATTGGCAGGATTGGTTTCATCTTAAGACTGTGAGGGAGAATCTGTCCTGTGCTTCTCTCCTAACTTCTGGTGATTAGCCCTCAGTCGTTGGTTTTCCTTGGCTTGTTGATATGTTTCCTGGTCTCTGCCTTCATGCTCACATGATATTCACCCTGTGTGTGTGTTCGTGCCCAAATTTCTGTCCTTTAAAAAAAATAAGAATACCAGTCAGGCTGGATTAGAAGCCCATTCTACTCTAGTATCACCCTATCTTAACTAAATACATACAATTGCAATAGCCCTATTTCCAAATAAGACCACACTTGGAGGTAATAGTGGTTAAGACTTTAACACATGAATTGGGAAAGAGGCACAATTTAACCTATAACATCAAAGGTAAGCAGTTGTGCTCTTTCAAGTTACTCTGAAGATGATCCTATTTTCTTTTCTCTACAAACAGCAGTAATTGTAGACTCATTGATTAATTTGGTTTTTCAGTAATTAAGTTTATATTTGGGGGGAGTAGGGAACCAACAAGTTCCCCCAACAAATCACTTTCTTGTAAATCTTCCCCAGACTGCTAGGGCAGGAACCTTTTTCTGAAGAGGGATGCGTCATAATCTTTACCTCTAAGTGGGCACTCAGACAGCAGACTGTTGTCTCAGACAGTCATGCCCTCTAAAAAGTAGAGCTTTGTTTGTACTAGCAGAACCAGTAGGGAGGGAATGAGAAAGGGGAGAGAGAGGGAGGGAGAAAGACAGAGACGGAGAGAGAGAGAGAAACACAAGGGAGGGCAGAAATAGAAGGAGGTGAAGAAGTACTGAGGGGAGAAAGACAAGTTCCCCCTGTCTTCCCACACATTAAAACATAATGTCAACTTGCCATCCTCCCTTAGTTCTGATCCACAGAGATTGCAGCAGCATTTCTGACTGTATCTAAATAAAACAAAGCAGCAGATTCTAAATACTGTGGTGATGATTCAAAAGAAGGAAAGGGATTTTTGAAGACATTAACATTGAAAATATGGCTCTGGGTGTGCTTCATGCAAAACTAATATTTTCAAAACACATCTGGCTATTCAACATTACAGTTAAAACACGTGGCAAACATTTTCCCAGTTTTCCACCAGGGGGTGCTCCCCCCAACGGAAAGAAACATGAAAACTTGAAAACATTTATATGAACAGCCCCAAAGAAAACATTTGTTTCTGCCAAAATCCTGGAAACAAACATTATTTTTCTTTGGGAAATAAGCATATTGGATCATGAAACAAAGTTTGAAAAAATAGGGCTTTTAAAACATATATGTATATATTTCATACTTACCTAAAGGATAAAACAGAATTGGCTGATAAGTTTATTTAGAAATCGAGAAATACAGTCCAGAGAGACTTCTTAGACCATTCATTTCCAGCTTAAGAACTTTTAGAATGTTACATTCAAATGGAGAAACAGAAGCCAATTCTCCTGACTCCTATAAAGCACTTAAAAATACACATTCTATGTACTTTATATAGTCAAAATTCCTTTGAAGTTATATAGGAATTACTATTAATGAGCAAGCATTCTAAGATTAGATTTTGCCCAGGCTCTACAAACTCTACAAAGTGCAGGTTTGATATGTAATTTATCTTAGATCCTACTCTTAAGAACTGTTTTCTTTTTTTTTGCAAGTCACAAAAGCCCTACTTTTAAATACTTAATCTTAGATCTCAAAACCTACTCCAGTCAAGATGGCATAGGCAGATATGGCTCATCTCTTTGCACGACCACCACTAAATTACAACTAAAATGTAGAACAACCATTACTTAAAATCATCAGAAATTGAGTCGAATGGAAGTCTGACGACTATGAATTTAAAGAAACGACATCCATCTAGACTGGTAGGAGGGGCACAGACACAGAACAGACTGGGTCCTTCCCCATGTATGGTGGATAAAAATTTGTGAGGGATATCTTGGAAGCAAGAAGTCCCAGCCCGATACCAGATCTCCCAGCCCAGGGTTCCAATGTTAGGAATATAAGTCCCCACAACTTCTGGCTTCAAAAACCAGTAGAGATTGAGTTGATAGAAGAAAATTCTGAAGCCCCAAGCAGTTCTTCTTAAAGAACCCACATGTGGAATCACTTACACAGACTCACTCCCTCTGAGCATCATCACCAGAGTAACAGCTTGAAGGGTACCAGTTACATAAAGGGAGGTACTGAAGTATCTGACATCAAGGTGAGCAGAGGCCATTGTCCCTTTTCTAAACCCTCCCCTCACAGAGCCAGTCAAGCTGATTGACTCCATCAACCTGGCTAACACTGTTGGACTCGTCTTGGAGATCCCCAGAGACACTTCCCCACATAACTTATGGGCTCACTGAAGCTTCTTTATGAATGACTGGTTTTGGCTCATGCTTTACAACTTACTAAATCATCTCAAACAAGCAACAGCTGGCCTCAGTGAGCCCCAGGCCTGACACTAGTAGCAGCCATCCTAGATTCATAGCTTGCCTTTACCTGGGAATCTCCAAGCCCAGCACAAGTAGCAACCATCTCAGTTTGCTTTATAACTCAGGCAGGGTAGCCCTGGACAAAACACAGATGGAGGCTGATCTTGGCCTGCACTACCTGGGAAACCCAAGGACTGGTGCACTCAGTGGACAGCTACAGACCACGCTGGAGAACCACCACCCTGCCCCTGCACAGCTGACACTCCATGGAGGATGAAGGTTGGCGGAAAGTGGTCACAGCCAATCCTTACATCTGACTGACCTAGGTACATCCTTCTCATTGATCTGCCAACAGCAACCTACAAGTACAAGAAGAGAGTGTATTCAGCCCACATGAAGGGTGCACCTCAGGTACCCAGCTTGGGTGATACAAGAGGCTGTGCCACTGGACCCTATAACATACCTACTATGTTAGGCCATATTACCAAGAAACAGAGTCAAAGTAGATCTTCCTAAAACATGGAAACAAACAGAGGTAGGATGCCCAAATGAGGAGACAAAGAAACGTGGCCCAAATGAAAGAACAAAGCAAACTGGAAAAAGAGCTAAACAAAATGGAGAAAAGCAATCTATCAGATGCAGAGTTCAGAACACGGTTTATAAGAGTGCTCAAAAAACATAGTGAGGACGTCAACAGCATAAAAGCTATCCAGTCAGAAATGAAGGATATACTAACCAAAATAAGGAACAATTCACAGGGAAACAACAGTAGAGTGGATGAAGCTGAGAATAAAATCAATGACTTGGAACATAAGAAAGAAAAAAACAACCAATCAGAACAAGAAGAAAAAAGAATCCAAAAAAATGAGGATAGTATAAGCAGCCTCTGGGACAACCTCAGGAGGTCCAAAATTCACATCATGGTGGGGATGGGGGAGGCAAGAAGAAGAGAAAGAGCAAGAAACTGGAAATCTATTTGAAAAACGAATGAAAGAAAATTCCCTAATTTGGTGAAGGAAATACACATGCAAGTTCAGGAATCAGAGAGAATCCCAAACAAGATGAATACAAAGAGGTCCACTCCAAGACACATCATAATTAAAATGCCAAAGGTTAAAGATAAAGGGAGAATCTTAAAAGCAGCAAGAGAAAAGCTGGTAATTACCTACAAAGGAGTTCCCATAAGACTGTCAGCTGATTTCTCAAAAGAAACTTTGCAGGCTAGAAGGGACTAGCAAGAAATATTCAAAGTCATGAAAAATGGAGCTACATCCAAGATTGCTGTACCCAGCAAAGCTAACATTTAGAATTGAAAGGCAGATAAAGAGCTTCCCAGACAAAAAAGTAAAGAAGTTCATCATTACCAAACCATTATTATATGAAATGTTAATGGGACTTATTTAAGAAAAAGAAGAATATTAAAACTATAAACAATAAAATGGCAAAAAATACATAATTATGAATAGTTGAATCTAAAAAAACAAACTAAGCAAACAAGAAAACAGAGACAGAGTCACAGGCTGTGTTTTGATGTTTGCCAAATGGGAGGGGGTTGTTGGGGGATTGGATGAGGAGGTGAGGGGATTAAGGAGTACAAAGAGGTGGTTACAGAATAGCCACGGGGATGTAAAGTACAGTATAGGAAATAGAGAAGCCAAAAAGCTTATACACATGACCTGTGGACATGAACAATGGTGGGAGGATTCCATGAGGAAATGGAGGGAGCTGCATGGAGGGTGGCAAAGGTGAAAAAGATCAAGACAACTATAATAGCATCATCAATAAAATGTAATTAAAAAAACTTAAAATCAAGCATTTAGTGCTATTGTGGGGAGCTCAAGGATGAATTTATTTGAAGCTCTAATATTTTATGGTATTATTTCCTTTCAAATGTACTTAAATTTTACATTATGCATGAAAAGGAAGAAGGAAAGTAAATGCTTTTGTGGCTAAAGTAGTCTTGAGTTTCTTTTGCTCCTTTTAACAAAATGTTGATAATTCTCACATCTCATAGTCTTGATACATTTAATCCTGCAGTCTGTTGATAAGAGAAAACTAAAACCATCCCTATATTTATTTGTTTGTTTATGTATTTATTTACTGGTAATCCTTACCCAAGGACATTTTTTTCATTGCTTTTTTATAGAGAGAGGAAGAGGGGGAGGGGAAGGGAGAGAAAGAAAGAGGGAGAAAGAGAAACATCAATATGAGAAAGAAACATTGATTCGTTGCCTCTCATAGGCTCCCCTCCAGGGATCCAACCCACAACCCAGGCATGTGCCCTGACTGAGAATTGAACTCCAACCAACTGAGCCTCAATGGCCACGGCCATCCCTTCTTTTTCTAATATGTATTTTATAATTTCTAGAAAATTCACAGCAGCCATAATGCCACAGTGAACCACCTCAAGGAACACTGCTAATTCTTGTTTCCATCACTCTAGTCCAGACAATGGCTCTGGGTTTCTCACTAGCAAGATAACTATTCTACACATGAAAAAATTTATATAATTATGTAGAAAATTATAAACCTAGAAAATTTCCCAAACCTATTAGTTTATTGGATTCTGCTCTGAAAAATAAGGCAGAAAATAAATGGGTATCTGAGTGAATTAGAAGGGTAAGGTTTAATTTCATATTCCATGTGTTTGTGTATATGTGTGGTGTGTGTGTGTGTGTGTGTGTGAGATGCTCTGCCTTTCATGGCTCCTGCTGAAATACACTTGAAAAAAAAAGTCATCCATTCAATGGCCTGAGATGTATCATTACTGACAGTGCAAGCTTGGGATTAACCTCACCAGCTATTCTTCCATGCAGTGAACAAAACCCGTCTTGGGGATCTCAGACATATGTCGTCGTCATGTGCGGTCCCTTCATACTTGTTGCACCCCAGCCTCGGTGCTGCATCACCAGCATTAAATCAGAGAGGGAAATGGCTGAAACCTCATCACAGTAGGAAGAAAAATAAAGAGTAATAATTTTAGGTAGCACTTTATAGTTAACTAATTTTAATAATAACATCAGCAAGTATCTTTGAGTAACTACTATGTACCGGGTATCTCTTGTACCTTATGTTTGACTCTCACATCACCTCTTTAACCATTATTCTGTTTTTAGAGATGAAAACACTTTCATCCTCAAAGAAGTTAAGTGCCATGTCCAGGAATTAATTATGCAGCTAGTATGTGGCTGTATTTTTACTTGAGCCTAGGCCCATCTGTCTTAAAAGTCCACTGTCTTTCCACCAAATCAAGTACATGTTACACAGCACCATAATGGACTTTTATGTTCCTGTTCAAGTGTAGCATTTCATGGAATAGCCCAGTATTCTTTGTGTGAATCTGGACAAGTCACTTAGCCTCTTCTGATGACTGATTCCTTATTTGTGAAATGGTGACAATAATATTACCTAGTGTGTAGGTTATGATAATTAATGAGTAAATATATGCAAGCACTTCTGGAGTGTTTTCAATGCATAAGCAATATATAAAATTGAGGTATTACTTTAATACTATTATTGAAATTCAATATTAGTGAAAAAGCTTTCTGAGACTACTTCTCAGAAATGCATCTAAATTATAAGCTCCCTGAGGACAAGGCACACATATTCTTATATGGTGAGGAGAGATCAGAGGATGTGGGTCCATACAATTTAAGGGAAAAGAGTAGTTAACTGGGATCAAGGTAAAAAAGAAATTTTAGGAATAAAACTCTGATCTTCCAGGAACTTGGCCAAGTGTGCTCTGAGGTTTATTAAATATTCCACTAACATAACAGTTCTTGCCTTTGCTTCTAGCAGATCTACCATATGGGCCAAATATTTTATTCAGAACCTAGACAACCAGAGGAGAAAAACAGCATGGCAGAATGGTGAGGAGCTGTGAGATTGAAGTCTCATGGTGAGCCAACATAGAAGGAAAAAAACAAAACAAAACAAAACAAAAAAAATTAGTATTCAATATAATGTAATTTATTTATAATGTACGTTTTGAGAAACTTCACACAATTTGTGTTAGGAGAAAACTATCTTACCCTCTGAGTTTCCATTCTTCACTGCCATCCTGCTCCTGAACTCTGGTTCTTTGTTTCCTTAAAAGGCAGTTGGTATGACTAGCTTTCCTGATGTTTTCTTTTGAAAACAATAAAAAATGTGAAAGCCACTCTCCCACAGAGATGTAAAGATATGTCATTTATGCATACATCTTCCTTATTCTCAGCCTCAGCTGTTTAAATAGTGGTAGGTGCTCATGAGGTGAGGGGCCCACAGTGCTACGTGCATTGCGACATTCACAGAGAGGCCCTGCCCACATGCCCTCTTCCTGAGCTCAGGCAGCTTGACTCAGAAACTGTCTTGTTCATCCTCAGTCACAGCTTAGCTCCCTGGTCACCTCTTTCCAGGACCTACAATCCAACCTTATTTTGCAGCGGTGGTAGTGTTCTAGAAGCCTCATATTTCTGCCTGTATAATAAATGTCCTACAGTATTGCTTGTTATTCCATAAAGTGACCACACACAAGTTTGTCTCTGAGATGCTCTAAATCTTGCCCAATCTGGCCACCATTCTATGCAGACAGGTCCAGAGCTCTGAAAGTACACAATAAAAGTGCAGAATGTCACAACTGAAAGGGTGTCTCAGTATCATCTTGTTGACCAGCTGTAATTTTCAGTTGAGGCAACTGTTACCCACACCCCTGTGAGTGGATAACCCTGAATTGAAACCCAGATTTTTTGGTAACTGATGTACTGCTTCTTCTTTTCTGTCACATGACATGACTCCAAGTTAAAATGATGCTTTATTTTGATATTTATGACACATGTTGCTATCCAAAGTGTCTCACTTTTAACTCCAAATAACCACTGAATTTTTAAAAAGTCTCTCTCTCCTCAGTATACCTATACATAGACAAAATGAGTGTGAATTTATATGGTATAATTAAAGAAATTCTGAGAAATTTCTTTTTTTACTGTTCCTTTTTATTTTTTTAAATCTTTGTTGTATTTTAAAAGTTTTTCTGCTGCATTATTTCTAGGGACTGGCTAAGTCTAAGGACTCCAAAAAAATCAATCTTTCTAATCTTAATAATTTATAGTGGCATAAAATATTACGGAATTTTATAGGATTTATATTCAGAAAAATAATAGAATAAGATATTTATTAAGTACTCCTTATTAAAGAAATTTAGACTCACAAGTAGTATCACCAGTATATTTTTAGATTTATTAAGAAACTATGACTTAAATAATTGTGTTCAGGTTCTCATGAATAGGCAATAGAGAAACCAAGTGCTTCTGGGTAACATATATTCATTTTCTCATCTCTAAATACATCATGATATGGCAATATATGTGACATATATTGTACTGAAAACAGAATTTAAAAATATTAAAATGATAGCTTTTGGTGATGATTCACATCACACATTTTAGAATGCATGGGCATCACTATAAAAATGTTATAAACTGAGATTTCTATTCCCTGGTCTGGCCTACTAAATCTTCAATATTGGTGGTAGGGCCCTGGAATTTGCATTTTAAGCAATTATTACAGAAAGTCACTTTGATACATTCTAGCTTAAGGATTTGTTTGCCCAATGGCAAAGGTTTTCAAAGAATACTAAATTCATATTTAGCCATATTTGTACAAGTTATTAATAACAAGTGGAGATTTTTACTTTTCAAAATGCTAAGAATACCAATCAAGTTCTTACTTAAAGCCCGTCCTAAGATGTTGTTGGTCAAAGAGTACAATTAAAGATCACACAGCTGAGGCTCTCACTGTGACCACATCAAATTGCCACTGGAATCCGACATATTTGCTGCGGTAGAGATGACATGTTCTAGACTGGGGCAGTATAGGCAGTGGCGGTTGAGAGGCTTACTTCCTTAGTGTGGGCTGCTTCCCTTGAGGTCCAGGCTCTAGAACTTACTAGCAAATGTTTATGTGTATAATAGTTTCACATTCTCTTGCTGTCCAGAGTTTGTGAAGAGCTGGGAGAAGGGAACGGATAGCACTATGCTGTGATTATCCTCTCAGTGGTGAGCTCCAGCAATGCGGAGGCCTAAATATTTTCATCCCAATGCAGGTCAGCGTAAGTCTGATGCAATTTACATAAATAATTTTGATTTTTCTAGTAGCCACATGTCGAAAAAAGTATAATGAAATAGGTAAAATTACTTTTATGTTACATTTTATTCAATTATATAAACTATTATCATTTCAACATGCAATCAATAGAAAAATATTAATGAGCTATTTCACATTCTTTTCATAACAAGTCTTTACAACCCAGTGTGAATTTTGCACTTACACCCCAACTCAGTTTGGATTAATCACATAAATAGCCACACGTGGCCAGTTGCTACTGTATTGCATAGCTAAGTTCCAAAAGATTAGAATTTGTTTTAATAATTATTTTAGAAACACTGAATAAACACTGATGTCAAATGTAACTTTTGGGCACTGGCACAAATATAAAAGTATTAGTCACTAATATAGAAAATGCTTTGCCAAATTACTAAATTATTAGTGGTGATTCCATTTTATTTTCATGAACTTGTCCAAAATATGTTCTTTCCAATAGGCAAAGGGAGGAAGGAAAGAAAGAAGGCAGAAAAGAAGGAAATTCCCAGCAATCAAAAGGGGCTTTTCAATTCAGGTGATAGCTATATAAATCAGGAAGCCCCTATTAGGCTCAATAGTTCTTTTTTAAAATCTCTGGTTACTCTACTTATTCAAAAAACAATCGGAATCCCAAGGGAGTTGGTTAAAAAAAAATCACAGTAGAGTGTGAACAGAGCAGCAAGCATGCTGTTTTCCAGGAGAAGGTGCCGAGACAGTGAGGAAGGACTTTCTATAGATCAGATTGCTGGAGAGCGAATCAAACTTTCCACAGGTGATGACAACGGGCAATTTATTGTGACACTTCTCAACTCAAGGGAATCAGCAGGATGTGACAAGAATGGTTCACCTCAGAAGTATGTATTATAGTTTCCTCTAGAATTTTTAAAATAATAATAATAATGTTTATGTTCACAGAAAAGAGCAAACTCATATATTTTGGAACATTGACCTTGGTACACATGACCACCAATTGGGGATTCAGCATTGGATGGATCTTAGGAAAATACTAAGGAGTTACTTTAGATATGTAAGATGTTTTCTCAGTATTTCCTTGGTCATTTTCCTAACAAAGGTGGTATGCTGGGGAGTTCTATGAAGAGATTTTTTTTTTTTTTTAATTTTAAGGCATCTGTATGTCAAAAAGGACATACAGATGGTCCATAGACGTATGAAAAAAATGCTCAGCATCACTAGCCATCAGAATGATGGAGTGGGGATTGACTGTGGGAAGAGGAGGGCAGAGGAAAGAGGAGCAAAAGTGGAAAATTGGAATAACTATACTAGTATACACAACAAAAAAGAATTAAAATAAAATGCAAATAGAGATGCAAATTAAAACCACAATGAGATATCACCTCGAACCTTCCAAAATGGCTATCACTAATAAATCAAAAAACAACAAGTGCTGTCAAGGATGTGGAGAAAAAGGAACCTTAGTGAACTGTTGGTGGGAATGCAGACTGGTACAACTACTCTGGAAAACATTATGGAGTTTCCGCAAAGAATGAAAAATGGAACTGCCTTTTGATCCAACAATTCTGCTTTGGGAATATATCCAAAGAATCCTGAAACATCAATTCAAAAGAATATATGCACCCCTATATTCACAGCAGCATTATTTACAATAGCCAAGATATGGAAACAGCCTAAATACCCATCAGTAGATGAGTGAATAAAAAAGCTGTGATACATTTACACAAAGGAATACTATGCAACACTAAAAAAGAAGGAATCATTACCTCTGTGACAGCATGGATGGGACTGGAGACTATTATGCTAAGTGAAATAAGATAGGCGATGAAAGACAAATACCATATGATCTAACTTACAACTGGAATCTAAGAGACAAAATAAGCTAAATACAAAAATAGAATCAGAGGCACAAAAACAAAGAGTAGATTAACAGCTGCAAGAAGGGAGAAGGGAGATTGGGACTGGCTGAAATAAGGGGAAGGGATTAGACAAAGAATGTACATGCATCACCCACAGACATGAATGATGGAGTGGGGATTGACTGTGGGAAGAGGAGGGCAGAGGAAAGAGGAGCAAAAGTGGAAAATTGGAATAACTATACTAGTATACACAACAAAAAAAATTAAAATAAAATTGCAGGGAAGAAAGGGTGTGAAATACAATGAGTAAATATAGGACTTAGTTACTCCAGGAGTGAGTTAGCTGCTCTTCATTGTTTTATATCCCAGAGATAAGTGATCTCAAAGAAATCAGATTCTAAACCATTAGCTGTCCTACAAATTAAAGCCATCATGTTAATTGGGCTAATTAGAAGTACATTACAGCCTAAAAAGTACCAGTTGTTTCACTTGGGTCCATTACCTCCTATAAAAGGTTATCAGCAGAACCCCTGACACAACTGGCATGGCAAAACTCTCCATTTGAAAATGTTTTGGCAGTAAAGAGAGCCATCTCTTCCAGGAAGGTTTTGTAAAACATCCTTATCCCAATCCAGATTGCCTTTTTTATTCTGTGAATCTTCAGTTTTAATTTTATTTAGAATGGATTACTTGGTGATGGTCACTTTCTAACTTTGGTTCTACTCTAAACAATAGAAAACAACAAAAAAAATCAAAACCATAAAAAAGAACAATATAAAAAACTGCTCATTTTTCTTCAGCAGATGAAGGTAGTAAATATGTCTTTATTTATGAATAAATTTGGCACAGATTATATCCCAGGCACTAGAATTCAACATTGAACACTGTAAGCATGACATCTGACCTCAAGGGGCTTACTGTTTAGCTGGGGAGATGAGCATAAAACATAATATTAGAAAAAATATTCATTGCAATTGTGAAAAATTATATCAAAGTTTGTAAAGGAAAGTTCTAATAGATAAATAAATAAAGTACATGTGATATAAAAGGTGTATTGATTCACCAATAAGTGGGTATTAAGAAATTATATTAAATGTCATTTTTTACCTATTAAAATAGAAATAATTAAGTACTCTTGAGATTTGTCTGTCATGCGTTTCTGGAGGGATTGACAATTTGTACAACCCCTTTGGCAAACAATTTGCAATACACATGAAATACCATAACCATGTTTACACTCTGACAGTTCACTCCTAAGACTGTGTTCCAAAGGAGCAAGTCTATATATGGAGGAAGAGATACACAGAGGAAAGCATTCATCAGTACTATAATGGTTGGAAATTAGAAATGCTTTTAAGTGTAAAAAATGTGCAAATGGTTGAGTACATATGGAAAAAAGTAATTATAAGAGCACAAGGCACTACAGTCAAGCAGTTCTAGTTTAAATCCTAGATCTATTTTTTTTTTTTTTAGTTTCCTTGTCTATAAAGTGAAGTTGTAAAGTGCATACAAAAAATAGTGGTACACTTAGAAAGTCAGTTCATAGAAAAATGTCACTTCCTCCCTCTTTGCCCCTTAACTAAAATCTGCTCTTTCACAGAAAGCATAAAATACTTGATTTTTTTTTTTTTCATTTCAGGACATTTAAAGCACAGAAGTTAGGGACCAATATTGATCTAGAGCCTGTGTGACAGGTTCTGAGCTAGGTGCTTTCATTTCTGCTTTGTTTGTCTGTCTGACTGTTTTATTTCATGTAAAGAAGGAATTCCTTAAATTCATGTTAGCATAACCTATACACTATTCTAAACATGAATGGAAAAATGCCATTCCTGAAGAAAGCCTTCCTTAGCCTTTTCCACAGAAACCAATGGTGTGCTGACATTTGGGGAGAAGTAGCTGAAATCCAAAATCATTAGGAAGCATTTTCTTGTCGTTACCCTTTTTTGGATGGCTGTCATCATAGAACAGCAAACCCTGGAAGGGAACTTAGCACTAAAAAGCTGATTCTTCCATGTCTTCTTTGCTATACATTCTCTCATCCAATGTTTTGCATTCCTTGCTGCAGATCAGGATAACTTGGGGTATTTTTATATAAATAATTTCTCCCTCATCATACCCTCCCCCTCTTCCCTAGCCTGAAAAGATTCTGATTTCATTGGTGTAGCATAAAGTCTGGGTGTCAGAATTTTTGCTCAGCTTCCCAAGTGACTCTAATTGCAGCCACATGACAGAGTTACCTTTGCTCCAAGACTCTGAGAAAAGGGACAATAAAAGTTTACTTTTTTCTCATTAATGCATTTCAAAAATATTTTGTGGATCCTTCCCTCCTTTTGTTCCCAACCAGGAGAGTAAAGGACAGACAGTAATTAGCCTGTTTCTGTATATCTGTTCATCCAGGCTCCCTGGACTCAGAAGATTCATGACAGACTTTTTTTTTTCCTCTTTTGAAGTATCATGCATCATTTTTCTATTCCCTTCTCAACGAGATAAATTCTATGCTTCATGACATACTTTCCCCATTCGTGTCAGATACTTCAGCCTGCAACATTTTCTTTGTTCTTCTGTCTTCACAGGCATCTCAGCGATCGCCCATCATCTCCTGGAAGGAAGTAGAAGTGTTTTGAATTCTAATTTCCTCCCAGATATCGGATGCTGGCATTAAATGATGCAGACCATTTCCCAGAATTTATGACAATTTATCCACAGGTCTTTAGCTTTTTAGATAAAAGATATTTGATGTTTCTAATATTTTGGGCATACTTTTCCAGCAATTTAGCACACTGATCAAGCAGGCCAGTGATAGCTGACTGGCTGTGAGAATATACTATACTGCTTTGTCCTAAACAGATTTTATGGCCTTGGGGCCTAAGTCATTTTTAGTGTCCTAGAGCAGGAAAAGTTTTTCCCCAGTTGAGAAAAGTCGCTCAGTCAAGTATTTAGTGAGGGCTACAATGCGATGAGCCCTGTTCTAGATGCTGCACATGCAGTCGAAAGCAAGATAGAAAAAGCTGCTACTTTTTATGGTGGTTAGGCTTTAGTGATTATTTCCTTAAGTTAAATTCTTAGAAGTGAGATTACATAAAAATAAATGGCTAAAAACAGTTAAAACCATTTCCAGTAGGTAGATATGTGATAAGACAAATATAATACAAATTAATTTTGCAATGTACTTTGCAATATCTGGAGTTCAATGTATAATTTTTTCAGCTTTTCTGAATGCTTGAAAATACATTGTTGAAAATAATTTCAGGAAAATAAAAGTGTATCTGTCAAAATAAAGATTAATATTTGAACTAAATAAAACTTAAAGGCAAATTTCAGTCTTGGAAAACTTACCTAGCTTATATAGTAAATATAGGGCTTATTTTCAAAACATATTGTGTGGCTACATGTCACTGAAAAAATACTGGGGCTCCAATAAAAAAGGAAGCAAAGACAATATGCAGAATAAATAAACTGGACAATGAGTAAATGAAAGAGGATAAGTCTTAATAGTAATCAAAGACATTCAAATCAGAAAGGAATTTCATTAGGGTTTATTCATTGGGCAAATATTTAACCAAAAACATCATTAAGACTCTTGTGTTCGATACAGTGAGATTTTTCCTTGGATAGAAGGAAGGGTGATAAGGTTTAAATCCAACACTAAAGGAAAACAATTGAAAGAGATATATGTCATGAGATTTAAAAATCTTCCTTCCTTTTGACCCAGTAATCATACTTCTAGAAATGGATTCTAAAAAATAATTAAAGATGCACTTTGATGTCTATATGCAATCATGTCCACTGAAAAACTTAAGATAGCAAAACAAAAGAAACTAAATGTCCAATAATACAAGAATATTTAAACAAATAATAGAACTGCTAGTAAGACATATAGGGCAGTCAATAACCACATTTGTTTTAAAGAATAGTTGAATAAATATTTGAAAATGTACATAACCTTAAATGAAGAACACTGTATAAAATCCTATCAACTTTTAAAATGTGTATTTCAAGGGAAATGAAAATACATACTTAACAACAGTAATGGTAACTGTCTTTGGATGTTTTTAAATTTGGCCTTTATAATTTTCTGCTGTATGAGCATTCACTGTGGTTACTTAAAAAATTATTTTCATCAAATACCACAAAAACAATTGAAACAGAGAAGATTATATAATATTCAGCCTATGTACTTGTTATCACTGAAATATCAGTTTAATAAAGTACATGAGCATTTCAGAATGCTATCATTCTGTATTTTGTACAATGGAAGAGAATTAAAAAGCAATACAGCTGCCGAGATACAAGGTGGAAATCACAGATCCAAGGTGGTAATGCAGACCCAGGCCATGGAAGTGATCAGGCTGTCTCCTGAAGAACAGGGGTCTTTTCTCTGTTGATGCAGAGAGGAACCATGAACTAAATAAACAAGGACTCTCGCAGTGAACCCCATGCTGCTTCCATGGTTTCTTCATTTTGCTGGAATTTTTGAATCGTGGATAAATAATGCCCTGTGACTCACTCACCCTGTACTCTGCTACTTATGCTTGCTTGCAAGATAGGTGTTTTGATCACCCCCATCTTTAAGTGAAAATGGATGATCCTAGAAATCTGGTTCTTTGCCATGACTGTCTGCCCAGAAATGTCAAAGCTAGGACTGGCTACAACACCTTCCACTATGTTTGCTTATACCAGACTAGCTGCAGATGTATTATCTCAATCAGGGGAAAATACTTTAGAAAATGAATACTTATTCTTTGGTTTACATTTCTCCAACTATGAATGTTTTAAATAGCAAAAGTTATCATAATTAAAGCAAAAGATGTGAAAATAATTGTTATATTACATTGTTATGAAAATGTGATCTTGTTCATTTTACAAAGCACTGTTAATTGTTTGGAGAAAGTTATACTGCCTTTCTTAGGGGTTAAAATTATCTTATGGGATGAAGATAGGGAGGAAAATGCCTTATTAAAAATACAGATTTTTGGCCATTGCTCTTGAGATTCTTCATTCTTCACAAGATCTGACAGAAATCTGGACTGTGTAATTTTTTACAAGGGCCTCAAATGATTTTTAAACATAAGTAATATATGGAAAATATGTCTATAGGCTAGTTGACTTTAACTGTAGGGTATATAGATATCTCCTGATACCTTAAAAATAAAGATTCTAGTCCAGCAAGTCTAGGGCAGGATCCTGGAATGGGCATCCTGTTCATGATCTTTGCTTAATTCCCATGTGGTTGTTCATAGACCATTTTTGAAGAAGCCTGCCTTATTTTAAATTTTGTATAAAGCATCTACTACAGTTGGTATTGGAGAAATATGAATGTATGTGTCCCTTGTACCCAAGGGAACATAGGAGAGAGGAAACAATAACATTTATCAAAATTAAAAACAACAACAACAAAGTATGGAAATGGAATTTCCAAAGAATGGAAGTGGAATAAAGGAGGTCCATTGATCGCTGGAGACATCTCTAAAGAGGACACACCCTTAATCTGGTTATTTAAAAATGTGTATGGTTAATGGTGAGGGGGGGCCAGATGGATGAAAAGCTTCCAGATTGAGGAAAGCAGGAGGAGGAACAGAAGTAGAAAAAGAGCAAGGCATTAGAATCAGGGAGAAAATGAAAACATATTTGGAGAGGAAGCATGGGCCCCAACAATAATGTGGCCTGTGAGATTCTAAGCTTAAACCCTTGAAGGGATGGGCAGTGGGAAGTCACTGACAGGACATGATGAATGGTGAACTCCCATGATATATTGCAGTGTATACATTGACCTTTCAGAGGTTTAGAAACCTCTTAAATTAGAGTTGACATATACTAGATAGACTGGTTGTTGATCATTTACCCGCCCCAACTTTTATCAACCTCAGTTGATGGATTAGAGCTTTGCCTTGCCTTCCCAAACTGCTTCCCTTAGCATGAGGTTCTTACTTATTTATGATAGAAGAAAAGAGAGCTGCACTTTATAAGTTTCTTTGGATATTAACTAAAATGCAGATTTCAGAGACCTATGCTAGACCCGTACATTTTTTTAGGAATCATAATTTAAGATAATGTCCTCAGAGTAATCTTAGGTAGCCTACAGTTGGGCACTGACTTATAGAATGAGGCTATGTGTTAAAACATGCATTTTCCTCCCGTCTACTCATGTACACATGCAGGCAAACACACAACTTTATAAGCAACGTTCTAAATCAGTCCTTCAGTATCATGACAATGAGAAACATCTTCAAAGATCTTCTTAACTCATTTGATACTTTTCTGCTTCAGATTATTGCAGGGTATTTTGATATGAGAGAAATTCTCTAAGCTTGTGGGTTGTCCCCCTCACCTCAGCACTTTTCTTTCTCTCTGAATTAATTTGCCAAACACTCTTTAAGGAAAAGTATTCACCACACTGGATCAGTAGTTATTTCACTGTCTAGTGATGGCCAGTGTTCCTCCTTGTGAAGGATAATAAGGCTTTATACTGACCTCTGCTGAGAGGCTAAAAAAGTGATTATCTCTATGATGTTCACTGGGTGTAATATCCTCATTCATATAAACAGATACAGATAATTAACCATGGTCATATTAATTAATCTTTCAAAGAGATATGAACCTTAGCAAATATAATTGTGGATTAAAAAACTCATGTTGACTTTAGCTGAATGGGTCAAATAAGTATGAAACATTTGAAAACAAAATGTTTTATATATACTCAGGAATAACTTTTTATTTAGTAGCCCAAATATTGATGTTTGTATGTGAATGTGTGTATGTGTGTGTGTGTGTGTGAGAGAGAGAGAGAGAGAGAGAGAGAGAGTTAGGCAACTGAAGACTTAGTTATAAGACATTTTGTTTTAGAGATTAATCATTATCCACTATCTTATTGAGAAGTTTTGATGAATAACTTGTGAAAATGCAGTAGAATTTGTTAGAAATATGTTTAACACAAAAAGTTGAAACTGCTAAATAATAAGAGCATCATAAATATTATTATGGCATTAAGGAGAATGCATCCTTAAATGAAAGTAGAGGAAGATTTGCTGCACCAGGTATTCAGCTCTTAATTTCAACCTGCAGACAGTTGTCATCAGGACTCACATCTCTAATTCAAATGTGCTGGGAGACAGTATAAATCTTCTGCCATAACAAGCAGGAGGGAGGACTAGAGTTCTGCATAGCATTGTTTTGTAAGATAAGTGTATTCAGATTGAGATTAGCATGCTCAACAGTCTAAATCAACACACATTTATGCTTCCTTCTGAGTCATCATCAGATACATTTAGGTGATGACCACAGGGAGAAAAAGAAAAAGTTGTCCAGAAGATAATATTTATGAATTAATTTCCAAAACAAGGATGTAAAACATATATTTAAATCTTTCCTTTACTGATTTAGCATAAAAATTACTTGTCCAGCAGTCAAGACAACATATGTGAAAATATTGGGCTCTGAAATGCCTATAAAAGCTTTGGTGACTTGTGATGATGCCATTTATTGCCCCAAACCTTCATTGAACAACCTAAATTAAGCCTCATCCCAATATAAGACCCTAGAACAAGTTCATAATGAACTATATAGGACCTGTGGGGCTTTTGGGCAATACAAACACAACTGTTTATTGTGCTTATTTCTGAACCACTATTATTTTTGTTTATTTACCCAGCACAGATGTTATGGCTCATTGAGAACCAAATGGTTTGTGTTGGTGGCCATGTTTTCATGGTCAAAACAGTTCATGCAGAGATGTGTGTGCTCACTCAACTGACGCTCTCATCCTAGGAATAATGATATATAGAATGCAGTTTAGTTCAGTACATATTGAGCACCTAAAATACATAAGTAAGAGATATTAGAAAAAGACACAGATCTTGTCCCATTTGAAATGAAGAAACAGGTGGAATAGTGCTGTGGATTATCTAATTAGAGGGGAATGTTCTGTTCGGCAAAAAAAGTGACTCTTAGAGATACATCATTTCACTTTTGAGAGACAACAAAGTCCTTTGTAAATACAAGCCGAGAGATACAAATAGACATGGAAGTTCCCTATTCACAGGCATGGATAGTCAGTGGAAGACTTTGGCTTCTAAGTGAAGGCATTGGTAGAAATTGAGAACATTTTCAAGTTATTTTTGACTTAATGCGTGGTCCAATCACTTCTCAATCTTGCTAAGCCTTTCAACAGTAGGCCCATGCTGAACCCTGAAAAAAAAAAGAGGTATAATAAGCAAAGCAAGGACCTTATGTTGACAGAATCTCATAGGTCAGGGGTGCCAAACTCATTTTCACCAGGGGCCACATCAGCCTCCCAGTTGCCTTCAAAGGGCGAACTGTAATTTTAGGACTGTATAAGTGTAATTATTCCTTAACTAGGGACAAGGAGCTTGGTGCTGCTGTCAAGTACAAAGAAGGTGCCAGGCTGGATAAAACAAAGTGGAGGGCAGGATTTGGCCCATGTGCCTTGTGTTTGTCATCTGTGTCCTAGGTGAATCTTATGGTTGATCCAAAGCAAGAGTTGACAGGGAAAACATGCATTTCTTACATGGTGCCAACATATGCTTGATAGCTTAATGGATCTTCAGAGTAATCCTGTGCTCAGGAAAATCAATGGACTTGCCACAGTGGCCGTATTTACATCAATAGGGACATTTCTGGAATTAAATTTTCTGCATGTGCCATATGCCTATATTGTTTTTATTTAGCAAACATTAATTGTCTACCTCTACAAAAATACCTAGTAACTTAAGTCTTTATACAATTTGCTCCTTGAGCATGAGAGTGGAGTCAACATGAATACTTTTTAGGGTGAGCATGACATAAGATTGAATTGCTTGCATACTCAATTTCAGATGGTATCTTAGCTCAGACTCCTATTACATAGACTGAGTGGGTTGAACAACAGACATTTATTTCTCATAGTTCTGGAGGCTGCAAGGTCCAAGATGAAGGTGCAGGCATATTTGGTTCCTGAGGAGAACACTTTTCTGGCTTGCAGATGACTGTTTTCTCTGTGACCTCACATGGTGGAGAGAGAAAGAGAAAGGCAACAAGCTGTCTGGTGTCTTTTTCCTCTAATAGCACTAATCTCATCATGAAGGCCTCACCCTCATGACCTCACCTAATACCTCCCAAAGGTCTCAGTCTCCAAATATCACTGTATTTGGTTTTTGGCTTCAACATACGAAGTGGGGGTGGGGCATAATTCAATCCATAGCATATGGTGACTAAGACTGAGTGATCCTTTCAGACAAAAACATTTCACAAGTATTTCCCTTCGTGTGAAGACATAGGATCAAAAGGATGCTCAGTTTTATCTTAGAAAGTTTTGTTATTTCCTGAATCTTCAGCTGTTTCACTGGCAGATTATCTCTTTTTTTGGATTTGACCATGAAATAGGTATCAACTTGTTTTAGGACTTTCTCCTAAACAGTGATTGAGGAGAGCCCTGTGTAGAAAGATAATAAAATAGAAAGAGTACTGCTCTGGGACTTGGAAAGACTCCCTTCGGCATAGCCCAATGGCTGAAAGGAAGATATTGAAAGTCTTAAACACAGGTATCCTCCCCTTTCTTGCTAGCAATTCACATCTGCCCTTTTTTTCTAATCACGTCTTTTCTCAGTAGGCTTTAATGATACCCCAAATTCTTCATTCATCTAGGCTAGAATACTTACTCTTTAGTTTTATGACTTTAATATGTGTTTTGTCTCCTCAAGTCATTATTGACAATATAGCCAAATGTTGTTTTTTTTTTAAATTTCTTCGAAGCACCCATTATTTTACGTTTAAGAAATCACCCCTGGTGAACGTCATCTAGTCCATTTTAATGTGGCTGTTGGGGGTAGAGGGCTCTAGGCCTAAAACTGAGTTGAGG
The DNA here is from genome assembly GCA_004024845.1 of Tonatia bakeri. Classification (NCBI taxonomy): domain Eukaryota; kingdom Metazoa; phylum Chordata; class Mammalia; order Chiroptera; family Phyllostomidae; genus Tonatia; species Tonatia bakeri. Next base: position 333,492 of record PVIA01000188.1, read on the forward strand.
CCTCCTTATTCATACTTGCTTCAATAATCCAGCAGAAAAGATAAATTAAGACTTGTCTACTCTAAAAGCTCTTAATTATGTAGATGACACTATTTTTTCAGCTGTCTAAGTCCAACTTATATGTGCTTGGTCCTATCAAAATTTGTTTTGTCTTGTTTTTCTTAAGAACTTATCTCACTTAAGTGTCTATGATCCATTAGTCATGCCCCACACCATTCTTCTATTCTGTGACCTACTTATAGAGCCTAGATTTCTGGAACGTTCTTATTCTTTCCAAGAGAGTCTTCAAACCTGATGACCTCTTTCAGCCAGTCTTCCTTCCCTATCCTATCCAATTAATGTCTCTTCTTGTTATTTGCTATTTCAGGACCCTCTTATTACCTGTGACAAACATACATATTTGTTACTACTCATTTTTTAACTTTGTTTTCCATTTTCCTACATGTTCCTCACCTGACTATCTCACTCTCCACTCCATGTCTGGCTCAAAGTAGCTGTTTGATATATTTTGTTCAATAAACAAATAAGTCACTGATCTACTTCCTGTACATGCATGTCTCATTCACCAATCTTTTCAGTCCTCTTTAGCAATTAGCCTCAAAAGGATAAAATTAAAATTTGAGGAATTTGGAATGGAACTTACTCTGACACATTTGTTAGTTATTATAAAAGTAACAATGACAATGAGGACTAAAATTATTGATTGCTTACTGTGTGCCATTATGTGCTGCATACCGTATTTTGTCATGTATAATGCATACATTTTTGTCCAAATTTTTGAGAGTAAAATAAGAATGCACATTACACATGGGTAGTACTAATTTGTATATATATAAATGTTTTTAATTCTTTTATTTTTGCTTATACATTAAAAGTATAATTCTGGAAAGCAATAATAATATCCATATGCAAAATAATACCCAGGAATATGACAATTGTTTTTGTCTCTAAATATAAATGAATAAGAAATTGAATTAAAAAATGAGAACAAGTTTGCACAGAATTCAGATACATAGCACTTGGACCAAAATCAATTGGCAGATTCAGGAGCAAGAAAGAAGGAAAATAATGGTGGCTCCAAAGTGACCTTAAACCAACCTTGTATCTTATTCTGTCATTGCTCTGCTACCCAAAGTCTTGCTGCTTGTCTTCTAGAGACTGAAAACAACCCTCCAGTGGCTCTATGAAGGTGATTTAGATGCAGTAAAGAAATATCACAATACCAGTTCTGTGGTCAAAGAGAAGCGAATTGTTAACCTCAGTACTTTGGGTTTTGGTTTGTCATTTAAGTAAAGAAGCTCCCAACAGTGTACTTGGCCCTCAAATATTAAACACCTGGCAATCTGCCACAAAAAAATTAAAGTGGAAGATTTTTTGTCTGAAAGTTTGGGCCAAAAATACGTATGTGCCTTTTACATAGGAGTGCATTATACACTTATATGTACATAGCAAAATATGATAGTTTATTTGGTTTGACCTGCATTAAAATTTTTTAACTGAAAATGAAAAATAAAAGCTTAAGCTTTAGGGTCCTTGCCTGCACTGCTTCCTTCCAAGGTCCAGAAGAGGTCTGAGCTGTGTACTTAGCAATGTTTTGTATGGATGTTTTTTCATTAAGAGACACCATTCCCACAATTATACAAGAATTAGGTGCTGCAAAACCTAATTCTGTTTTGGAACCCAGGAAAAATACTTAGAATCCCTATTTTACAGATGACAAAACTGCAATATAATTCAAATTAATTCGGATTAAAAAGAATGAGGAGTGGGTTCCAAATCTTGACTGTATAACTCCAGAACTTTCTATTTTAACCATTATACTACATGAGAGGCAGCAAGTAAATATACATTAGTAAAATAAAGGGCCTATGAAGGCATGGCTTATATTTCTACTGATAAAACTTTTATTTAAAAAATAAATGAGCATAGTTCTGTGGCAGAGTGAGTTTTGATACTGGGAATCAAGAATTGCTGTGTCCTCATTACATCAGCTCTTTATTGCCCTCAATTTCCTTGGGCTCTTGCTCAGAACGTTGGCATGCAGTATTCCATTTTTTCCTCATTTTATTTACCACCAACTTAGCCCCTTGGTGATTTTCCTAAGCAACTGAAAATGAAAGCTGTCTGTGCTTACTACTATTACCTTATTCTTCACATCCTCATAAATGAAGGTGGCACTATTATATACCAGTATTCTGTTGTGTAACAACCTTTATAAATTGACTGTCAAATTATATTGTAGGGAGAGAAAATTTTAAAGCAAAACAAACAAATACAAACTCATATAACAAGCTGTCCTTCAGAGTATGGTTTACCTTCATGCCAGTTACCAAATGGAGATCGTAATACTCATGCCCATCTACCAGTTGCCTGTTTTAGCAGTATAATATTGTAAACAGTATAATAATTGTAAAGGTATTTGGAATTAGCAGTGTTGTATGACTGCAAAAACCTTTGATATCATCAGTAAGTTGCAAGCTCTCTGGAAATATCAGAACCTTTCTCAAGACAATAGGTATATCGGCTGCAGTAAACTAGCTTAGCTGGGTGGCCAAAATTTTTTTTGAAAGATGTTACTGAAGGTATTTAAAAAAACAATACTCAGTGTATCAGCTTATATTAATAAAGGTCCCTATTACATTTATGTCATAAAAATTAATGTCTCTTAATCAAATATAATAACCAGAAAAATAAAGCAAAACAATGTGCTCTCTCAAAAATTCTGATGCTGGTCACAAAGGTAAGCAAGAATCTTTATGTAGTGTGCTCACTGTCCATCCTCACTATTGCAAAAGGGAACCAGAGGCTCATTCATTCATTTATTCATTCACCCAATGAATATTTTGTAGGAGCTAGTGTTATGTGCCAGAATTTCCCATATGTCTGAGGAACATAGTGGTGAACAAAATGAGCCACATGCTCTTCCATCATGAAAATTATAGTCTAAGGAGAAAACAGAATTTAATCAAATAATTGCAATAATGAATTCATTATTTCAAATTGCATTTAATGCTTTGAAGGAGAGGAATCTGGTTCTCTAAGTATTGATAGCAAAGTATATAACTCAGGAATCAGGAAAGATTTGCTTAAGAAAATGCATGATCAGCTAACATGCTAATGAGCAGGCTTTGACTAGGGGAGGTCTGGATGGGCATATTTTAACTATGGGAAACAGCAAGGACAGTATGACTCACTTCTGCAACAGAAAGATGCCCAGCATGCCTGAAATGATGAGAGGCAGAGAGGTGTTTGGTCTAAGATAAGAGTGAAGAGAGAGACAGAGATAAACTATAAAGTGCCTTGTAGACTCCTCCAAGGATTTGCGTTTATCATAAGAGTAATGGGAAGACAATGACTGATTTAAAGGAGTCATGAAAGAGTGAAGGAATAGGGGTTTAATATGTGATTGAAACTCTCTCTGATTTAGTGTGTAAAATTAATTAGAGGGGTACAGGGTGGATAAATGGAGACCAAATAGAAGATTATTGTAAGTAAGAAATGACAGTAGTTTGGACTAAGGTGTTGGTAGTTCATACAGAGAAAAGTTACTAGATTTAAGGGTTACCTATGACAGTGTACAGAATGAGGTACAGAGAAAGGAGAGAGAAGTATCCAGGATCCAGGACTTCAAAACACCTGAAGTCTGCTGAGACACATAAGACTGTTGTACAGAGTGTAAAAATGTGTTAGTGGACCTGATTTCTTCCCTATATTCTCTACTGATTTAATCAAGATAGAATGCTTTCTCTGTACCAATGTTTATGCCAGCTGAATAGGTAAGACTCTCATCCTCATAGAGCTCATAGTTTCATTGACTCTCCACCTTCAAAGCAGCCACATCTTTGTTCTGAGGAAGCTGAAGAGGTGTTTTTTTTTGTTTTTTTTTTTTTTTCATGTACAAGACAGCTATTTCTTCACTGGTGGAGCACTTTATTTTCAGAGCAAGCCCAGAATCAGCAGTGTCTTTATTAAAACAACCAAAATTATTCTAATTTTGTGGAAAACTCAGCTGCCTGAGTTTTCCTGAGGAAGGTGCCCAATTTTGTGGTTTATTTCATGGAAAAGCATACTGGATACAAGAAATTATTACAGAGGTGTAATGTTCCTACTATCAACCAGGCCCATGGAATAGCAAGACACCCACAAAGCAGTAGGACTTGCTATCATTAGACCTGACAAGGAAGCAAATTCTTATTTAGGTCTAAAAGTTCAGGTTCTCCTTGCCTGGTTTCGATTATTTCTGAAAACATACACAACTGTATTTACTAGGGTGTTTTCATGTTTTGCTATACTTTGCCAGTTATTTGTGTTGACAGCTAAAGATACACAGTTGGGCATTTTTAGTGAACAATTTCTTGCAGAGAAGAGTATACATTATTGACATCCAACATGAAGTTACTGCACTAAGTACAAACTAACCACAAACTACCAATAACAGTGAACTAAAGTGTCAAAGACTAGAGTGCATTTTATCTTTCCTTAAGAATTACAATTGCTTTTTGTCGGGGAAAAAATTAAATACCTAGGCATGCTTGGTGACTTCAGAAGGCAGCTGTATGTGTCCCATAAAAACATAGCTGGTATATGCTGAAACAAATCTCAAAAGACAGTTTTTTTATTGCTCTTAAAGCAGGCATTTATGGTTTTTATTTGTCAAAACAAACCTTCCATTGTAAATTGAAGATGGTATGCTTCTAGACATTTGCTAGATTCAATTAAAAAACTACTCACATTATTTATAATGTTCAGAGAAAGGAAAAGTAACTCAAAAGAAATTAGGCCTCTGTCCAGAAGGAGCTACAGTCTAAATGGAAATTTAACTAAAAGTTAAATAACAGGTAAATGTTAAGAACAGACACACAATACAATATGCAGATGCTGTATTATAGAATTATATACTTTAAATCAATATAATTTCATTAACCAATGTCACCCTAATAAATTCAGTTAAAAAAAAGAAATAGTAAATCCCCCATCCAAAAAAAAATAGATATCATTTATCTGGCACCAAAAATGAGGTATTATCAGAAGTAAGCATAAGTAAATGATTAAAATTCCTGAGAAATAAGTGTATTTTTCTGTGCATCAAGTTTTTAAAAATATTTTAAAATTAAAAGTTTATTAACCATGGTGGGAATTCATTGAGATAGTATAAACTCTCATTTTAAAGAATCTGCTTCACTAACTGATTCTACACAACAGTGTTAAAATACCTAAGATAATTGATAGCAGTTGGCCCTTTCTAATATTACCTATATAAATTGGTGTAATAAAGGCTGTTTGTTAGATTGAATGCAATTTATAACAGATGCTTCCATAAGTCACTGTATGCCTTGTAATTACTTTTTATTCAAAGTTCTGTTTATTATTAAATATTCCCAATTGAATTAGACTTGTGAAATGCCATTTTGATGATACTCAGATATTTCACCTTATCTGTTATCTTCTTGTATCCCCTTCTTTAAAAAACTAAAGTAAAAGCAAAATTATTTAGTCTTTTGTATCTACTAAAACTTTTGGTGATATGAAATGGTGAGGGCTGACCTTAAATGTTTACTTCTATTACTATTTTCATTTTTTTGCATAACACAACTTGATGTAATCAGCAAAACATGCCAATCCTCAGTGAGTGGGGTGAGTAACTGAATATTAGAACAAAGTTTATATCATGAAAATAAATGAATTAATATTGAAAGTGTTTCCATTTCTGATAGTACATGGTTAACAATGAAACATACTTCATTGGTATGCTGCCAATTCATAAAAAAGAAAAGTTTCCAGATAGAAAATAAATCTTATATTTAAGTGAAAAATGAACAGCTGAGTATGACATAAAAAATGCTCTGTTGAGTTTGTTTTCTCTTTAACACAAAATGTAAAAAACTAGGAAGGGAAAAGTGGTTTTCCACTTTGTGTAAGGTTAGAATATCCTTCTGAATATTTCACAATACTCTCTCATCTGGGCTGCCTTCTACTTGTATTCAAATTAATTTTAATAATAAATTATTAGCATTGTCTCTGATAAGAAAATTATGCAACTTTGTCTCTGAGCAATTTATGAAACCATGAAGTAGATTTTTCTTGCCAACGGAATAAAAATGGTCACAACATTTTGTCATCAAAGTTAGGGAAAATAACACACAATACAGTGTACAGATGATTGTTGGGGGCCACCCTGCCCGGTCTCAGGAAGCTATGACCCCCTGTGACTTAGGCTGAGTGAGAAACCTCTGGATCAGAAGCCACTAAGGAGACAAAATGTATTCCCCTGGCATGAACGCTACCTGTTTGTTCTGTCCCTGGCCTTTAATGCTAGATCAGTTTCCAATGATGGGTAAGACTTCTCAGGGAGAAGCGACCTAAGACAGGGGCTGATCTCGTAAAGGCCTCTGTGGAATAAGTCTCATGAGACTGTAGAAATAAATGAAGGGGCTGTGGAAAGGAAGAGGTGATTGGCATCTACCCCTGCCCCCTCTTAGCCTGAGTCTTTGTACTTAGATGTGAGAAATCCAAGTCTCCTTGCTGCCAGAGTCTCCAGCGCTTAGCAAACAGCCAAAGGGGCCAGCTTAGACCAGAGACGGTGGACCCCCGGGGTAATCAGGCCTGAGACAAAGAATATGCAACTTCCTGTGAGATCTGTTTGCTGGAGGATGTTATTAACTTGGAATTTAAAGGCACAGTCAGGAAACCTTTAAAACCTGTAGTCTTTTCATGTGATAAAACTCCAATCTCTGCCCAGAATCACAACAGAAACTCTATTAGCATCTTTGTAAGATACGTGTCGCCTTTGATCCCTTCTGCCAGACTGTCAATCCACAAACTGTGTCTACTTTCTCAATGAAAAGCCACTGAGACAAAGGAAGAGGCTTTTTCCCCTTAGGAAGGTTTAGCCCGGAGCAGCTCAAAGAATTGGAGAGTGAATGCTCTGTCTCTGACTCCCACTCAGGAAACTGTTTCTGTGCTTGATTATTTCTATAGTGGGTTTTTGCGTGTCCACAGACAGGCAGGTTTTAAGCGAGTTTTAAAAATCGCTACAGTCAGTCAGACAGCCTGGTGTTCTAAGCGAGGTTTGAAAATCACTACAGATGATGTGTTGTGGGATTGCATGCCTGAAACTTGTATGATTTTGTTAACTAGTATCACCTCAATAAATTCAATAAAAAGAAAAACAAAAAAGAAGGTACTTTTCAATTCTCAACAAACTTGACAATCTAAGTGAAAACCAAATTATTAATACCAGTTTACCAATGAATAAAATTAAATGAGAAATAAGTTTGTATTTGGAAATAGTTTATTGCTTAAAATTTCAAACAATATATTTTATAATTATGAGTTTAAATTTATTTTTTTATGTTTTCATTGATTTTTACCCATGAGCCTGACTCACAATAAATTAGCTAAGGTGTATATATATATTTTTTTTCCTGGTGTTTTTAACTTGGTACATTTTGAATCTTCCTGGTCCTTAGAATGCTGTTTCTGTTAGGCATTTCTGCAATTCAAACAACTGAATTTTTGGTTTTCCCATGTCTGTAATGTGGATATACATATGGTAAATAAAGACTGATCCCTAATTAATTATGCATTGGTTTTTTAGTTGGAAAAATATTTCATTTTTGAAGACTACATATGTTTTAAGTGCAATCGTTCTAAATATTGGAAAAGAGAGAACAAACCCTTGAGCCTAAGTTGCTATCTAAATGAATCTTAAATGTGGGCAAGTCTAACACTATCTTTAATATGACCCTTCTAACTTTTCATGAACCTGTTACTTTTACTGGAGCTACCTTGATATATTTTTAGACAAGCATTTCTTGACTTCTATCTTTCATAGTATTTGACCTAACACGGGTTACTTTTTTCTTTGGTCCCTAATATACTTCCTTGTTTGTATTACTAAACAGGAAAATAAGTAAACTAAACAAACAAAATTCAGGGCAGACTAAGCTGAGAGAGTCTGTGTTAAAAGCAGGATAGAAGGAAATATAAAACTAATGAAAAGGTTATACACACTGAAAAATAAAATTGAAGTCAAATATCAGTGCAATCAAACATTTTTAAATGAAAAACTATTTTAGTCCCAGAAAGAATATTACAGTGTACCTATTGGGAACCTATTACAATATATTTAATATAAATTAAAATTATCAATAGTATGAATATTGCCATATCTGCTTTGAGTTTAAAAAAAATTTTATTTATTACTGATGAGAACTCATCTCAAGTAGAAAGAAAAAAAAATGGTAGTGGTGATGTTTAGAGAATAAATAAAAGGGAAATGTATTTTTAATTTGCCCCTGTTGTACCTTTTTTGGATCTTCTCACTTCATGTTTGTAATACTGTCTTTGAATGTTGGGAAATAATGCCTCACCCAGGCACACAGCGTCGATCTGCCTGTCGCCTGTGTTTAGGCCCTCAAGGGGTGTGGCGCAGCCCCAGCGAAGCAGCCTTCCTTTGCCCAGTATAGGGTTTCACTGTTTGGCCTCCTAATTCCAAGTGCCTTGGCAGAGATTCTGAACTCAAGAGGGTCTTTATAATCCACCAACCACAGGCATATTAAAAACAAAATCAGAATTCAGAACTTAATGTCCTCTAATTTGGCCTACTTGATAGTATCTATTTAATAGATAAGTTTCTCATCTGTTTGTTGAAAACCGAATGTTTTCACACACCAAAGTCCACCAAGAACGTATCCAAGGGAAGTATAGGCAGATCCTAATGAAAGCCCATTGCTAGGCAGCTGTTATAGAACAGTAAGTTTATTTATTCTTGCTAATTGTTTTCAATTATCTAAACTTTCTAGTATTGATAAAATTCTATTATTGTCTGCCACTTGCTCTTGTCCCTTAGAATTTGACTCACATATCCTTTTCTAAGAAATAGACATATTCATAATGAGTGTATGAACAAGCCTGTTTTGTAACACAGGACTTGGTACCCAGGCTTTGAAACAGTCGAAATCTGCATTTACCAGTTAAATGAGTGTGTGTGCACTTGGGTTGAAAAAGATAAGGGCTAAGTTGCTGATTTGGGCAAGTCACACAGTCGGCTCATAAAGCCTTAATTAAATAAGCATGGTGCTTTCTTAATTCTAGATTAACTTCTTAATCTACAGCATCTCTTAGGAACTTTTAAAATACCCAACAGAACCTTAGCACTTCATTTAGCAGCCATTGACTTAGGCCAGTGCTTTGGATGGATAGTGTTCAGATTCAATTACTTCGAAATAAGGAAATGAATAGAAGTCAACTTAATTATCATATTGTCTTAGTTGGGATGCTTTTTTAATTTAGAAAAAGGGGTGGAAAAACAACCTTTAATCAACTCTATTCAGCAGGCTTTCAAATACAAGGACTTTCATAGTAAACAGTACCTTTGTTACTGGGGGCACCTCTGTGCCCAGGAACAATGGCCTCATCATGCATAGTAGAGCCTCATCCCTCTAAAAGAGGACTTCCTGGACTGAAGGCACCATCATGGTCTTCACACAACCCTGTCTAGTACTGGCAGGATGAGTGAGAAATCTGTTGGTTCAAGAAGTTTTATGTATAAATTGAACATCATTTTTTACCATATTGGAAAATGCATGGTTGTGAGTTCAAGTTCTAAATTCACTTCTTCCTAGTTATTCACTGAGACAATGACTGGATACCTATGGCCTGTAGGTTCTTTTTTTTAAAATTTGCATAAAAACCACATTAATCACACATTAAGAATATGGTTATAAGGATTAATATAATGGCGAACAGTCTTGGTGATACATAAATCTTAGCTTTTGAGGTTAGTAGTGTAAGGAGTTAAGAGGAAAATATTTTAAATCCTAGTGTAACTTGCCAGTCTCACACACACACACACACACGTACACATTTAACTGTGTACTCAGATTTGGTGAGACAAAACAGAAAGTATGCTAATAATTTATGTAGTAAAGAACTTGGACATCATGTGCCATTGGAGGCAAATTGGAAGTTAGTATTATAAACAACCATCTTGATAAATAGGACATGGGGCTGAAATCAATAAAAAGGGATTCAATAAAAATGAATGTAAACTGCACAAACAGTTGCTCCATAGGGACCGAGAGGCAAGCTATAATGAATGATAAATTGACTTAAAGTCAACAATATGATGGCACCATATAAAATCCCAGATACTACTTTGGGGTATATTAATAGGGAGAGCATGGAAGAAATGAGAGGTAATTATTTTGCTCTATCAGCACTCTTTAGGCCTCAATTGGATAACTGTGTTCAATATTTGTTCCTCAGTTGAAAAAGAATCATAGATAAATTTGAATAAGTTCAGAAGAGAGCAACAAAAATGATAAAAGATTTAGAAAATGAGATCTATAAGGAAATGTTAAGGGAATGGGGTTTGTTCAGACTGGAGGAAAGATAGCAGAGAAGCCGAGTAACTTACACAGAGGAAAGAGATACTATAAATGAGAGAAGGGATCGATTATTCCCACTAGTCACTCAGAGCTGAGTAAGCTGGGCTTGGGCTATAGCTGATAAGACTTAAATATTAAAGACAACTTTGTGACTATAGAGCAATTTAACATAGAAACAAGGTATCTTTAGTTATGAAAACTTACTTATTAAATAATTTCAAAGTGTCAAGCTTGGAATCACCCTTTTGTAGTTTTGATACAGTGGAAGGGAGATGACTCAGCTTATCCCCAGCTCTATTTTATACTAATCACAGCTCTACATAGGAGATCTGACCAGAAGGTGTCCAGGCATGCAATATGAAAAATAGAGACATTTATTGAAAAGATACAAGATACAAGAAATATTGTACATAGGACAACGATGCCTTAGTCCCCTTCAAAGTAGGCCCCTTGGAACCTCACACAGTTCTCCTAATCACCCTCAACTGCCCAACATGGAATCCTCAATTTCATCAATGGTCTAAAATCTCTTCCCTTTCAAAGTTGATTTTAGTTTGGGGGAAGCCAGAAGTCTAAGGGTGCCAAATCTAGGTTGTAGGGAAGCTGAATCACCTGGGTGATTTGATGTTTCACAAAAAACTCTGCACAAGATGTAATGCATGAGTGGGTGTGTTGTCGTGATGAAGCTGCCAATCACCAGTTTCCCATAGCTGCAGCCTTTTGAATCATCTGAATCGTTTCTGCAAAGGAATGTTCAAGCTTAACACAAAATTTGAGGCAAATATGGCCCTGGCTAGTGTGGCTCAGTGGGCTGAGTACTGGTGTGTGAACCAAAGGGTCACCAGTTCGATTCCCAGCCAGGGCACATGCCTGGGTTGTAGGCCAGGTCCTCATTTGGGGATATGAAACAAGCAACCACACATTGATGTTTTCTCCCTCTATTTTTCCCTCCCCCTCTGTCTAAAACAAATAAATAAAAATCTTTAAAAAAATTAAATGCATATTTTTTGCTCTACTCACTCAGTCATTTTGAATGTGATGACCACACAGTACATATATGCTCAATGGCATCTACCATCCCCACTTACTAGAATGAAGTCATCATAGTTCACATATGTGCATTCCAGTCCACTCTCTTTGGCTGTCAGGTTACATTGATGTTGTGTAAATCATTCTCATTATATTAACTGTGGCTGGGCTTTTTCTGGAAAGACTTATATATGCCTCTCCTGACATAATTATAGATATAGATATAATTAATATGCTTTTTAAAAAAGGTTTCTTTACTATTTAAATATCTTACTTTGCTTACTGTTTGGCCTTTCTTTAGATGGTAGAAGTATTTATTTATTTTATTTCAATATTTTCCCTCTTTTCATTTTTCTTCTTCATACTAAAACTATTATTGGATTCAAATTCTGATATAAAGCTGTAATGGTACTAAAAGATGTGGTTAAGTTTTAGGAATCAAAAATTTTATAACAAGGCTTGTTGTATTTTTAAAACTTGCCATTGGTCAGGTCCAGTAACATGCAGGCAGTGGGCATCCAGAGTCAAGACACATAGCCTTTTGTATTAGCCTTAGTTATACTTATGATTAATATAGAATTAGAAAGCACTACTGTGTACTATGTGAACTTAGACATTATTTCAGCAAGCTGAGATTCAGTTATCTCTTTTGTAAAGGGAGCATACTTCCTATTTTTATAAGAATAAATAATACTGTTATAGAGTTTCTGGTGTAGAATAGGTATTCAATGAACATTGGGACTGTGCATTTCCCACTGCTCCTGTTCCCAGCTGTTCCCTCTGCTTGTCTTTCTTTGGAAACATTTGGAGTGTCACATCTCTGCAGAAACTCAGTAGTGGCCCTCTGTTGCCCCTGTAAATGTCAGTCTCACTGGAGCTTCATTTAAGGCCATTGATAATTTGAGAATACCCTGCCTTTCCAGTCATAATTTGTTTGTTTTTTTGTTGTTGTTGGATATGGATCCTGATGTCATTGTAGTGGCCATATTTGAAGTAGTCAAACATACCGAACTCTTTCCATCTTAGGGTCTTTATGTGCTTTTTATTATTTGTCTGGAATGCTCTCTTCTGGCCTTTGCATGCTGTCTCCTTTTGAATCACATAAGATTCAGACTGAAGAACCTTTTCTCAAACTATTTTTTGATATATCTCAGTGTATCCATTTTAATCTCCAACACAGCCTCCAAATTTTCACCTTCATAGGATTCCTTTCCATTAATAGCTCAGTATTTATTGAGTACATTATGTCTTTGTCATCTGCTGTCACAAGTGTGTGTTTCACAGTATAGTCTTTTATTTTAAGTCAGTCTTTGATTCCACTCGGGTCATCTGATCTGAGCCTTAAGAACTGCAGGTGCCGAGCTGCCTATACAACCACCAGCCTTCCGGGTGACACTGGTACCAAGAAATAACAGGGAGCCAACACAAGTGACTGTGCTATTCCCTCATTTTTTATTCATGCAGGCTCACTCAGCTTTTATTAATGCAGATTCAGTCCAATCCATACTAACCTAATAAAAATAATAATCACTCAGATGCAGTCAGTTATAACAGCACATGTGAAAATTGGGGGATAACAAACCTGAGTCCCAGAGTCTCAGTCTGTGCAGCTGGGAGACAGCACAGTAGGTTGGGGAGCCATCAGTGTCTTACAAGGCAGAGTCTTTGGAGCCCAGAAGGTGGCAGTTGGACCAAGTTCTTAATCCAGCTGGGCAGAGCTTCTGGTAGCATGGCAGGTAGGAGGTCAGCATGGCATGGAGCAGCACCTTGGCAAGTGGAGACTTACGGTCTCAGTGGTGTCTCTGAAGTCCACCCAACTTATACCCAAATTCTCGGCACCAGATTGAGCTGGGAAATTCCATGCCTTGGGACCAAGAACTCCCACCACTCTCTCAGTAGGTATGCCCTCTCTGCAGACACCTCTGTATGCTGATATCTGGGAGTGACTGGCATGACTTAGATCATTTCCTTCTTGAACCAAAGTGTCATTCCTGACCAGCAGCTATCTTGGTTGACATGAGTGATATAATTTTGTTTTACTTATAGTGCATTATTTTATCTTGACCTAACTGTAGGATAAGTGGAGGCAGTCTGGCTTACTCACCCAGGTGTCTGGGTGACTAAGGGAAGCAGTGTTCCCATAACCTTGAGTAGGCCTGATAAGTAGTGTTCTCATAGCCTTGAGACTGGGTCCAATAAACTGTTCCCATAACATGAAGTAGGTTCACTTGTGCAGAGTTATGCTATGTTACATAATTTTCTGGCTATTTGCTGGCTTTGTTTGTTCTAGCATTTAAGAGGGGCTAGAAGCTCCCTGCTGGGTGCCATGCTGGGGAACAAGAGCCATGACATGTGCTATGGAGAGACATGCAGGGAGACACACAGCCTACAGAGTGCATGGCTTGCCCACTCATGAATAAAGGCATGCAGACATCCCAATGACTCTGTGAATATTTTTCCATCTGTCCAAATACCATGAACCTGCCAGACCTTGAACAGTCACAACATACTGACCAAAGCCATTTTATTGGTCCCACTGTCCACATCTGCCTCTTCCACTAGACTGTAAACTCTGTAAGAATGAGTTCTTTATCTTTCACTTGCTACATTGTCTGCCAAATGCTTTGCACAGTACTTGGTTATTCGTGGGAACTTATAGAATACTATGTGTTTAGGTGACTGAAACTCTTGGCCTTACACCTGAGCCCTTGGTCTCTAGCCTACTTGTCGTGCTTGAACCATTATCAATTGGTTCTTAAGCCTTGTTTGACTTGTTGACATTGGGTGTTTTTTATTTCTGATTTTGTAACAATTTGACTCAAACTAAGAATAATAAACCCTGTTGCACCTTGTTTCAAATATCTTTGACTAATTAAGTGCTCATTTCCTCATTGTAGAGCTTTTAATTTATTTGTGAAGTGGAGGTGACTCACAGAACTCATATTCCATAAATAATTCAACTCCCCCAAACATTTTCAAAAAACAGTCCAGCTCATGTTCATTTAGTTGTGTGAGTTTTCCATGTTCTTTCTGATGGCTCGTCATTTACAAATACACAGTAAATATAAGTGATGAATTTTGTTCTGCAGTAAGCAGAACAGGCTCTCACAAAAAACCCTCAAATTCAGCAACAGATATAAAACAGATTAATATCAATGTTAATAATGATCTGATACCACAGAAGCTTCCCTATGACTTATAAAACTTAAGAGGAAAGACAAAATTTGCAGGTCATTTTCCCCATTCTCCTACTTCATACAGGAACACCTCCTATATCACTCACCTTAAGTAGAAAATGACAGCATAAACAAAAAGACGAGATAGCCCAGGTGTTCAGAAAATTCCTGGCATTACAAGAAGTGTGGTATGGGTAGCAGTAAATACAGGCACATTTTATTCTCAAATAGAGCACTCAATAACTGAACTGCAACTAATGAATATTTGTTAAGTAAATAAAATGGCATGTATATGATTTATGTAAACTTTACATTTGTGCATGGAATAGAAACTTAAAAAGCACTTTAGTAAATATCTAAATAATACATCAGTTGACTATGATTTTAATAATTATTCTTTAATAAATTTATTTTTTAGAAGGAAAAATTTAGAGAGAGAGAGAGAAACATCATCATGAGAATCAGTTGTCTCCCATGCATGTCCTGACAGGGAATTGAACCCACAACATTTTGGTGTACCACATGACACTCTAACCAACTGAGCTACCCAGCCAGGGTAGACTATGATTTTTAATATAAATTTTGATATTTGGTCTATAAAAAATAATCATGGATTTTACTTGAATTTTAATATGTTAAGATTTTAAAATGGTTATAGTTCCAGTATATATTCTCCTGGTCTGGAACAGTATGTGCATTTAAATTATATTTTTTATCTTCCTTTAAAGGGTAATAATTATTGTATTGATTCCCTGTGATATTGAATTCCTTATTCAATATGAAAGAGAAAATACTATTTTTATGATGAAAGTATACTATTTCTTATAGAAAACCATGGTTCCATTCTGTAATTCACTTCTGACATCAAAACCTGGAATATTAGATCAGTGCTTTTGTTTAAACATGGTAAGAGATTGTTGGCATGCTAAATTCCAGCCATTCTGTATATAATGTAGGTAATCATGCATTTCTTTTAGCCCTGCAGTTTAATGAGTTTTTATGAAAAAAATGACATGTTATTTAGAATATTTTATAGTGGTGATATTCACCCCAAAGAATATATTTTGGATGTATTAATCACATGCACAAACAAACATACACACATTTTGAGTTAGTTCTAAGTCCTCTCTGAAGTGGAGGGACAAAGATATAAAGGAATAGAGTTCCTTAGTAATTCTCTCAATTCACATAGCAACATAGTGAAAGTGATTAAACTTGAGTCTTTTTTTTCCCCATTCTTAAACCATTGTTTCTCTGCTGGCATGAAGATAATCCAGTGCCTTATATTTAACAAGTATTTGTTTTATTGATATAAACTCTGCTGTTCTAAGAATTTAATTGCTAACTTGGCTAAGGGGTATAATATTTGATGTTATATACACTTTCCATACATAATAGTTTGCAACTAAACTAGGACTGTGAGGGTTTTTTTAGGAAGAGAGAAAAGATTGTGCAGAGTATGCTCTCACAGAACACAAATACATTCATAGTCATATATTAAGCTTGCCTTATTCAAATGTAGAATAAAGTAGGAAAATACAAAAGCAAAGCCAGCTTATTAAAAAATGATGATGCTTTATAAATCGACTAATTGGACACTGAAAGTCATCATTTGCTTAGAACTGCTAGAAACAGTCTTCTTCTCTTTATTCTGTTTTAAATTCATTGGATTTGGGAGGTAGGGGTGGAGGAATGTCAACTAAAATAGCATTTGTATAAGAAATAGCCAGGAATGAAGAGATAATTATGGTCAGTCACTATGTCAATAATCATAACTTTCATTTATCATTTCTGTAGCACTTGGTAGTTGCAAAATGGTTCAGAAATAGTTATAATTCCTTTTATTTATAAAACCATAAAAGTTCTTATTCTTGACTTCAGTGCATGCGGCAGTGGGAGTCAGTGCTGGCTGGTGTCGTCACACAGGTAGACCAGTGGTGGGGTCCCCGTCAGAATGCCAGGACTTTTCACATCTTAACCTCAAAAACACTTTGGAGATTGGAAAATAAATAAAAAAATCCTTGTAAAAGTCTTAAAGCTAAAGTCTCTGTTGGTGTTGAGGGAGAATATGAAGAATGGGAAGAGGAGCTAACAAAATCAAAAACTATTTTTTTAAATAAATGAAAGCATGAAAACTTAAGCAATTGCAGAAAGGAGTAATACAAACAAGAGCAAATATTTCATCAAAGGTGTGTATATTGTGAAGAAATTTAATAGTGTCCACATCTAAGAAATTTTTTTAAACTAAATCCCTGGGAAACATATTAGTACAATAAGGCATATGACACTGTTAATACTTTAAAAAGAATATAATTCCAAAGAATGGCTAAAAATTTATTACTTATGTGTGTCCAACTTATCATTAGGCATTCATTGGGAGGATCATGAGAATCTTTAGAAAACAGTGTGGGACTGGTATCTTTCTCTTATCTAGGGTAATCAGCTAGTCGTGTCTTATTAAGGCATTAGTTTCTAAGATTCTTATTATAATTCAGTGTTTTAAAATTTTCCAAGTGTGTTTGTATTTTTGTTTGCTCCAGAGGGCCTCTGTTTAAAGAATGTTCCTACTCTCACATAGATAATAAAGGTATACTCATAAAATCACATGAATTTAACCTCTTTCATCATAAGTGGACAGAACAGGATCATCTTGTTGAAGTGAACTTGACCAGCCCTGAGAACAGTTGGGTTCCACTTCTGCTTGGGTCACTTCTTAGCTCTATGGCCATCAATAAGACACAATTTCTGGTCTCTTAAATCACATAGCTCAAACATTTTATTCTGCTCATATGACTTTCTTCTCCTAAAGTATTCTATGCCAATCATTTCCCTGCATTTGTCTTTAGGTATGAAAAATGTACCTGTCTGTTTCTTTAGTTTACATCCTGTATATTCAACATAATGAGTAAATGTTATAAGTACACATATGATATATAAAATTTCAAACACTTACTGTGTGCCTTAGTCCATTTGTTTGTTCATTTCTTATAGCTCTGGAGGCTGGGAAGTCCAAGTTAGAAAAGCTGGCAAACTCAGTGTCTGATTAGGGCCCATTTTCTGGTTCATAGATGGCCATTTTCTTGCTGCCTCCTCACATGGAGTAAGGAGCAAGGGAGCTCTGTAGGACCTCTTTCATAGGGGCACCAATCATATTCACAAGGTCTCCACCCTCATGACTTGTCACCCTCCAAAGGGCACACCTTCTTGTGCTATCACAGGGAGGATTATGTTTCAACATGTGAATCTGAGTGTACATAAACATTTAATTCTTGCAATGCATTACTCGAGTTTTTTCCAAAGTGGAATGTAAAATTATTTGAACTTGTGCATAACACAGAATGCTGTTACAATAGCCCTGACTTACATGGTGAGAGAGTTATTCTCTTTTTATATCTCTTTAACTATTCGATTATACCAAGAGGAGTCTTCATTTGGAGCTAATATGGCTTTAAAACCTCTGTAAACACTTGGTAATTTTAAAAAATTAATAAAGCAAAAACAAATGCAACATAGGCCTTAAGCTCATAATTTTCAACAATTCAAATAAATAACAATATCATTATTTTGCTTTTACAGTATTTTCAAATTTCTTTATTTATAACAAGTGATACTTATCTTCCATGTGTAATAATATATTTTATCATTAAAATATATAAAGTAAAAAATGTATGTATTTAAAAGAAAATACCATTTAAGTAATAGTGCAGATGGTATGTGAACATAGCAAAAATTGTGAAAAAGGGTGACTACATTTGAGAAAAAAAAAACTGGGTTACTTTAAATGTTCTTCAGAATAGCCTTGGCAAACATGCTGGACATTTTGAAATCCTGCTCTATAATTTAATGAGCATATTCTTCCAGAATCTGAAGTGTTTTAACTCATTTTGGCTGTGAAGTCATTGACTCAGTGTTAAATAAGCTAAGTTTCTCAGAGCTCATGAAACTTGTAATCTTATTCTGATGACAACCATTTACATTCTGAAATCTATAACTGTATTTTAAACTGTGACAGCTTTATACCACACAATTTCAGCACAACTCTCTCTCCTCCTTATAGTAATTTCAAAAGCCTTCACAGACTAGAAAGTTGATGTCTGTAAACTACTTTATAATCAATGGGTTCTGCTAGACATGGGGGAATTATGTAAATTAATAGACTAATAGTAAATAAACTTTCAAGGTCTTAAGTACTTTTACTTGTGGTAGTCAATTCTTTTTAGTAATGGACTCATTTTAAATATATTTTTATTATATTTATCACATTTAAATGATAAACTAAGTCAACTTTTCATAGGGAGGAGTTTTAACTTTTCATTAAAAATTATTATGGTCAAGGTGGAATTGAATAAGACTGCAGTATTTTTTCAAATATGCATTCAAAAGACTAATGCTAGAACATGGGAGTGTGCAAAATATAGTCCTTGTTGCCACAGTGCCATACAGTGTAGTGAGGGAAACATATAAGCAAGTGATATAACTTGTGAGACATGTGCTCAGGAGCACACAGTCGAGATACCCGGATTTATTCATTATGCGCTTAATTCTTATGATAAGTTGGACTCTGAAGCTGATGAAAACACAGTGGACTGATACACCCAGGCAAAAAATAACTTTCTGAACAAGTCTGGTGAAACCTGATGAGACATCCTACAACAGTTATTTTGTACAATATGGGATAGAAGAGGAGGCTGTAACATGATAGAACATTACCTTACTTTTATCTTTAAAACACTTCAGAATTTGTAATGTGTTTCCATGTGTTATCTCATATCCTGAAAATGGCCCAGTGAAAGAGATTATGATCCCATTTCTCATTTTTCAAATAAGTATACAGTTCCACTAAAGCTACTTGGTCACTCTTACTTGTGTGGAAACTGACAGTAAGTGGACTTGAATCTTGGTCTTTCTACTACACTGTTGCTGATTCTATTACTGTGGAATGCTAGAAGTAGATGATCCAGCTATTTTTTTTTATTTATTTTATAAATGAGGAAACTCCTACTAGAAAAGCTGAGTAATTTATCCAAAACTACGTTCCTGGGTGTTAGGGAAAATACAGGTACTGAATTAAGAAAAGTTTATTGTAAATTTCCTTGGTATGTTAAGATAATTTGATTGGAGCTACCTAACCTGCTGATTCCACAACTGGATAGAAGCAGTATCTTGGAAAGATCACCGAATGGGACTTCAAAAGACCTGAGTTCTAGTTCTGCCATATTTTAAACTATTTGTGGAACACTTGGACATAATTTTCTGTTTTTCCTGTTAAAGGATCTCTATTAACTTCACTTGCTAAAAAAAAATAAGAAAGGACATATGATGTTATGTAGCTTTTCCTACATGACAAAGATCAAACAGCTACATTCTTCGAGGTCACAAATAGAGGAATGAGTGATTATGGAGGTTCCATAACAGCTTGTATCCAAAAGGAGAACAGAATTCATGAATAAACACAAGGACTACATTCAGAAATTTCCAAAACATTCATGCATCTCTGTAACTGTCAGTTTTATTATTCAATCTTTTTCTGGATAGATAATTGATGCTAAAACAGTTCATCACAAAAAGGGATTAGGTTGTATTTCAAAGGCAGTAAGGAAATAGAACTTGTATAATTCTTAGAATTGACTTTGTCCTTTCCTAAACTTTCCCCAGTCCAGTTCCCTTGGTTTTCCTGGTAATGTCCTGTATTAGTTTCTAGGGCTGCCATTAGAAATCTCTATAAGGCCAGTTACTAAAACAACAGAAATTTATTGTCTCACAGTTCTGGAGGCTTAAATTCAAAGTCAAAGTAAGCAAGATTGCTTCTTTCTGAAGGCTATGAGAATCTGTCCTGGGCCTCTCACGTACCTTCTGGTGCTGTGCTGGCAACATATGGCAATCCTTGGTTTGTAGAAACATCACTTGTGATCTCTGCCTTCATCTTTATGTGGTGTTCTCACTGTGTGCTTGTCTGTGTCCACACTTCCCAGTTTTACATGACCACCAGTCATATTACATTAAGGCTCACCCTAATGATTTCATCTTAACCAATTATATCTGTAATGAACCAATTTCCAATTGAGGTCACATTCTGAGATACTGGGGTTAGGACTTTAATATATGGATTTTCAGGGGACACAATTCAACTTAAATTCAACTTGTAACAGGCCCACATGACTAAGCAAATCACTGCACATGTATTTGATAAGTGTATCTATCAGGATTCCACCAGAGAAAACAGATAGTTAGTAGATGAATAAATAGATACACATGTCTATAGATATATATGTATAGATACATGTATGTATATATGTATGTATATGTGTATATTTAGATATATAAATATATATGTGGAGAGAGGCAGACAGAAAAGAGGAGATGGATATAGGGAGTGATTAATTGCTTACCAGAACTTGTAGTGCAATTGTGAGAGCTGTCTGGGCACATCCAAAATCCATAGTGCAGCCCATAAGGAAGTAAATCATGGTCAGAAACTGATGCTGCAGTCCACAGATGTACCTTCCTCAGGAAAACCTCAGTTCTGCCCTTATGGCCTTCAAGTCAGTGGAACAGGCCATTCTAGGTTTTCCAGCATCATCTACATACAAAGCTAACTGATCAATTGTAGGTGTTGATAATGCCTACAAAACACCTTCACAGCAACACTTGGACTGCTGTTTGATTGAGTAATTGAGTGCTATAGCCTAGCCAAACTGATGCAAAACCTGACCCTTGCTGTAAGTCGTAGGGAAGGGGACAAGAAGCTACTACATTATTCCTCATACCCACATGAACTGGGGGGAGTAATCTTGAGTGACGGGCTGATTGGTCCCTGTTTAAGAGATGAGGCATACACAAGGTTTGCCTGTGATTTTGTCACAGCCTAGGACCCTTGGTGTATTACTCTTTCCTGTAACTGCCTTAATATAACCTCTTCTCTTCTAGTGTATATCATGAAACTGCAGCTTCATTCTTGCAATTCAATCTTGTGTTCTCTGAAGAAAAAATGCCCCAAGCAATTTTCACCCCATCACACACTGATAATCATTTTATTTTTTCTGATTATGTTTCCTTCTCTTTCTCAGGCCTTTGGTAAATTACACAGGGACCCTTTAGTCTCATTCTCTTTTTCTTTCTCTCCATGTCGCTATGCTAAGTGCCAGCTGTCATTGCTTGGCAGATTATTATCATTTTACAAACAGTATTTAGGGAAATGACATCAGTTTCTGAATGTATGGCTGTCATGTTATTCACAGGGCTTTCCTCTGTTAACCATCTTCTCTGTGTTCAGGCTGGGTGGAAGCAGTGGGGATCGAGGGGAGGGGATTGGGGAAGACCTCTTGGCTCCAAGCTTTCTGAGAACAATTGCGTCCCATTTGTTACTGTTGGTCTGACAACCCTCATTTCACTCCTCCCAAACTCCACCTGCCATAGTCTGCTTTTAGTGGGTAAATAAATGATTTCTTGTGTAAGTTCAGTGCAATAGCTTCCCCATTTGCAGCTTTTGTAGCATGAAGATGTGGGCAGGTGGACAGGCAGAGGTGCTGGTTTCTATCCTGGGTGATAGTATGAGATGGATGATGCAGGTATTTCCTTCATATGATGTTCTTGAATGTTCTGTTGGATGAAAAATTCCTAAAATATTATGAGGTATAAAGTATGGTAGTATAAATTTTTTAAATTAGTTCAGTAACCTGATTCCTGGCAATGTTGGTTTAAAGATCCTGGTAGGCACATAAGATTGAGTAGATGGCTTTAATATAAGAAAATAAACAAATTTATTAACTTCATTTTGGGGGTCAACTGGTGTTCTGAAAATAGCACTAGATTTTGAGTTAGGTAATTTGCATTATATTATGTACCCTCAGTTAAGAAAGATTTGTCTTTTTGCCTATATGGTCCTCAGTTTTCCACTGTAAAACAGTAACAATACTAAGAGTGACAACAATCATAGTAAACTTTCTGTGTGTTTGGATGTTCTGTGTGTATATCCTGATGGATATACTCTATTATATATATTAAATGGAGGCACAGGGAGGCTTAATTATTTTTACTGGGTTTGAACTTGGGCAATCTAGTTCTAGAGTATTGATTCCTGGCTACTGTGGGTGATGACTAACCCAGAATTTCAATAAGCATAAAGGAGATATATGGGGATGGTGTAAGTGTTCTTGCATACTAATCATCAGGAAGCTTTTCTAGTTATGTAGCCCCAATTTTTGTCACCTCTCATCTCTGTGATCAAGTTTCTGGTATTCTTTTCAAAGGGTGGTATTACTAGAAAGGGAGGGTTGCACAGTTTGGAAAAGCTTACTTATGCCAGCTTGATAGCTATTGTGCTGGTGTTCCTCATCTTCTGAGGCCTAAGAAAAAGATTCTATGATGGCAGCAAATTGAGCTGGATAGCTAACACTTAGGGGAGTGAAATTAAAATTTTTATTGAGTCAGACAAATTATCAGAATAAACAAATATAGCAAATTTAAGCTTATGCTAAGTCATTTGGTTCATTTTTACACTAAGAAATACAAAGACTTTCTGATTCACTATTTTGCATACAAAGATTTCCTTTATAAGAATAGTCCCTTAGTTCACAAAGCTGTAGTCCCAGTGGCCTGGCTTTCTTCCCTGTACAGTGAAGGATGTTCTCATTTTTTATTATACTGGAATTCCACATTGGATTTATTTTGTTTTGTGTAATATTGCTTCTTTAAATTTTTAAATTGTTTTTCAAATACAGTTGTCTCCATTTTCCCTCCTCTATACCCCCCACACCAGTCATCCCCACCTCCAGCCCTCCATCCTATCTTCCTTTGGCTTTGTCCATGTGTCCTTTGTACACATCCCTGACAACACTCCCCCCCCCCACCACTATCATCCCCACCCACAACCCCTCTGGTTACTATCAGTTTGGATTTTATTTCATTGTCTCTGTTTATATTTTGCTTGCTTGTTTTGTTAATTAGGTTCTACTTATAGGTGTGATCTTATAGTATAGTATTTGTCTTTCACTGATGGGCTTATTTCACTTAGTATAATGCTCTCCATCCATCCAAGCTGTCCCAAAAGGTAGGAGTTCCTTCTTGATTTCTGCTGCATAGTATTCCATCATGTAAATGTACCAGAGTGGTTTGATCCACTCATTTACTGAGGGGCACTTGGCTGCTCCCAGCACTTGGCTATTGTAAATTATGTGCTATGAAGATAGGGGTGTATAGGTTCTTTTGAATTGGTGTTTCAGAATTCACAGGGTGTAGCCTAGCAATAAAATTTCTGGGGTTAAAAGGCAGTTCCCTTTTTAGTT
The DNA here is from genome assembly GCA_004024845.1 of Tonatia bakeri. Classification (NCBI taxonomy): domain Eukaryota; kingdom Metazoa; phylum Chordata; class Mammalia; order Chiroptera; family Phyllostomidae; genus Tonatia; species Tonatia bakeri. The sequence goes on from PVIA01000188.1 coordinate 357,372, forward strand.
TTCTGAGGAAATTCTACACTGTTTTCCATAGTGGCTGCACCAGTCTGCCTTCCCACGAACAGTGTAGTAGGGTTCCCTTTTCTCCAAAACCCCACCAGCACTTGTTGTTTGTCGATTTGTTTATGATGGTCATTCTGATCAGTGTGAAGTGGTATCTCATTGTGGTTTTAATTTGCATCTCTCTGATAGCTAGTGATGTTGAGCATCCTTTCATATGTCTCTGGGCCTTTTGTATGTCCTCCTTGGAGAAGTTTCTATTCAGGTCCTTTGTCCATTTTTTAATTGGATTTTTGGTCTTCCTGGAGTGGAGTCATGTAAGTTCTTTATATATTTTGGAGATCAAACCTTTGTCTGAGGTATCATTTGAAAATGTATTTTTGCATACAGTTGGTTACCTTTTCATTTTACTGCTTTTTTTTTAGCTGTGCAGAATTTTTTTTATTTTCATGAAGTCCCATTTGTTTTTTCTTTCCTTCATGTCCCTTGCTCCAGGGAACATATCAGTGAAAATATTGCTGCATGGAATATCTGAGATTTTCCTACCTATGTTCTCCTCCAGGACTTTTATGGTCTTGCAAGTTATATTTAAGTCTTTTATCCATCTGGAGTTTTTTTGTGTGTGTATGGTGTAAGGTGGTGGTTGAGTTCCATTTTCTTGCATATAACTATCCAGATATTCCCAACACCATTTGTTGAAGAGGCTATTTTTACTTCATTTTCTCCTACTGCCCCCTTTGTCAAATATTAATTGACAGTAGAGGCTTAGGTTTATTTCTGGGCTATCTGTTCTTTTCCATTGATCTTTGTGTCCATTCTCATGCCAGTAACAGACTGTTTTGATTACAGTGGCCTTGTAATATAGTTTCATATCAGGTATTGTGATTCCTCCTATTTTGTTGTTCTTTCTTAGAATTGCTGTGGCTATTCAGGGTCATTTATGGTTCCATACACATTTTTAAAATGTTTATACTATATCTGTGAAATATGTCAGTGGTATCTTAATAGGGATCACATTGAATCTATAAATTGCTTTGGGTAGTATGGACAGTTTGATAATGTTAATTCTTCCAATCCATGAACACAGTACATGTTTTCATTTGTTAGTTTCTTCCTTAATTTCTTTCTTTGTTTTGTATAGTTTTCTGAGTATAGGTTTTTTACCCACTTGGTTAGGTTTATTCCTTGGTACTTTATTTTTCTTGTTGCTATGTCAAATGGGTTTTTTTCCCTGATTTTGCATGTCTGATATTTCATTGTTGGTGTACAAAAATGCCTTTGATTTTTGAATATTGACTTTATATCCTGTTGTTTTACCAAATTCACTTATTAGGTCAAGTAGTTTTTTGCTGGAGTTTATCACATTTTTTAAGTACACTATCATGTCATCTGCAAACAAGGACAGTTTTGCTTCCTCATTTCCAATTTGGATGCCTTTTATTTCTTGTCTGATTGCTGTGACTAGGACTTCCAATACTCTGTTGAATAGGAGTGATGCAAGCTGACATCCTTGTCTTGTTCTTGATCTTAGTGGGGAGGCTTTTAGTTTTTGCCTGTTGAGTATGATGTTGGCTGTAGGTTTCTTGTATATGGCCTTTATTATGTTGAGATATGCTCCCACTACTCCCACTTTGCTGAATGATTTTATCATAAATGGGTGCTGTACCTTATCAAGTGCTTTTTCCCCATCTATTGATAAGATCATGTGATTTTTGTCTTTCTTTTTGTTTATGTGATGTATTACATTTAATGAATTGTGCATATTGTTCAATCCTTGCATCCCTGGGATGTATACCAGTTGACCATGGTTTATGATCTTTTTAATGTACAGCTGGATGCAGTTTGCCAATATTTTGTTGAGGATTTTAGCGTCTATGTCCATCAGCAATATTGGCCTGAAGTTTTCTTTCTTTGTTGTGTCTTTATCTGGTTTTGGGATTAGGATGATGCTGGCTTGATAAAAAGAGTTTGGGAGTCTTCTGTCTTCTTGGATTTTTTGGAAGAGTCTGTGAAGGGTAGAGGTTAGCTCTTCCTTAAACATTTTGTAAAATTCTCCTGTGAAACCATCTGGTCCGGGGCTTTTGTGTGCCAGTTTTTTTTATTACTGCTCCAATTTCATCAGCTGTTATCATTCTGTTCAGGCTTTCTGCTTCTTCTTCATTAGGTTTCAGGAGATTATATTTTTCTAGAAATTTGTCCATTTCACCCAAGTTTTCAAATTTCTTGGCATATAGTTCTTCATAGTAATTTCTTAAAATCCATTGTATTCCTGTGGCATCAGTTGTAATCTCTTCTTTTTCATTTCTGATTTTGTTTATGTGAGTCTTCTCTCTTTTTTTCTTGATGAGTCTGGTTAGAGGCTTGTTGATTTTGTTTATCTTTTCAAAAAATCAGCTCCTGGATTTATTGATCCTCAGAATTGTTCTTTTCATTTCTTTGGCATTTAATTCTGCCCTGGTATTGGTTGTTTCCTTCCTTCTACTTACTCTGGGCTTTGTTTGGTGCTATACCTCTGATTCTTGTAGATGTGGGTTTAGGTTGTTTATTTGAAATGTTTCTCTTTTTTAGGTAGGCCTGCATCACTGTGAATTTACCTCTCAGGACTGCCTTCACTGTGTGTCATAAGTTTTGGATTGTTGTGAGTTCATTTTCATTTGTTTCCAGAAACTTTTTCATTTTTTCCTTGATCTCATTCTTAACCTATTCATTGTTTTATTTTTATATTTATATTTATTTTTATTTTTATTTTTAATTGTTGTTCAAGTACAGCTTTCTGTCTTTTACTCCCATCCCAGCCCCTCCCCCAGTGCTCTCCACCTCCCTCTCATTTGCACACCCCCATAGTTTTTGTCCATGTGCCCTTTATACTTGTTCCTGTAAACCCTTCCCCTTTTCCCCTGAAATTCCTTCCCCTCTCCCATCTGGTCACTGTCAACCTGTTCTCTATTTCAGTGTCTTTGGTTATATTTTGCTTGTTTCTTTGTTTTGTTGTTTAGGTTCCTGTTAAAGGTGAGATCATATGGTATTTGTCTTTCACTGCCTGGCTTATTTCGCTTAGCATAATACTCTGAAGTTCCATCCATGCTGTTGCAAAGGGTAGGAACTCCTTCTTTCTTTCTGCTGCATAGAATTCCATTGTGTAAATGTACTATAGATTTTTGATTCACTCATTTACTGATGGGCATCTAGGTTGCTTCCAACACTTGGCTATTTTAAATTGTGCTGCTGTGAACATTGGTGTGCATAGGTTCTTTTGGACTGGTGTTTCAGGGTTCTTAAGATATAATCCTAGCAGTGGAATTGCTAGGTCAAAAGGCAGATCCATTTTTAGTTTTCTGAGGAAGTTCCATACTTTTTCCATAGTGGTTGTACCAGTCTACAATCCCACCAACAGTGCACTAGGGTCCTCTTTTCTCCACAACGTCTCCAACACTTGTTTGTTACATTGTTTATGATGGCTATTCTGACCAGTGTAAAGTGGTATCTCATTGTGGTTTTAATTTGCATCTCTCTGATAGCTAGCGATATTGAGCATCTTTTCATGTTTCTCTGGATCCTCTGTGTGTCCTCCTTGGAGAAGTGTCTGTTCAAGTCCTTTGCCCATTTTTTAATTGGGTGCCTGTCTTCTTAGAGTGGAGTCGTGTAAGTTCTTTACATATTTTGGAGATTAAATTCATTCATTGTTTAATAGCATGGTATTCAATCTCCATGAATTTGAGTGGTTTTGAGTTTTTTCCTTGAGGTTTTTTTCTAGTTTCAGTCCCTTGTTGTCTGAGAAGATGCTTGATATGATTTCAGTTTTCTTGAATTTGTTGAGGCTTATTTTGTGTCCTCTCTTGTGGTCTATCTTTGAAAATGTTCCTTGTGCATTTGAAAAGAATTTGTATTTTGCTTCTTTGGGATGAAAATTTCTATAAATATTACTTAAGTCCATTTGATCTAGGGCATTGTTCAATGCTGCTATATCTTTGTTGATGTTTTCTTTAGAGGATCTATTCATTTTTGACAGTGGGTGTTAAAATCTCATTGTATAAGTGTGTTGCTGTCAATATCTTTCTTGAAGTCCTCCAAGATTTTCCTTATATATTTGGGTACTCCTATGTTGTGTACATATATATTTACAATGTTTATGTCTTCTTAATGGATTTTTCCCTTAAGTATTATGAAGGGTTCTTCTGTGTCTCTTTTTATAGCCATTGTTTTGAAGTCTATTCTGTCTGATGTGAGTATTGCCATCCTGACTTTTTTCCTGTCCATTTCTTGGAATATTTTTTTCCAACCCTTCAATTTCAGTCTGTGTAGGTCTTTTGTTCTGAGATGGGTCTCTTGTAGGCAGCGTATGTGTGGGATATGTTTTCTTATCCATTCAGCTACTCTATGCTTTTTGATTGGGGAATTAATCTATTTACATTTAAGATTAGTATTGATAGGTACTCATTTATTGCCATTTTATACCATTTGTACCTGTTCCTCTTTCTCTTCCTCTTTTTCTTCCTTTTCTTAAAACAGTCCCTTTCACTTATCTTGCAGTGCTGGTTTGGTGGAGGTGTATTTTTTTAGTCTTCTTTTGTCTGAGAAATTCCTTATTTGGACTTCCATTTTAATTGAGAGCCTTTCTGGGTAGAGTCTTGGTTGTGAGCCTTTGCTTTTCACTACTTGGAATATTTCTTGTCGTTCCCTTCTGGCTTGTTGCATTTCTGTTCAGAAGTCAGCTCCTAGACTTATCAGGGCTTCCTTGTATGTTACTTCCTGTTTCCCATTCATTGCCTTTAAGATTCCCTCTCTGTCTTGGAATTTTGCCATTTTAATTATGATGTATCTTGGAGTGGGCCTCTTTTTGTTCCTTTTGAATGGGAACTTATGTGCTTTGTGGATTTGTATGACTTTTTCCTCTCATCAAGTTAGGAAAATTTTCCATCATTACTTTTTCAAACAGGTTTTCTATCCCTCACTCTTCTTCTCCTCTGGTATCCCTATCATATGAATATTTTTATGTTTCATGTTGTCCTCCACTTCTCTTAACACCTCTTCATTCTTTTTTAGTCTTTTTTCCTTTTCTTGCTCTTTCTGGGAGATTTTTTATAACTTGTCTCTCAGCTTGCTGATTCAATCCTCTGCTTTAGCCTGCTTTTAATTCCTTGCACTGTGTTCTTCAATTCAGAAAGAGTATTCTTCATTTCCTCTTGGCTCTTGTTGATAGTTACTATGTCCTTTTTCATGTGAATATAATTTACAGTAAGTTTCTCATAACTTCCCTGTAGTTTTTGGTATTCTCAGTGAGCTCATTGAGTTTCCTTATAACTATTGTTTGAACTCAATATCTGATAGTTGACTTACCTCTTTTTCATTTACCATTCTTTCGAGGATTTCTCCTTTCCTTTGATTGGTGGTTGTTTCTTTGTCTTCCCATTATTTGTGAGACTCTTCTTGTTTGCCTCTGCTTCTTAGATTGATCTGTTTTGATGCCCTGAATTTGTGGTGTGAACTTCTATAGTAGGAGACCTGTGAGATCCATTGGTGCAGTCTCCTTGATCTCCTGAACTTGATGCTCTTGGGATCCCCTTTATGACTTCTTTGCTGGTTGTCTGATTATAATTCAGTTTTGATTGTTGTTGGGCCATTCTTTTGTGAGTTCTTCCCTCCAGCTGGTTGCCTGAGGGTCACTCTGCCCACCCTGTCTTCTATGCTGTTGTGTAGATGCTGCAAGAACAAAACCACAGAGCCCAGGGAACAAACCTACATCTGCAAAAATATCTACCCTCATTAGTCCCACTATCAACCATGAATGAACCAGAATTAATAAGGGAATAAAGAGATTAAGACTATTATAAGAAAGGAGTGAAGTAAACTATAGTATAAATTCTAGTGACTTAATATGCACGAACTTGCTGGACAAGAAATGAATGTTAGAAGACTGTGCAGGATAGAAAATACTGCTAATCGTGGAGAGGACCACAGTGGATTTCATCTAGGTAGCCTCTAGTATTTAACAGATTTTTTCTTGCTGGATTCCCCTCTGGTGATGTCAGATGGTGACTCCATCTAACTTTAGGCAGCCTGCTCCAAGACTGCCAGGGATATACTGTCTGTAGATGTTCCCATCAGTTGTTAATCTAGTCACTCTGCACTCAGAAGTGAGGCTTAAGCCCCATAGAGTGGGGCAGAACCCCTCCTGGGGTTGGCGCTGTTTCCCCTCAGGTTGTTGCTGTTTGGAGTGAAGTGGTCTGCGTGAACAGGTAGGTGGCTGCTGCCCCATGAGGGATGACTCAGCACTGGGGTTCCAGCAGCTACTCTTTCAGCTCTCTCCCCAAATCTTCTGTCCCCAGCCTCTCCTCAGGCGTCTCCAGCCCACTCTGCCCCCACATTTGCCAGAGCCATGGGTAAATGGCTACAAATGAAAATTTGTGCCTTGGCCCTTTAAATGACTCTTTTGTGTCTCCAGCCATCCTTCTCTGGTGGAGAGCAACCCTGCTGCTTTTTGCCGCCAGTTATGTGCATTCTTTTTGGGGCTCTGGTGTTCTAGGCTAGGGATCCTAGCTAAGGGTTTAGACCCCACATTTCTCTGGGGGATCCAACTGACCACTTAATTATCCCTCTAGTGCTGCCTCCTGTGGGTGCCCAGTCAGCCTTCTAGGGTCTCCACTGCACTCCTTACTAAACAGGTTGTGCTGAAACTGATTCTTCTGTCTGTCTCAGGTTCTAAGACTTCTGTCTCACTATTGTTCAGTTGTTTGTTCTGGGTGATTTCTCCACAATTTAGTTGTAATTCCATATTGGTCCTGGGAGGAGGTCAGTGTGGCTTCCATTCACTCCTCTGCCATCTTGCCTCTCCCCTGACATTTGATTTCCTCACCACTGCAGCTATGGCCCCTTTTCCCTTCCCTTTTGCTCCATTTCCCTGTTACTTGAACGCAGCCCAGATTGCACCAGAAGTAGGTGAGCTTCTGTCCTTTAACTAGTTCTGAGAATGAGTTTGATATAGAATAGATATGATACAAATGGGTTTTAGAGTTTATGCTTCCATGAACATTGTAACCTAGCGATGTGACATGAGGTGTTAAATCAGATTCTATTGGTAGACTGGCAGCCCCAAGAAAGCTTCTGGTTTGGTAGACAAAACATAGACCTGGGACATTCCTCTTAAATGCTGATCCTGCCAATTTTTGATTCTACAGGCTTGAGTGAGTCATTTAACATGAACTTTTCTCGTCTATAACATGGAGACACTTTCCCTGAAGTACTGTTATGATGAAAATTGATAATATGCCTTGCATATATTGGAACACAATGGGTAATAACTATTATTATCAGTTGTGCTCTTATAAAATTACTTTTGTAGAGAATATATAGAATCATATTCCAAATAACCAATTTCCAGTTGTACAAATTGAGGTTTATTCATACATTATTGCAAAACACTCCCATTTATTTATTTACTTATTTTTTTCTATATTTATTTATTGTTAGTGGATTAAATATAAAGGAAGCAAATAAATTACTTTGGTTTTAATGACTGAGTTAAATGTAATGATTCAGAGTTTGTGTACACTCCACATAAAACTACTTACATTTGACATTCTGATGAAAATTTGGTAAAACAACCATAGCACAGACCTCCCCCCCCCACACACACACACAGTGCTCACACAACAGAGTCCCAAAGGTACCCCTTTCTGACTTAACACAACATTTTCCTCTTCTTAATCCAAAGTTGTCATCTAGTATCACTTCTCTGCTAGACCACAGTGGTAAGAAAATGGCTACACAATAAACACCATTAAAGTATCTTTTAGTACTTAGTGCCTAGAAAGAAAAAAGTAGCCCCAAAATGGGCTTTTCTAGACTTTTCCCATTAACACATAAACAGATGTGGATTTATCAGATTAGCTAGTAATATGGATGTGTTGAAATGTGAGGCAGAAGGAAAACTGGGAATTGGGCATTGGAAAAATTAAAAAGCATTAGTGCAGGAGAGAGACTGCCTCCCTCACACTTATGCCTGAGGGAGTGAGACCATGAGCCTGAACATAATACGTTAGGCATTCGTTATCCTGTGATTCACATTTTCTGGTTATAACTTTTCATATTATTAATACATGACTCAATAACAAAAGGTCATAAGGCATTTGGATAAAAAATTTCTTCTAATAAAACAGGGTAACAACATGTGATAAAATATTTCAGTGGGTGCACAGTTTTTACATTAATGTTGTGACTATAAGGAGAAAATGAGGTGCAAAAATGAAATCATTATTTATTTATACTCCACCTTGTTCTAGAGGAGATTTAGAGTGGTAACTAGGGTGATTATCTAATTTTAAAGCAAAACAAGAAAAAAAGTAATTCAGGTTTTAAGAAAATTAGCCATGCATGTGTGTGTACATATGTATAGGTATTATATGTTTGGGGGTATATATGTATAACCATGTATGTATACACAGATATGTGTGTATGTATGTGTGCAAATGTATTATATTCTAGATTGAAATTTTGGATTTGGTGCATATGCTTAAGTTTAGAGAAAGAATTGGATGACCAGGAACTGCTAACAGCATGGTAAATTATTTTCTATGATTTAAAATAAGTCGTCTATATATAAATTTAGAGAGAACAAGGTGATGGTAGGATGAGGAACCTTTGGGAGGGAGCAAAGTTTGTCATTTTTCCTCTTCTTTACAAGATCCACAGACAACACTCTACATCTCTGCTGCACAACACAGTAGCCACTTGCCATGTGTGACCACTGAGCACATAAAATGTGGCTGGTCTAAAATGAGATGTACTGAAAGTATAAAATGGCGACCATATTTGTAAGACTTAGTATGTAAAGTGTAAACTACATCATTAATATTTTTGTATTGATGATGTATTGAAATAATATTTTATGTGTATTGGGTTAAATAAAATAGGTTTATAAAAGTTAATTTACTTATTTTTATTTTAGTGTGGTTACTAGGAAATGTCTAAGTATGTACTGAAGTTTGTCCAGAAATTATCTAGCCATGTAGTATGAAAAATAGAGACATTTATTGAAGAAGATACAAGAAACATGGTTTGTAGGACAATGATGCCTCAGTTTTCTTCAACATAGGCACCTTGGGACCTCACACAGTTCTCCCAGCATATCTTCCACTGTTCAAGACATTCTGCAAAATCCTTTGTTGGAATTGTCATCAGGTGCCCTGTCACATTTTCCTGAATCTCATCAGTGGTCTAAAATCTCTTCTCTTTCAAAGGTGATTTTAGTTTCTGAAAAAGTCAAAAGTTGCAGGGCACCAAATCTGGGCTGTAAGGGGGCTGAGTCACCTGATAGATTTGACATTCACCAAAAATCTCTGCATGAGATATGATGCATGAGAGGGAACATTGTTGTGACGAAACTGCCAATCACCAGCTGTCCATAGCTGTGGCCTTCTGAATAATCCAAATAATTTCTGTGGAGGAATGTTCAAGTTTAACACAAAATCTGATGCATAGTCTTTGCTCTACTTGCTCAGTCATGTTGAATGCAATGGCGACATAATACACATGCTCACTCAACGGCATGGGCCAACCCCACTGACTAGTATACTGAAGTTCTCATTGTTTGTGCATATGCAGTCTATTCCACTCTCCCTGGCTGACAGGTTACATCAATGTCCTGTAAATTGTTCTCATTATATTACTAATGGTTGGACTTTTTCCAGACAAACCTCCATGCCTCCCGTTTGTTGCTTGCAATACCTTTCTATTAAAGACTTCTGGGCTGGACATGCAGTTTAAGCATAGAACTCCATGAAGCATTGTAAACGAGTGATGGAACTAGAGCCAGATCATCTCTGTTGTGGATTTGGTGGGGATGGGGACAAGCTTACAGCTTGTGGAAGGGTGGGAAGAAATGTTTTCACAATTACCATCCAGACCTAATTAGCTGAGACACACTTTTACCAGTTTCAGAGCCCATAGTTAGCTACATAAGGGAAAATGGAAAGGGATAATGTGGAACTTTGTCCCTTTCCCACTGCATAGGACATAGCCATAAAGGTGTAAGGCAAAGTAAGCAACTTTCTACTTTCCTCTTCGGAGAGAATTTATTGTGCCTGAATATTATTATATTCCTTTGTTATTGTTGAATTTTTCTTTCTAGACAGAGTTTGCCATTCCATTGGGTATCTCCTCAAAGAAAATGTGGCGGCTGAAAGGAAACAGTACTCCTTTTGCATTTGGAACACAATTGTTTTATTTGTGGAGAGGCGAGATCGTTTATATTCTGTCCTAGATGTGCCCTTGTTTGAGGGCTTAGTGATTTAACTTCTCTAAGCTCTGTTTCCTCATGTATTCCACACTCTAATATTTGTTAATTCTGTGAAATACACTGGAGCACTTTTGTGCCCATTTGCTATTCAAGTCTGCCTTATTCAGTGAAAGGGCATACAAGCAAATCTGCCTAGCCACCTAGCTTCTGCTTGTTCCATATCCAAAACCACAAACAGTGGGAATCTGATTCACACAGAAGCCTTATGGTTGAGGAAAACATGTCTAGATGGTCTCTCTTTTGCCCCATTCTCTAAATTGGGTCTAAATTGATACCTATAGCAACACAAATCCTGCAAACTTGGTATGTCTTTTTTAATACATCCTACTTGGAGAAACCTGTGCAAACAATACTTCTGTATGGTGTCAGGATCTGATTCATTTTAATCTAAGGCTGATGCCAGTTAGAAAAGAAAGGTCTATCAAAATAAAAATTCTAAATGTATGTGTTTGTGTACACACACACACACACACACACACACACACACACACACAGTTCTTTAGGAAACAAGGCCCTAAGTGCAGTAGGAATTAAGAAAGGAAATTCTATATTAGAGTGATATCTGCAGAACTGTCAATCTACAAGTTAAGCAGTGGGAAATTTCCTTGGAAAAGAGAAAAATCTCTGAGAGATTTAAAGATCCTATTGAAATTCACACTGTGAATTGCCATTCCCCACAAAGGCCCCTTAAGCTGAGACAGTGAATGAACACAGTCTCTCTAACTGGGCTGATGCTGACAAGCTTGGCACCACTCTCCATATTCCTGCAGCCTCTCCTGTCAGCTGCAGAGCCCATGGGAGCGTCAGAGGCCCCGGGAGAGGCAGGCTGAAGGTTTTCTCAGGGCCTTGTGAACTCGTGGCTGGTCTGCAGCTAAGATGTTCCTTCAATCAGATACCCTCTGTGCTTAAAAAAAAAGGCTGATTTCAAATTCACTTTAGGATTTAAAATCTATTATGTCTTCCAGTTGAGTTCTTTGCACACCTGAAATTCTCTTCCTTTAATCACCTTCTCCCAGCATTCAAGTACCACTGGTGGATTGACCAGCAAGATTGCTCTTTTACAGCTAATGCCACCTGAGATCCGTTTGCTTTCATTGCTTTCCTCATCAATTCTTTCTATTTTCAGCTCCCATCTGATTCTGTTCACAGACACACGCCCCCTTTGACGTTTCAGCTCCCAATGGCCTTGACACATGTCTTTATATTTCTTATTGCATTGTTCAAAGTGTATGTGAAAGCACTATATTGGGCACCCAGAGAACTGAGTTCTATTTCTGGATTTTCTCCATTTTCTATGACTTTGAAAGGGAGGGCTTTGTTCTTCTTTCCCTCTGACTAGAATTTGGTAAAGATTAATGTGAAATAATTGATCATACCTGCACTGACAATGAAATTGAGCAGGACTGGGTCTTTGCAGACAGCCCTCAGCTAGTGATTAGGAGATCTGGTTACTTTTGCTAATTACCAAAACCTAAACACAGATATAAAGCGAAATAGGAGGATGTGGTGGCAGTTGAGATAATATAAGAATAAATATACATACTTTACCACAACAATCAAGATTAAATATAGGGCAGAATTATATGTTTAAAATATAATAATAATTTATGTAACATTTTTGTATGATGTTACAAGTGCATTATCCCATTTTAATGCTTCAACAGTTCTTATTAGAAGGGAATTGTTTAATAGAGTCACATTTCAAAGCTTCTCACCTGCCTAGCCAGTGTTTTTTCATTGGGGTTGAAGACTGGCAAGTATAATAATGTGTGGCCCCAGAGAAAGGCAGATGTGACAAGCATCAGGGCTTTGGAGATCATTAGTTACTTAGTGAGATATTTTATGCAAACCTCTATGCCAGTCTCCATTATGGATTTCTGAGCAACACTTTACAGCAACATATCAGGAATGACATCCCTGGGGAAAAACAAGTCTTACAGGTTATAGATGGTTCTCAAGATGTCTGTAACCTATCTAACAGTTGCTTCAGGGATTGCCAGCTACATCCCTCCATAAGAACAAATTAGTGACACTCTGGAGGCTTAATTTTTTTCCTGTCATGCTTACTGGGGGGAAAGCAACATCCTGCTTAATACAAATGGTTTTCTGTAAAATCTCTTTCTTTTGAAGTCATTTTGGAAGTACAGAAGTTTTTGTGTATTACAGAGCTAATTATTTCCTTGTGTACTGTGATTGTAGAAGCATTTCATTTTCTGGACTAGATTTGACTCTAAACAGTTGTCTGCAAAGTGATTTTTGTCAATTCCATACATGAAATATTATTTCTCCATTATGTATCATTTAAATTAAGTTTAATTCAGCAAACATTTTCTGAGGGCCTATTGCATGCCTCGCACTATGCTGAATGTATGGGCTTCAGAGATGAATGAGATACAGCTGTTGCCTTCAAGAAGCTAGCAATCTAGCTGGAGAGTCAGACCTCTCAAAAATTAACTCTGGGAGAATGAAATGTGTGCTCTAATGACTGTATGAATAAAGTATTATAGAAGCAAAAGGGAGAGAGTAATTAACTCCACTCAGATGGGTCAGGGAAAGCTTTTCAGAAATGAGATTGAATCTGGGCTTTGAAGAATGTTTTAAGATTTTTCTGAGAGTGAAGAGTTGGGAGATGGCAGTTCAGGGAAAAGAATGTAGAGTAGAAGCACAAAGACTTATTGCAGGGAGGTGCAATATAAAAGTGTCATCAGTGCAATGTATGATGGAGGATTAGTGGGACCGGGGATTCTGAGCATCCTTGTCTGTTTCCTGTCATACGGCAACCAATGAATCACTGATGAGGAGATGCCATGTAAGACTATTTTTACAAATGTATCTGAAGGCATGTGGAAAAACCAGATTAAGGGAAGAGACTGAAACCAGAGAAACTAGTCTGTAAATATGATGTGTATCTACACTAGAGGAATGGCTGTGGTGGTGAGAACAGAAGGAAGGTAGGAGGCATTGGTGGAATAGTGCTGAGATGACTTAGTGCTTGGGTTGGTGAGAGGAGTGTAAGGTGACTTCTCCGAGGTTTCCTAGCTTGGCTGGCTGGGTGGATAAAGATATTTTGACAGAATTGTAAAATACTGGAGGAAAGATTATTCACATTGGGAGAAGAGACATTCAATTTAGCTGTGGATATTTGCAGTTTGAGATGTTTGTGAAACATCCAAGTAAGATGACCAGTAGGAAGGTATAGAATTCATGAGAAAGGGCAGGGCCAGAGGCACAAATTTGGGAATCATCAGCACATAGGCAGCAGTTGCAACTCTGGAAGCAAATGGTGGCCTTGCCATAATATTAAAAAAAGATAGTGACTTTGAGAACTCTAGTATACCCCACTATGTGGGAGACAGGAGGAGGTGAAGAGGGTAATACAATGGCAAACAGGAATCAAACATATATAAGAAAAGCTCAGAAAAAGTATGAGTATTGGAGCCAGTTAAGGAGAATGTATCACTAGGCTAGAATGCAAGGAAAGTGTTTTGTTTTGTTTTTTAAATTTTATTTTTATTTCATCTCAGACAATTAAGGTAGAGTGAATTCAGGAGAGGAAAATGTCTCAGCAGCAGGCAGACCTATAAACTATGCCTCAACTCACCATTTGTAGTCTGAGGGATTTGGGGAAATGGTTTATCCTCTTTTACCCTCAGTTTCCTCATCTTCAGAGAAGTGTTTGCCATAAAGGTGAATTGAAAAAAAAATGTATATGAAAAACCTAGAAAAGGTGACATACAGGGTATATAGTTGACTGTGGTAGTTCCTCCTAGTACCAGACAGACAGCAGAGGTTGTGGTTGGAAGTAGGTGATTTTTAGCATTGAAGTCAGAGAATATATGCCATAAGAACTCTAGTGAGAGAGACTTAAGTCTTTAGGGGGGGAAAATAACTTCAGGAAAAGGCAGTCAGCTTGAAGGGTTACTGCTTCTGCCTTTAGCTACAGAGGATAACCTCTGTGGTCAGTCCATATTCTAGCATCTGGAGTAGTTTTTGACTGTCTGAGCTACAGTGCATGACCATGTCAGTGCCCATGGGAAGTGTTGAAATGTGACAAGTCAGCAGATGTGATTAAAACATTGAGGGCCCGATATTGGGGTGGGTACTGGGAGACACAAAGAAGTTAAGGCAGGTTCATGTCTTTGAATAATTTGGAAGCTGATGGGATAAAAGATGTACATATAAACAGTAACTAGTAGATTGTACCAGGCTTAGAAGTTTCCATATACAGAGAATTAGGAATGAGGTGAAGGAGAGTGAGAGATAGGAGGCAGACTGAAGACTACCTTGGATTCCAGGGAGCCAATTGCAAAAGTTCAGAGAATGAGGTAGGTGTACCACTAGGTCAGAGACACTAAAATAATAGACTACATGGGGGATTATAAAATTCATATTCTAGGCCCATGACCACATATATCCTAGTGAAACAGACAATGATGGCATCAGAAGAAATCAATATGGCAGACCTCCTTTTTTTTGTTCTGATACTAAGGTCAAGTTGCCTCACACTCTTCCTCCCTACTACCCCCTAGGTTTTATCTGATTCTTTTAATGGCAACATTTCCTTATAAGTTCAAATAAACATTTTCAAAAAAGGAAAGGAAAAATGAGACCATCCAAAACTGAAGGGAAGAGGCTGAGGAGGAGCCATTTGCAGAAATGTTGAGACACCAAAGCCTCAGAGGTGATGAGCCACTTGTAGCTCCAAAGTGAACCTGAATGGGTGCAGCTGAAGGAGATTAGTGCCTCCTGATACTCCTCATAGCACTTTGAGAACAAGCAGGACATTCACCTGAAATGGGGAGAAGTCCCATATCCACGCCATGGGCTGTCCAGACCTCCAGACCCACTGACAGCAGTATGCACCTATGGCATGTCATCTATCTATAGGGTTCTGAGCTCACATGGACATAGTTCCCATCCTATGACACAAATAGCTGAGGGGGCAATACTTGGGTTTTATGAGTCCTGTGAAGAGTAGCACTTACGGAGACCCCAAGAACGATAAAATGAGGCAGTGGAGCAAGCACCGATTTGAAACCTTCCTTTACAAACTCCTAGCTTAGTCCGTTCTAACTCCACCTCTGCAAGCCACTTTCCTCATCATTTCTTCTCTTATGGAAAACTTTGTCACAGGGTTTGTGTGAGGATTCTGTGAGATAAAATATTCAAAGGTACTTAGCATAGAAATTGGCATATGGTAGGTGCTTAATACATATGTATTGACATAACTTTTCCATGATCTTGCTATTCTGATGTTTGAAAGTGATCATGTGTCCTTCTAAATGCCAAGGAATCCCAAATTTTAGTCCCCAACCTGGACTTCTTTCTGAAGTCCAGATTTATATATTTTACTACCTACTTAATATCTTGTTAGCATATATAATAAATAACTCAAATATGAAATATCAAAACCTGAACTACTGCTCTTCTCCTCAAGTCCTCTCCTCGTCTATGCCTCTTCATTTTAGTTGGTGGCAAACCAATCTTACAGTTGTAATACCCAAAGTTTTCAGTATATCTGTGAGAGCTATCACCATATCTATGGCTCTGTTTTCAAGGTCTATTCAGAATCTGACCAGCTTTCTTTTCTTTGCTACCATCTTTATCTGAGCCACTATGCACATGTGACTCTACTATTAGAGGGCTTCTGAATGTCACTCTTCGTTTCAACTCTTGACCCCTTATAGTTATTCTCAACAGAACAGTCAGAGAGGTCTGATTCAACATGTCAGAATATGAATTAATCATTTTAGGTCCTAATGCAAATCCACAGGTTTGTGCTCTGTTTTCTCTCTTTTTTAGTCCTTTTTTTTTTTTTTTTTTGTGAATGTCAAGAATGTGTGAACAGAGAAATACATAGAAATCCAAGGTAGTATAAGTTTTCATGAGCAGATCTAGGAAGGGGACAACATAATTATAATTGAATGATGCAAAAAGAATTAAGAGGCATGAAAGACAAGAATTACTGAATTTGGCTGCTGTGATATTACCAATAATGTTGATAAATTCAATTTCAAAGGAGATATATGTTTATGAAAGTTTACCATGTATGTGACTAGAAATGGAACTTTCTGCAAATTGCTTTTCTAAAGTTTGGTTGTAAAGGGGATGGCAAAAATGAAATGGCAATTCAAGTACACACTGAGCTGGACCATGAGCATTTTCATTAAAAAAAAAAATGTGTCCATGGATAAGTGCCAGCAGTTTCAGGACTCTCAAAGTTGCAGAACATTTTACCCTGTTTCATTCTGTCTTTTGAAAATGTCTTTATGCCCTAGTGGGACTGTCTGCATGTGGCTTCTTATTTATTTGTCTCCAGAATCAATGTGGTTTTATTTTTTGCAGCCTGTGTAGCAGGTTCACCCACTTTGCTTCCAGGGGTATCCAAACTTTTGGTGTCTCTGGGCCACACTGGAATAAGAAGAGTTGTTTTGGGGCACACATTACATACACAAACACCAGTGAAAGCTGATGAGCAAAAAAAAAAAAAAAAAACACACAAACAGGTTTTAAGTAAATTTACGATTTTGTGTGTGCTGCAGGCCACGGGTTGGACACCCCTACATCCTTTAACACCTTCAACACCCATAGCTAGTTTGGGTGCTCAAGGCTTTGGCCCTTGTGTATAATGATAGCCTTCTGCTTGGGAAGAATGCAGTCAGCTTGGAATTGAGGGAATTTATTTATTTTTTTGATAAGTTCAACCCGTAGGCAGAAAGAAGTACTTGGCAGAATCTGAAGAAGCAAGAGACAGTTACTGATAGAAGATGACAGAGGGAACAGGAGATGAGATCAGGAACACAGGTGGAATGTGAGTGTCATTTCCAAAAATTCAGTGCATTCTATCATTCGCGAGCTTGAACTACGGCAGGGAAGGTACCTCTGAAAGGCCTCTTAGCCAAATCTCTGGGGTCTCTCTGGCCACCAGAGTACTTACTTCATCAGGATCACAGACCCATTGCTTTAACCTCTCTCTTGCTTTACTGCCCATCCTCCTTTCTACTACTGGACTCAGGCTTACCTGGCAGGACAGTGGCTCAGCTTGTTCTTCTAACTGGAGGCAAGAAGTTACCCAAGTTCCAGGTGCAGTAACACAGAGGTATTTCCCCCTCTCCCCACCCCCAGGCTTCTGTTTGCTACGTTATTAGTGGGAGCTTAAAACTGAGCTGAAGGCATTTTCAAGAGTCATTGTTTTTCTTTTAAAAATATTTGTTTTAAATATGGGCAGAGAAACGATGGCATCTTTTTTTCCCTGATTCTAAGTCAGGGCCTTTCTTTTTCACATAAATTGAGCTTCAGAAAACTAAACGAAGGATAGTAATAATTCTACTTTGCCACTACTTCTGGACCGTTTTATGACAAGGATATTACCTAAAGCTTCCTGTGATTATGAAATACCTTTGAAGCTGAAAATATTTTCTATTTTTCTTTTCCTTCATTAGCTGATTGTTGTGACCAATGTAATTTGTTCTGGGCACTCTTCATCAGAAGACACTCGAGCTTCCTTTTCCTCTCTTCTCAATAAGCACTCCCAGTAAGTGCCATAATTAAAATGCACAAATTAGCTTCGTCAGAAATCATCACATCTCAAGATTAAGTTCAAAAATGCCATGCTTTAAAACTACAAATAGTTTTCCATATAGTTAAACATTTCTCAATCTTATTTTTGGTGTGAAGTATAGTTTACACCAAAATATAAACCACACCACACTGTAAGCAACTGTGAATAATACTTTTTTTTAATGTCCATGGTATTCTTTAAAAAGTCCTTACCTGAGGCAATGATTATTGATTTTAGAGGAAGAGGAAGAGGAAGAGATGGGGCTGAGGGAAGAGAGAGAGAAAGAGACAGAGAGAGAGACATCAGTGTGAAAGAGAAACTTCAATTGGTTGCCTCCCATATGCACATTGACTGGGAATCTAACCTGCAGTCTAGGTATGTGCCCTGACCTTGACTAGGGGCCAAAGCTGCAACCTGTTAGTGTGTGGGACTGTGCTCCAAACAACTGAGCCACCTGGCCAGGGCTCAATGGTATTTTTTTTATGGTAAATTTCCAGTAATTAGATTGAATTTTTCCCATATTGGAAATATTTACTTCTCCTGGATATTCCTGTAAGTCATTAGCTGGCCCACTGATAAATATTATTATTATTATTATTATTATTATTATTATTATTATTAATTATTTACAAATAGTACTAATACTATTCACTTCAGGTCTAATAACCCTGAGCAAGCAACTATTTATCTGTTCCCTGCACTACTGTGCATAATGGGTACAGAAGCCTTCCTAATGTCATTGACAAAGGTGCCTCGTATGACAAAGTTCTTCATTAACTACATACTGTTGGACAATTCTGTGGCTGCCTATTAAAAGGCAATGGCATTGCTGTGAAACCTCAGTACAAAATTGAATCAATACAAGCTCTCTGCATTTGCTGAATTTATACTTCCAGTCATGTGTCTGTGATAATAAAGACACTCAGCTCTTGGAAATGCTTTGGACTTTACGTTCTGTGCTAATAGTTGTAAGGTGGATGATTACTGGCAGAGGCTCATTTTTCATTTTCTCTGTGAAAATATAATAGGAAAAGGATGATTTTATGGAGATATGCTATAGAATGAATGCAGGAAATATCAAGGCAATTAAAGCAGCAGGATATATACAAGGTGTGGCAAGGCCAAGAGTGGGAAATGGATGGAGATTCTGCAGGCACAGTCACAGAACTCTCAGTTGAGGTTAGACGCTTCCAGTACAATACATGTCTTGGGGAGTCAAGAGATCTTTCCTTTCATAAAATGCCCCAAACATCATAAACATTTAGAAAAAATATAAAAGGTTTTGCAAAGGTTTTCTCCTGATTCATTAATTCAGAGCTCTAATTTGAAAGTTATGACTACAGATTAATACACTTTGTTTAAAAAATTAATACAGTAAATAAAATTATCAGGAGACCATTTATAAGTTTTTCAAGATAATGGCTTTTAAGGATTTTAAGCATATTCACAATATGGAAATTTAACTCCTAATTATAAGCAAGTCTTTCTTATATAATAAACCAATCAAAACTATATCTTTGGAAATATTTTGGAAGTCATTAATTTAAAGTAGTATGATTTGTTATAGGCCAAAGCTGCCTTTCAAGTACGTATCTAATTTAGACATCAACTGATTCTGATGGGCTTCCCCTCCAGAGGTCAAACTCAGGATTTTTAACTTTTTTTTAATCATCAACAATTTAATTATCAATTAATATTTATCAGTTCTCCTAATATCCATGTCATTGCTCATTTATTTAGCAAAGAAAACTTGGTATGCCTTATCACACTTAAAACTCATTTCATAGTGTTTACAAATATTAATTAAAGTTGCTTAATTGGTGCTGAGTATTGAATCCTTCTATTTATGTTTTCAATGTGGTTTTATTGGAAGTGGTTGCATTTGTAGCTTCTCTCTAACTCTCTTGTGCTTAAAAATCAGGGTTTTAATTTTTAAAACAATTATGTCTCTGTATTATATTTAGTTATATGGCCCCATCCTTCAAAAATCCAAGGGCTCTTTGTGCCACATATATAAATTTAAAAGGTAATTTTTAATAACTTGGGATATATTTACATAATAAAACTATGCAACAATAAGAACAACCTATAACTACATGCAATAGCATCAATAAATCTTGTGATGTAATATTGAGCAAACAAAACCCAGATTCCATCTACATAAAAGATGTTAATCCAGGCTGATAGAAATCAGAAGCAGAGCATAATAAGGACACATCAGGTAGGGAGTGATGATGGTGTTCTGTTTCCAGATCTGGTATTATTTACACACATTTGTCCAGTTGGTGAAAATTTATGAAGCTGTACAGTTATGATCATTGCACATTTGTGCATGATATGCTATAATGAAAATATTTAAAATACAATTTTGGTACAAATGTAAAGATTCCTGATTTTGTATGCCAGGTCAGCTCTCTTAGGGCTTAGTTCAGATGCCATTAAGCATTAGAAAAATATGGAATAGAATGTAATTTTTAAGTGCCCTTTTGTGCATATGTCTGGAGACTTGTTAGAGAAAATAGTTTGTACATCTAACAGATATTGCAAAGCAAAAATAGAAACATGTTCTATGTCTCTTGTGATCAAACCTTGGTTATTTTGACCTTTCTCATCTAAAATGAGGTTATAGCCCCTCAAATATGCATCTTTTCTATTAAAATGTATTCACTAGGAATAATATAATTATCAGATTTAATTAATATTTCTTCATTATTTTAAATAATTGAGGCAGTTAATTGATTTGCAAAGAAAAATACCTTAAATAAATAAAAGTAGCATAGTTGTATGTAATGGACATCTGATTTACAATCATTTATCATATGTCTATAACCTGTTATAGATCAACATTGGCTTTGACCTAATTCCAGCCTTGGTTTGGTATTTATTTTTAATCTTGAGCATCATAGCTTTTTATATGACCACATTTATTGAGCGCTCTTTACTAAGGGGAAGAGTCTGGGTTGGGCAGTTCGGAGACCAAAGTCTCTATTTAGAACCAGAGCAAGGACTTGCTTTGACTGGTGTGGCCCAGTGGGTTGAGTGTTGTCCTGCTAAAAGATGCTAATTCAATTCCCAGTCAGGGCACATGCCTGGGTTGCGGGTTCAGTCCCTGGCTGGGGTTGTGCAAGAGCCAACTGATCAATGTTTCTCTCACACACCAACATTTTTCTCCTTCTCTTTCTCCCTCCTTCCTTTCTCTCTAAAAATAAATAAAATCTTAAAAAAAAAAAACCTGACTAGAGTGAGAACAATAGAGAAAACAATAGCCACATGACACATTTCCTGTGCACATTTCTCCACTCGCATGCAACACCTCTAAGAGCTTTATTGAAGAAAGGCCTATGCAAGTTTGGAATAAGTAATCTCCAGGACAGCAGAATTGCCAGTTGATCTGGTTGCTAAGAGTTTCCTTTATCCCTGATAGGACACAGAATATCAACCAAGTGATCTTCTGTGGATCCTCCACTCTCAGCTGTGCTAATTCAGGGCAGTGCTAAGCTGTCCAGACACCTCAGAGGAGTTGCTTCCCAGGAGATATACTCCTCACTGTAGCTACAGAGTCTTTAACCAAGCTCTACATGTTGTCCTCTATGCACAGAGGGTCAGGTGAGAAAGCAGGAAATCAATTATAATGATTAAATCCATCTATAATCACTACATGCAAAACACCCGAACTTATGATCACTATAAGGCTTAGAGTGCATTCCTTTCTATGGTACTGCATTCCTTTTGTTGTCTGGTTGGTTGGTTGGTTTTGTTTGTTTTGCATGAAATCATAATCTCAGTAAATAAATATCTAACAGATAAAATGATTATGTTTTAGTTCAATGGCAGTCATTTCGAAGCAATGGAAGCTATATCAGAATCATATTTCCACATATAGACCTAAAGTCTTATAAATGCCTGAATATGTTTTATTGAAAATATTTCTTCAGTTTTAAATATTTTTATTATATTTGCTATTACATGCTAGCTATTACCCTAATAAAAACAAATAAATGTACATAAGACATTGGACCTAATAGCTCAGTTTCATAAATTACAAAAGTTAAGGTGGATCTTGTATCTTAAACTTTCAGTTGTCAATTATTTTATTTTTGACTAGAGGACTGTCATCTTTGTAGAGGACTGTAGTTAGGCTCTGTGCAAGATTTTAACAGAATTTATGTGTTTTCTTTTATACAAGTAAATTTTCATCTTGTGTAGGTCAACTGTGTTATCAATATCTGAAGAAAACCAAAAGAGAAACAAAAATGAAATGTCTGAGGGAGGAAAAATCAAGTGTTTATGAAATTATTTCACTTCTTCCTTGTTAGTTTATTATTTAAAAATACAGCCTTGGAAAAGATTTTGAAACAGATTCAGCTTCCTTTAGGTCTGATTCTTCTGTCATTACATGGCTTTCATTCTCTATTCCTAGTTGCTCCTCTGGGCCTCCCACTTAGAATTTAGGCAGTGTCCCATTTTTTTCAACATCTCTTAATTTATAAAACCACTACATGGTATGGAAAGTTAATAAAAGACTCATAAAAGCTTCTAAGCTTCTCTCTCATTACTTCTCCCTGATGTGTATTTTAATATGATTTTTGCGTAATTAATTGGTTGAAATAAGTAACTTTAAATAAAGTTTCAGGTATTTTAGTACCTATTAGGAGATGCAGGAACCTTTTTTAGACATCTCAGTTCCCAGCATACACATAGCTGGATTCTGCCTAGGTGAGAGTCAGTCCAGCTTATTAAAAATTTAATCCTGATTCTATTCATCATCATTAACTCCGGCAATCGGACAACATATTTAAATAAAGCAAATTTTAAAGATTTAGGAGGCAACTAGCAGTTCTTCAAGACACCAAGAATAATATTCACAGTTTAAGAAAATTTGTGTTGACTCAATTTACAAGGAACAAAGATGTCATGAATCACATCATTTTGTACAAAGCATTCTGTGTCATCCTCAATCCAAACACTTGCAGTTGCTTTAATGGGGAAAATGAATTAAGATTTATCATCAATACATGAAAGCATTTTCTCCATCCTTTAAATGACTCTTTTACAGAAATTGAGATTTCAGTGAGATCCCTGTGTTTAATAATAGAAAATAGATTTTTAAGGCATTCTTTTTTTTTTTTTGAAGATCTATTTTTTATTATTAAAGACAGGAAAGAAAAAATAAATAAAACATTCTTCTTTGAAATGTTTTGACACATGTTATGGGTGGGCTGATTGCCGGACTACCATTGCTATGCGTGTGTGTAAAGAACAGTGTGTGTTCCACATGTTTATTTCTCTGAGATTTCCATTTTGACTCTATCTCTTATGCGCTGGCTAATGGGTACTTAAAATGAAGTGGTACCCATTTTGCTTTATTACTTTAATTTCTTTAAAAGTGAGTTCTTTTTTCTCATCTATTTCCAGTTCAAAGGCAGCATGGAGTCTTAATAAACTTCAAATGTATTTGGATAGCTGATAAATTTAATGGTCTCATCAACTTAAAAAATTGCAAGTAAAAGTAAGTGATCTTGAGAATAATTAACAGGGCAATAATGATGGCAGAGGAGAGTATTACACAGACTAAATGGAGGTGCCCTTATTTCTGTCAAAATTTCCACTGAGAAATGTAATCATTATTTGCCTTTGTTAATTGCAGCCTAAAATGTACTCTACATATAGATTACATTTTATCCTAGCACTTGAAAATAATTTACAAATGCAACATTACTATATCTGTGTTCCTTATATCTCAGGAAACCAAGAAGCAAATGTTAGCAGCTAGAGTTGGAAGTGAGAGAAACTAAAGCCAGAGATTGAGTCACAGCAGTGCAGTGATGGCTGGGGAACACCTGGTGTGGCAGGGATCGTGTGTCTTTAAGTGAGATCTGTAGTGAACCTAGAGACTATTTTATCTGTTTACAAATGTCGATGGTTTTATTCCAAAATACGTTAATATGATAAATTAGAAAGGATATGTATTTCCTTTATCTAATGCATCTTTATTCTTACCATAAGTCTTTCAGTATTATACTAAAACAGACGGGTTGAAAGTTTTGGCCCTGAAGGAGTATTTTATTGTATCAGTCTTTGTTTAGACTTGTAAAGTGCAGGTTAAAGTGAAACTATTGTTCAACCTTGAGTTGATATTAATATCGTTTTAAATTTTTTTACAAATATTATTACCTGCACCTGAGAGAGGGTGCCACTACTGTGCTGTCCTTGACCCACTGCTGACAAGGTCAACATTTTTTGAGGCAGAGGATAAGCCTGTGAGAAATATGACATTTTCCTAGTTATTCAGTTGACAGTGCTAAGGTAGAAAGTGGTAATTTTACATCTCATAATTACTAATTGGTGAAAGGAGGCATTTTGATTCCAGACTCCACTTCAGAATGCTGAATCCTACTGTCCATGTAAGAATTAGTGAGCTCATGCTGAGTTGTAGCTATTGGGCCATGCTCAGCTAGTGTCAGTCTTATTTTCTATTTCTTCTGAATTACCATTATTTTAGAATTAGACTTGAATGTCAAAGTGGAGGCAAATTATAAATCCTAGTACATTAATATAAATTTATACATTTGTTTAGCTGATTTTCTGATCATTCTGTCACATTTTTGGACATCATTTAATGGGATCCCTAATAGCTTTCCATGAAATGATGTACTCTATCACCAATTTATTAGTACAAGTCAGGTCAGGCAGGCACTGCATCTGGGTCTTCTGTCAGGTGAGGTCAAATTGTCTTCAACTTTGAAATTAAACCAACAAATAGTGATACTCGCAGGTAGGCATTTTACTGGGTAGAGAATTGCCATTAACTTTTAAGGGTTGTCAACTTGTCTTCTGAATAAGGCTTTAGGGCACCTATAGGGGGACCAAAATGGTTTGTCTGAGGTTCTGGCGTATAGTAATTACACAGGTGTATTTACCTCAGTCTGAGTCTTTTCATTACTCATACACTATAACTGCCACTGAAGGGGCTGTTGCTGAGGAGGTTTTGTGAGAGACTCAATTTAGTGAGATGTAAATCTGGTTCTGGTCTTAGATTCATGTTTGATATAAGAATGGCAAGAGTTTCCAAATTGTCATTTTCTATTATAAACTCATTTTCTTGCAATTGTATTATGCTACTGTGTACCACTTTACATAATTTTGGCTATTTTTTTAAATTCTCATTTTCATCATTTTTAACAACATCATTAATATCTTTTCTATATGCTTTAATAAATAAATGTGGCACCATAGATGCTACTATAGAGGCAGGCAGCAGAAAGTTTCCTGGATACTTGGACATGAATTCAACATGGCATCTTGGAGTATCTTTCAATATGTTAACAATGTGAGAAAGAAGAAAAAGTGAACTCACATTTGATACATCCTCATATGTGTGCGTGTGTGTGTGTGCGTGTGTGTGTGTGTGTATCTACAAAGGGCATGGTACAGGGTCTTCATAGCCTTACCAATAGCAAGTGTGAGGATGGCCTGAGTAAGCAGGGGAATGTGGATATGCCTCTTAGAACTCCTGATACACCCAAGAACACATACTTTCAGTCATTTAGAAGCTGAACCCTGGAAGAGAGGAGTGTAAAAGTATGGTAGTTGTGACAAAACTATTGGCAGGAGAGAGAGGAGGTAATGAGATCATCAAATGGTCTGACAGTGCCACCATACATGGAAGAGCAAATACTGCAAGTATCACTAGTGTCCACACTGATGTTTCTTTTCTTCTCTGCAGAAAGAGCAGACAGATGATTGGCTTTAGCAACCTGTGAGTTGAATAACTGAGAACCTTGCTCTTTCATATGTATAACACTACAACAGGTATTCTTTTGCTTTCTGTAAATGATACATGCTTCTTACTTGCAGGTAAGAATACCTTTACCTTTCAGGTAGACACGATGCAACCCTTGGAGCTGAAGGCCTGGGACCATTAAGATGGCTGCTATTATTGCTGCCCTAAGCACTTTCTACTGCTGACAGTGTTATTTTTTCTTTCAGATTTTATCTCATCAGCAGGACTTGTCCTGGGATTGTTTATGACAAAGACTACTTGCATAGCATCATTTCTACTCCAAGTTTGCTCCTTTGGCACAAAAACAAATAATGGCATTTAAAAGCACATTATTGCAACAAATAGAATACTAGTTTTAAGTATATGAATAGTTTATAAGCCCTGGGTATCCCCAAGTTTGTTTTTCACTGTATATTCTCTGCTTTTTAGAAAGCATCAATAACTAACTTATTTCTTCTCCAGATTTTATGGGTATATTTTCCTTCTATTTCTTTACCACTGTTAAAATAAGCTAGGGAAGAAAAATGAGATTTTTAACCTGGTCCTTGATGCCAAACATATTCAGTTTCTCAAATGATCCAGATGTTCTAATGATGTTCCACTCTCCATTTTCCACTTGGATTATAAGCATACATCAGGTTTTATGCCTCGAACCTGTGTTTCATTACCTTACTTTAACTTAGATTTCTTGACATTTCATTATATGAAGTATTGTTCTTTTGTCACCACAGTTCCATTTCACAGTATTGGGATTCTAAACAACTAGCAGAAAAGAGATGTATGGCCAGGAGAGTAGGCCATAAATAGGTTTGTGTTCATGGCGGACTATTATAAAAAGCAATTGTGTAGATGTATGGCCAATATTGCTATAGTCACAGTGTAGCCAGCCTTCCTAATCTTCCATTTGAAATGATTTCTTTCCTTTTTCTAATTCCAAGTCTTGTTGATATCAATCTCACATAATATCTTCTTTCTTAATATTGAGCATCAATTGTCTTAAAATTTTAATTGAAGCCTAAGTTGTTGTACTTTTGTAGAAGGCAATAGGTATACAACATCTAACGTTTGCATGTTATTTATCTAATGAACTTTACTGCTCTGGCCACATAGCTTACAGAGACATAGCCATTAGAGGATGCCCTGTGAACAAACCAGGGATATCTGGGTAAAAAATCACACAGTGACTCCAGAAATACAGGTCACTTCAGAGCATGATATGAGTGTATTACAAAGTGAGATGAATTTCCTTTTTTTACTTTTCAGTCACCACTGAATATTGATTTCGTCCCCCTGCAGCTCTTACCTATACCCTCTAATTTCCCCATAACTCCTAACAACCTCCGATATTTAAGGAGGAGGGAAAAAAGTACATTTTTATTTATATGTGTGAATGGATGTACCTGCATACATTTTATAAATTATGTATATTTTTAATATTCATAGTTGTATGTGCAGATACATTTGCATATTCCTTGCTGCAGCCTCCGCTAAACACTAGCTTACTTCAGAACCCAGCTGATGTGTTTCAGCGTTACTTATCATGTGGCAAGATTCTCAGCAGGTTGTTAAGAAATATTTGTTTAAAATTTTTTTTTTCCTAGAAGGGCTGATGTACTATTCTTTTTTGTACCATTCCACATGATGCCATTCTTTTAAATTACCCTAGTGGCACCCATTGGGTCAGTGTAGGCACACAGATGAGCGCTGGAAAGTAATTGTAATTTTACCATCTTCTAACAGAGTACACCCTCAGGCCAAGTGGTAAAATACCACCTCCGCCAGCCCCAACATTCATCACTGTAATGAGCTACAAAATCAATCTGTAATTGACAGAAGCATTTTTAATCAAAGTATAAGGCATTTAGAGTCTCCAGATACTGCCTTTTTGTCTTATGTCAGTATTTACTTTATAGCAGGATGGAAGATGTTTGATTTTGTTCAAGAGCATGAGTTATTTCTGCAAAGGAGCAAAGACATGCTTTTCAGAAACTCTACTCACACCCACCTACACCCACTCCCCAACAAAAGTAACACTGTGTAACTGCTGAGATTTGTCATAAAGCATCAAGTCGGGAAGATCATGCTCTACCACTTTAGGGAGAAAGGGGATTTATTTTTGTGAATGATTGTTCATGCTTTCTACCAATTTCCTCTCTATACAAAATTACTACTTTTTGACTCAAGCTAGCACTGTATCTGCACAAACTATAATCAAAAATGTTACTTTTTTGTATCCACTTCCCAGGTGCTTAGATTTGTCCTTAGGAATTTACTGGCATTACAGCACATTCTTCTTAGTAGTACTATTCTTTCTTGGTTAAGTTAAACTCTTTAAAGTGTATTGGTAGATAGGTTTTCCGGATGGTCACACATTAAAAGTTTTAATGATTCCAAGTAGTGTGACTTGTAGCCA
Organism: Tonatia bakeri; assembly: GCA_004024845.1. Taxonomy (NCBI): domain Eukaryota; kingdom Metazoa; phylum Chordata; class Mammalia; order Chiroptera; family Phyllostomidae; genus Tonatia; species Tonatia bakeri. Next base: position 385,420 of record PVIA01000188.1, read on the forward strand.
AGGCAGAATATTTGTAGATACATGTAATGACTTTCTGAGCACGAGTTCTTATGTTTTAATGGGTGGGCTCCAGATGTTTAGTATCAGATCTTTAATTTGGAGATCACATTCGTGAGATCTGTTGGGAAGCAAGGACCTTGCATACTGAGCCATGCCCAGCATCTTTTGGATGTTTTGGCATTGGTGTTTACATATGTAAGAGAAGATGCATCACTCTCTGGCACATGAAATAGACTGTTTTCAAGGGAAATCATCCAGAGTTTGCAAAAATAACTGAACACAATCAACATAGTCTGATGTTCTCATTTGTCAATTCTGTAGGTAATTCTGTGTGTGTGTGTGTGTGTGTGTGTCTGAGATGGTTTTAAAAAAAGTACTAACTTACTCTGGCTGGCATAGCTCAGTGGATTGAGCGTGGGCATTGAACAAAAGCATCGCAGGTTCGATTCCCAGTCAGGGCACATGCCTGGGTTGCAGGCCATGGTCCCCAGCAACCGCATATTGATGTTTCTCTCTCTCTCTCTTTCTCCCTCCCTTCCCTCTCTGAAAATAAATAAATAAAATCTTAAAAAAAATTTTTAAAAAAGTACTAACTTAAAACCTTGCAAATCTTATCTAAATGACTTTAACATTTCCAGAACCAAGAGCTTTAAGTTATTAACTATTTTGAACAATTCTTCACTGCTCCCTTGTTTAGCATGTGACCTCTATGTAAATGAATGAATATTGCTTATAGCATAATATTTAGGGATGGCTTACTCCATGTCAAATAATATGCTAATTACTACAGATATTATATTACATATACTTTTGTGAAAAACTCTTTGAGCTAGATTCTTTTGTAACTGCTTTATAGGTGTAATTGAGGGTTAGAGAAGTGATATAATTTGTGCAAGTTTACATTGCTTATGTGTAGTGAAAATACGATTAAGCAGAGGCTGTGTATACCCAAGGCCCATACTTGTGATCCTTTCCATTGATGGAATGCTAGCACATGTACTCGCTCACGTTATTCATCATGTTATATCTTGTTACCAGTTTCAAGCCAGCCCGTTTTCAGTTATACACTTACTTCGTTTTTGTCCAAGGAAGCACTACCCATTTTATTGAAACTTCTTTATTAGGATGTCAATAAAGACACCATTTCACGTCCTTGATTTTAGCTGGGTTTTAAAATCTAGCAGAGTAGATATTAATTATTAAAATAGAAACTGTGTTGCCAGTTCAAGTATACTAATGGTACTGTTTTGGGTCTCTTAATGCTTTTATTGAGAAGATAGATTACATTAAAAACTTACAATAGACCAAGAAAACTTAACTTTTACTTGGAAAGAAGTAGCAGTTACAGGGAGTTGATATGAGAACAGAGTTGAAGTAAATATTTTTCTTTTTCTCTGACAGCTGGCCCTTAACTTGTTTGGGGAGAATTTGGTGAGTTTTAAATGAAGAAGAGTCAGGATTTTCTTCAGTCTGTGATCTGTCCCCAGCAGCAAGGATAGTGGCTTTTATCTGATAGCTTATATTATAGAACACCTTATCTTCATCTATATAACCCTTGCTTCTTATATTTTTGAAAATGTGTTATTTTAACTAGTATATCTTATAAGTACAGCATGGGCAATTCACACATAGATATATATATTCACACTTAAAATTCTTAATTTCTGGACATTCACCATAGTGGCAGATACAACATTCTCACATTGGTGAAAATTTATTTATTCAGACATTGGGTTTAAAAACCAAAAAAAATGCTTCTACATTATTTGTTGTGCATTAGAAAATGTACTGAGCAACTCAAATACATATAACTTGCTAATCACTGTTTTAAAGGCTGAGTTTTTAAAGAAATAAATTGAAGTTAGGATCATATATGCTTCTTATGAGTTTATAATTAAATAACTTTCCATATTTATAGTGGATGATGTCAAAACATAGGTTCTTACCTTTTCAAAAATAGTTTAAAGATCAATAATCTTTTTTTCTCCAGAAAGTCTCCCTTGTGTTTTTTTTAAATATATAGTTTAATGGCATCTTCCTATTTTTAATTCCTAGTTATATAGTCTTAAAATGCATTTTAATTATTAAATGTATTTTATTTTATAAAGATCTTATTTGTATTCATTTTGAAAACTCTATCAAAATAATAGTTTTACCTTTTAACACCTAATCATTGTTTGTATCATCCAGTACCATATTTTGAAACAGTTATAAATGCATAGCAGTGTGACTATGTATGTAAGTAAAGTTATTATTAATGACAGTGAATACAATTTTGATAGCCACTGTGATAATCCATGTCTAAACTATTCCTCAGCTGCCCCTGACAGGCATGACTAGCTGTTGCACAAATGGTTATTTCAGATGATACAGAAAGATAAGAAAGGCATTAAAATGCCTGGGAAATAAGAAGGTAAGAATCCATATTTTCATTTCAGTAGAGATAAGCAGTATTCTCTCTATCTGAAACCTTTATTGGAATTGACAAGAGTTAAAATTCAGAGCCACCTATTGACCTGAACTAGACTCTCCTTAATGGCATTCCAATCAGAATAACAATAAGAGCAAAGGATACAGGTCTCCGTTGTCAGTTCCAGTGAAGACTGTACTAACTGGGATATGCAGCTGCCTTCTCTCTTAATATTCACCCCAACTGATATGGCACATTATATCAATATATAGTTCCCAGAACCTTTGGCTGCTATGGATTTGATCACAACTCCCCTGGGAATTTGTGTGCACAGGCAATTTTTGATTATTCAGGTTGATGGAGAAAATATATCAAAGCAAAGGAAAGGACATGTTAAAAATCTTTATGTAGCTTTATGCTTTTCTAATGTGTCTCCTCTCTCCTCCTTCAACTGATCCCTGTCATTTCCAGAAACAGCTTGCAGTCAAATTGATAAAACTGATTTCCAAGGAAACTGGAAGAGATTAGGAATGAAGTTGAGGAGCCAAATGGCCTAGTCCCAGACTCACTGCTGACACAGCTTTTAGAAAAACACAGAACTTTCTTGAGCCTCAGATGTAATATTTTAAACCTGGGTAAAATCTCTCCCTACGTGAATGTCAGTGGTGTGTTGGGATAGTAAATAGTAAACTAGTAAAGATGTTGCAAGTATGCAAACCAAACCCCCCAAACACGTTAAACAATGTGAAGACTTTGTCTCAGGGCAACGACAGAACAAACATATTATTTTATGTCTTTTATCATCATCCTTTTTTGGTGATGAGTGGGATTCTCTACACACCAAAACAAATTAGTAGAGGTCATTAACTTTCATAATCTGTAGTCTCTGGACTCAATCTTCCCTTCCTTCCACTCTAGAATCTTCTTGGGCAGTCTACCTATGAGGGTACTATTGTAGAAAGAACATTGATTTGACATATTTAAGATCTGGTACTGATGCCACCTTAGTCATTAATTAGTTGTGTGATCTTTGGTAGAACTCTTTATTTCTTTCAGTCTCAGTTTTTCCATTTATGTAACTTGGCAATTGGATCAAATGTAGCTCTGGCATATTCAACATAAGAACTTATTTCATTATTTATTACCATGGGTTTATTTGGAAATACTTAGTATATTAAATTACAGTAAGTATTTCATTTTCCTGTTCTTACTGATCAAGGATTTTTTTTATTGAATGTGTATTAAGAATGGTGAATAGCTAGCTATCAGAGAAATGCAAATTAAAACCACAATGAGATACCACTTCACACCGGTCAGAATGGCCATCATAAACAAAGCAACAAACAACAAGTGTTGGAGAGGTTGTGGAGAAAAGGGGACCCTAGTGCATTGTTGGTGGGATTGCAGACTGGTACAACCACTATGGAAAACAGTATAGATTTTTCTCAGAAAACTAAAAATGGATCTGCCTTTTGACCCAGCAATTCCACTGCTAGGATTATATCCTAAGAACTCTGAAACACCAATCCAAAAGAATCTATGCACTCCAATGTTCATAGTAGCACAATTTACAATAGTCAAGTGCTGGAAGCAACCTAGGTGCCCATCAATAAATGAATGGATCAAAAAACTATGGTAGATTTACACAGTGGAATTCTATGCAGCAGAAAGAAAGGAGCTCCTACCCTTTGTAACAGCATAGATGGAACTGGAAAGCATTATGCTAAGCGAAATAAGCCAGGCAGTGAAAGACAAATACCATATGATCTCACCTTTAACAGGAACCTAAACAACAAAACAAACAAGCAAAATATAACCAAAGACACTGAAATAGAGAACAGGCTGACAGTGACCAGATGGGAGAGGGGAGGGGATTTCAGGGGAATTTCAGGGGAGAATGAGAAGGGTTTACAGGAACAAGTATAAAGGACACATGGACAAAAACTAGGGGGAGGGGGTGGAAATGGGAGGGAGGTGGGGAGGGATGGGTGGGTGGGCTGGCACGGGAGTAAAGAACAGAAAACTATACTTGAATAATGATTAAAATAAAATTTAAAAAATTAAAAAAAAAGAACAGTGAAACACTCAGGAAAGATCACAAACAAAAACACTAGTTATTCAATGAGATGGTTGTTATTTTGGTGATTCTATAGGACTATATGAAAATAAATACTTAGTTTCTACTAGTCTTTTGAAATATTAGAAATAGGTCCCTGATTCTCTGCACTATGCAGGTAGACCCTTTCAGAAACAACAGTGAATGAAGACTATGAATCACTGGGCAGGACTATGTTTAAGTGTTCTTCCAGTTCAAACACTTGATTCTAAATAGCAAACTGCAGCCATCCACCATTTGTTTTGGTTCTGGGTTAGTTTTCTCTTGCCCTTTGAGCAAACACAGGTTGTCACTTGAATGTTCCCACTCAGGCTTCATAAGGTCAGAAATCTTCCCATTTGACAACTAATTTTAGAATCACAGACTAATTCATCCAGTTTATAGTAAGAAAAGATACTGAGGCAGATGGTGAAATTAGTTACATTAAGATAAATACAAACTGAGCCCCAAGATACTTTCTATTACCACTATTACCATCATTAGAAAACATTTCTGAAAAATAAAATCATATGGATAAATGCGTAAACTGATGAAGTATCCCTGGCAAGGCAGTGGAGGAAACCAAGCATTTGGAGGATGTCACTTTCATGTTAATGTGAACTGCCTTAGCTTTGGGTTGCCAGAGTTGGAGAGTGAGTAAACTTTTTTCAGTTCTGGGTCCAAGAGATGCTATATACCTCACCTCTTATCTGCCTTTATCCTTTGTCACACAACAGATTCTCAGGACAGGCTATATAGCTTGTTGTTTCCAAATGCTTTCTTGCTTAGTGCCTTTTCTCACACCACTTCCTACACCTAGATATAACCACATGACCAGAATTCAACCCACACTTCAAGGTTCTGCTCAAAAAATTAGTTCCCCCATGAAATCTTACCTTTTTTCCTACAATGATATATTGCACCATATTATATCATGTCCTAATTTCATAGCCTTTTTTACAATTCTCCTTCACTCTTCCCAGCTGACATTTTACTTATATTCTCTGTATGTCTGCCACCATGCCTCCCTCCGGCAAGGCTCCTGTCTTCTCTGGCATGAAAGCTCCATCATATTTATCTTTGCACCTTTGTATACTTTGTGCTGTGAGTCACAGCATTAATATTTGTTGAATGACTAAATGAGTGCTGTTCAATCAGAAGGTTTATGAGTTAACTGGTTATGGTTAGAATGATGTAGAAAGAAATCACCACAGAACTGTGCATACTTATTTTTTTCTTGATAATAATTAAAGAAGACCCACCAGTTCCCCTTTCTGTTAATTTTATTTCCCACTGGGATAGTTTTGCTAACAAGAAATTGCCCATGAAGGAACAGAGAAAATTTGAGAAATGGAGAAAAAACACACCAGACATACAGCACTTGGAAAAAAATATATGTATTTATCCTCTAGTCACTTTTTCTGCTTGCCAATTTGATATAAGGACAAGTCTTTTCTATCCATCCTACACTAACGCATCACATTATTTTCTTTGCAAATGAAAGGGGAAGGAAAGGAAAGAGATAGTTCACACTTAAGATGGTTTTAGAAATGCAGTTCTAATGTAGTCCGCAGAGATAATGCCAAGTGCATAAGCAGCTGAAAGGCCATTCTGGGTAGTCTGTTCTGACATTTCTTTCATATCTGAACCATTTCCAGTTTTTCTTTCTTTTTATGATTAGAAAGTATGATTGAAAATCATACAAGCACAGCTTTAAAATCATCTTATCGAAGTAATTAAAAGTTATACAAATATGTTATCTCCTTTAATAAAGTAATAAAATCAATCAAACTATTTTTTGGATCACTGAGGTGTGAGGAAAAAGGGACAATAAATTTTTTATTACATTTTCAGTATAAGAATGGCTTCTCTGTAACTTATTATGGGAATATTATTTTCCTCACCATGCTTTTCTATCAATCATTTGATATTGGCCTTGTGCTCAAGAAAATGCTCAACAATTATCAGAAAGCCAGAGAAAGCAGTACTAACCACTTGCTACCAGGTTTTGCTGCTCACGTGGTACGGCTCTTCCATCAGCTGCTTTTATTTTAACTCAGATTGACTTAGTGTGATCATCACTACTAGGTGTAGCATAGTAGTGGCTGAAAATGTGGGCTGTAGAGTCAGACAGCCTGGGTTCAAGTTCCATTTTCACCAGTACAGGTTGTTTGCAATAGTTATTTAAACTCTTTATTTTTTCATGAAACTGAAAGCCTATTCTTTCATGGGGCCATTTCCACAAGTTTTTTCTTTGTTACAAGGTTTTCATTCAGTCTGTGCCTACTTGTTTTAGGCACACTCTGGTCTTCTATTTCTTCTTTATAAACTTTTTCCCTCCTCTGTAAAATGCAGCTAGTAATAATAGCATCTGCCTCAGGGGGATGCTTTGACAATCAAGTGAGATGATAATACATGAGTATGCCACAGTAATTGGCAAGTGATCGCTACCTCAATAAGTTACAGTTACTCATGCCAGTCTCTACTTTGCTGATTTCCCACTGCCGAATCTGATTTGTTAGTGCCCCAGATACTTGTGGCAAATATATTATCTGACTTTCTTTGTGATCAAAATGCTTAGATAACACAAGCATGACAGGCTCTCTCATGCTCATCCTCTCTCTAGTCTGTTCCTAGTTTATCCCTCCTTTCTCATGTATCTCTTCTTGTCCATATTTCATTATAGTATCTGTTTGGGGATGGCTCTTCCATAACTTATTTTAAGGGAATGTTATTATTCTATCATTCATTCGAGGCTGGCCTTCAGTCCAACAAGTAGTTTCCATGTTACATTCTCATTGCCTTTCTAGTTTCTGTTTCTACCCAAACCAGTCTCAATTAATTATAATAATTTCTTGTGTGGAGAAACACTTGATTTGGCTGTCACTCTCAAGGCTGGAACCAGTTCACCTAGCTCTGCAGTTCCAACTAAGCACTGAGATAGGAGTCATTTTCAGAAGAAATATTATTTTGAAGGCAGTAGGAAGCTCACTGGGACAGAGAGTGAGTGAAGCTGAGTACTGGGAAGTAAGTGGTGATGGAAAGCAGGGAGACTGAGCAATAAAGATGGAATGAACTGGAGGGAGGGAGTGAGAACACAGGAGCATGAGAGGTAGGACAATCTGATAAAATATGCAGACATCCTCAAGTAAAAACGGAGAAACATTGCTAAAGAGAAGTAAAATGTGAGAATGTTTTAGAAAGCTACCAATAAACAAATACAGAATCTACATAACATAGCCAACAAAGGAAAATTAATGTGGAGCTAGGTGTAAGGATAAAATACATGAGATTAGGGAAGGTAAGGAAGAATCAAAATTGTGCATCTCTTACCAGTGTTCTATGAGATGCATAGTCGGGAAACTCCTACAGAGACTAAAATGATTCTGACATGACCATAAAAACACTAGTGTCAAAGGAAGAACTTTTCATTTTTCAGAATTTCTATAAGTAGAAAAGCTTAACTAAATTGACATATCAAGGACATATCTAGGGGGTATCAAGGAAAATCATGTGGACTTTTGAAGGAAGAAACAACATGAACAGATAATCTGAAAATAGCAAATGCTTTTATACTGTGAGTAAAATGGATTAGATATTCTGACGTATTTCAAAAAAGACACTACCACAATGACCAGCAGAAAAACCTTAGAGGGGTTTAGTGTAATTATTATAATATTGTTGTTATCTTCACTGTTGTTACCTTTACTGTTATCAGTATCCTAGAAGTTATCTGGTATTTCGTCATTATAGTTTTAAACTTTCTGAAGGTAGGTTTCTTCAACTCCTACAGTTACATCTTAAACTATTTATGATCTCAGTAATTTCAGTTGTTGAGATATGGTGATAAAACATTTCTATGAAATGTGAGTCATTTATATTTGAACACCTAATTTTACAGATTGACCCTGTGAGCAAAGTTTCGTCATTGACTTGATGCAACCCTGGTTGAAACACAAGAGGCAGGCATTACCCAGGATGTATTAAGCATGAACAATGCCTAAGATCACACTGGAGAGTTTTTTTCCATGTTTTGAAGACATGATAAGAGACCAAAAGAAGAAAGCCATTCAGAATGTAGTAATGCTTGTGACACTATACGGGTCTATAACCAAGACACTAGATTTGGGCAGTTCTTTTGGGAACTTTTTAACCTGCTATGCCTCTGTGACCCCATACAAGTTTTTGACAACAATTACTTGAGGGAACCTGTAATTATTTGCTCTATTTTATTTCTAGGTAAGAGAATAGTTTGAATTCCTATTCCCTTTCTATACGTATAACCTTCACTATGTAACCAAAATAGAAAAGAAATAGATTCTTTTTATAGGCAGCCAACTCCCAGTTCCTTTTTTGGGATCCTCTTGTGCCCTCAACTCTGAAGAGTTGTAAAGGATTTCTAAGAAAAATCAAATCTGGGAAGAGATTCCCTTAAAATCTCAGGAAGTTCCAGAATTTCAAGTTCTGAATATTCCTTTTGTAAAAAAGTTAAAAAAAGATATACATACAAAGCCATAGTCTCCTAAAGTTTTCAAACTTTCCATATTTCCTACCAGAATTAATCGCATACCACTAAAAAGTCAGACTCTAACAATAGATAAGAGGATATATTGTTCTACTTTTTCTTAGAGCATTTTCTGTCTGTATGATTTGATTGTTTTTTATTTTTATGGCAACCTCTACTTTATATGGCAAAAATATACCTGACTTGCTTAATTAGAAAGAGTTTGGAAATTTACAATCGTAATTTTACAATACTTTCACAATACTTCAGTCCCTTAGTGTGTAATTTTCAGTGGTAATATCCCTCTGTCTTCTCTTGGCCAATAGCCTCAGAATAAGCTTTTACTGATCATAGAGTACCAAGAAGTACTATGTGTTCAAATTAATGCACCTGTAGTATAAAACACAGCTACACAAAAATAACTCTTCTTATAACAGCATTTGGAATGATTATTCTTTGACTTATTTTTGTTTAGTTTGAACACAAGAATTTTGACTCTAATAGAAAAAGATTGATCATTCTAGTTATTCTTATGTTGAAAATGGCTAAAACAGCTACTCCTCTTGAGACTCTATGAAAAGAATGTGAACCACTATATACTCTAAAAATGCATAAACATCAGTGAAAGAAAATCCTTGGACTTTGACCCTGTCCAGTTTTCTCCCTTACAAGCAAATAAGAATTGGCCATCAGATGAAACATAAGAATTTTCTCCTGCTGAACTGGATCCTGATCTTTGCAATCTTTGATAGCATCCAAGTGTAGATTCCCAGGCTGTCCTTGCTTTGCTTGTGTCTCCCCTCAGAGACCCATGCCTTTTGTATTCACTATTTCAAAATATGTTCTTATCATTTGTTTGTACACATTTTTCATACAAAAAAAGCTATATAATACTTATGCCTCATATTCTTATCTGTGTAGTCCAAAGCTTTTCTTTCTGTTCTTAGTGATAATTGCATTCTGCATTCAGGCAGTGATACAGGGAGGGGACTTTGTAAGTCTTTTTGGTGGAAAACTCTTCCTGCATAGGTCTGAACTAAAAAAGGATTTAGCAACATTTTTGTGTGAGAAGTATAAAGCCTTATTACTAAGGCAAAATGGGCCAATTGAAATGACCTATAATATTACTACCTAAGAATAACCACTGTGAATATTTTGTGTATATTTTAGTATATTTTGATAAATATATAAGCATTTGTTTAATAAAAAGTTAAATTCTTCCTTAGGTATATTTGATAGCCTGCTTTTTATAAGGAATGATATATCAAGAACATTTTTTAAAACAAGCAAGCAAAATATAACCAAATACACTAAAATAGAGAACAGGCTGACAGGGCCCAGAGAAGACAGGGGAGGGAATTTCAGGGGAAAAGGGGAAGGGTTTGCAGGAACAAGTATAAAGGACACATGGACAAAAACAAGGTAGGGATGAAAATGGGAGTGAGGTAGGGAGGTGGGGAGGGCTAGGGGGATGGGCTTGGATGGGGGTAAAAGGCAGACAACTGTACTTGAACATAATTAAAAGAAAATTAAATTAAAAAGTAAAATAAAATTACGTGACACATTAAGAACCAAAAAAAAAGAACATTTTTTAGTTCATTAAATACACTCTTGCAATATATATTTTTTTAATTTCATGCACTTTGACTTTAAATAAGGCTCTTTAAAATAGAACCTAATCAACAAAACAAACAAGCAAGCAAAATAGAACCAGAGACATTGAAATAAGGACAAACTGACAGTAACCAGAGGGGAGAGAGAGGAGGGTAATGGGGAAAGAAGGGGAAGGGTCATCAAGGAATATGTATGAAGGACCCATGGATGTGGGGGAGCTTTGCCCACACAGCACCCCATCTGCCACAGATGAGAATAAGTCTACCAAGACATCTGCTTGGAGAGGAAAGGTAACTGATCTCTCAAAGGAGAAGGACCAAGAGCCTGTTCCTCAGTAGGCTTTTATTGGGTTTAATTTGCTTAGGAATACAGGGCATTATATAAAGCTCATTAATCATTGTCAGGCAGTAATGGTCAAACAACAGATAACATTCAATGAACTATGAGGGTTTATTGTGAGTCAGGGTCAAATAGCTAAAGGGCCATAAAACTTTGGGGAACAAGCTGATTTTATGCTTGGACCCTTATCATTTAAATTGAGGGTATTAGCAAAGTAGGTTTCACAGGATTTTATGCATTCTTTCTTAGGTCTGATCGCTGTGGGGAACCTTCCCTTTCCAGCACAGGGCTGAACCACCCTGTGTCATTGTTTCAGGCTTAAGTGAGGCAGGGGAAGAAGGTAGCCAAGAGATTAGTAGACTTCTTGCAGATGGAATAAAGAGTCAGGCTATGTCAAAGCCGAGGGGCAAGAGTCCATCACCCCCTTTTTCTATAGCCCCCCCAAGTCCCTCCCTGAGAGCCTCTTCATGACCATGCCTATCTTAGGTCATCCTTCCTTTGAGGAATCTTACCCATCATTGGCTGACCAGTCATCTGCTCAGGGCCAAGCAGGATGAAGTAAAGGGGGCAGAGGTGGCACCCCTGCTGGGGAGATAGGCTTTGTCTCCTTAGTGGCTTAGGGTCTCAAGGTCTGTCACTCAGCTTTAGCCATGGGGGGTTACAGCTTCTGAAACCAGGCATGGCCATTCCTAATACAGGACAAAGCCGGAGGGGGTAGGATTTAGGATGGGAGGCGGGGGTGCATAGGATGGGGGAAAATGGTGGGGGAAGTGGAGAGAACTGTATTTGAATAACAATTTTTTAAATTACATTAAAAAATTAGGGGGACTAACTTAAGTCTATACACCGGAAAACTTGGGATATTCATCAAATGACCAGATTGCCAGTTTAGGCAGGACCTTAGTTCACCAAGTCCCCAAAGACTATTCCAAATGATTCCCCAATTAAGACAACCAGTTTCTGAGTAGAAATGGCCACCTCTTCATCAAAGCTCAAGGTGCTAGAAACAGAATAGAAAAAAATTAAAGGAATGTATTAATTTTTAACCTGAAGGTAGTATCTTTCTAAATTCAATTATAGTTGACATATATTACATTAGTTTTAGGTTTATAACAAAGTGTTTTGATATTTTTGTACATTATGAAATGATCCACTATAAATCTGGTTACCATCTGTCACTATACAAAGATATTACAGTATTGGTGATGATATCCCCTATGCTGTACTAAATGTAGGATATTTTTAACCTTATTTTATTGGTCTAGATTCAGTAGCAGACAATAGAATCTACCGTAGCTTTTGTAAACACAAAAGGCTTTATTAAAAGGGAAATGAAGGCTTACAAAACTCATGGGTATGTTGAAAGAATAGATTTTAGATTTTATTTGAAGTAAAAACACCCAAACACAAATTGTTAAACTATCACACCGAGAGAAGTAGTGCCTCTTCTGTGGCTCCCCCAGATTCTATATATTCAGGAAGTTTTTGTTGCTCCTAGCTGGTCCTGAACCATGGTATATCTGATATAAGACTATTCCAAATAGAGGAAGCTTCTCACCTTCCTTCGCAACATCTATGTAGCTAGTAATTGAACACTGGGACCTTTGCTAACTGCTGCCAAGCAACAAAATGCCTCCAGTATCTCTTTTCCTTTCTAAATCTATCAGAAGTGTTGTGATTGGAGAAATTTAAATTAAATCTGAAAATCTAGCTACAAAGAAGTCTTGGAAATGTTGCTTATAGCTTTCTCACCTTGACATTGTAAGAAAGTATGCTAGAAATAACATGAAATGCAATTTCAGCACTAATCCATGATATCCACAGCAAATTTATAATGCATTTGGAAAGATTTATTTATTTATATTCCTTAGGATGCTTTCCAACATGTTGATAGTAAGAAATCCAAGACCAGTTTTTCATATTCAAGTGAAGATGGATCTAAACCCAAATCTTAGTTCAGGAGCTAAGAAAGTAGATTTGTATAATCTTGTGATTTTGGGAAACAATGGCTTTTTATGCATTCTTTATTAGTGTTACTCTGAAAAAAAAATGTTTTCAGGGTTGGAAAGAATTTGATCTCAATCTTGAAAGGCATTTGGAAAATTACAAAATGTTTGTTAGTAAACCAGTCAATGGTCTCTGTTTTTTTTAATCCTTTTAATTTGGATAAAGAGTATATCTGAGAGGTTTTTAATGTTTTCTGCATTTCATGAAACTATTTGAGGCAGGAGTGAAGAAAAATAGTAAGTAGACACAGAGCCTTTCTCTCATCTCTTTTTTTTTATTTGAATAAATTTGTTTTTTTCCTCTCCTTTATAAGGAAATAAAAATCTTATCTCACTGCTTACCAAATATAGTTTAAATCTTTCAAAAAGTTAACAGAGCAGTTTTAAGAAAATTGTCCAAGCCTGCTATGCACCATAAACACTGTATCTATAAATACATAATTGCTATAAGGAGATAATTCCAGGGACCTATTATTGATAATCCATGTGTTGTTAGAGTTGTTTCTTCTATTGAGTAATTGTAGATTGCATCTACAATGGATCTATCTGCATACTCTAATGCAAAATCTCTTGAAGACTTGCAAGAATGCAAACTGGGACCAGATACATACTTTTTGGAAGCAAGACAGAATATAGCAGACTCTACATCTAGCCTGATAAGCAAACCCACTGGATGCAACCATTTATTGAAGGTACAAGAGAATCAGCCATGCTCTGCTTTTCTAATGATCAAGTAGGTGAACACACTTTTAAAACTTTCCCGAGGTGAGTGTGGAATTCATAATATTTACATTTTAGTGTTTCTTCAGCCAGTAATAGCTCTTTTCAGCCTTTCTCAACATTAAGAGAAGACTGAAATAAGGATTTTGGTGCTTATATATCAGGTCATGAGAATCACTATTGTGAGCATTCATTTGAAAATACCCTGCTTAGGTGTCTTTGAAAAAATTAATATAGTAAATAATAGCCATAGGCACTACTAATTTTAAAGTTGTGGTTGAGAATAGTTCAAAAGGAAAAAAGGGTAAATAAAATTGTTTATTCTCTACTCCTAGCAGAGTCTGGTAGAACAGAGCTTTTGAAATTCCTTGCTTGGTCCCTTCAGCAAACCCACTACTCTTGCACACATGGCACACAGCTCAGCTCTTTTGCTCTTCTCACTTCGTGTGCACATGGCCCTGTATTTCTGTGTTACATTAATGGTAACATCAGGCATATAATTTTATTAAATGAGATATAATATCTAATATATTTTGTTCACTTAAGCATTCTTTTAGAAATAAGGGTTTCTAAAAAGTTGTAAATAACTAATCATTTAAAGCTACGGAGTAATGACACAAAAGGTCTTGTTTGGTTAAAATGTTCTTACGCTTTTAAAAACAGAAGTTCAATTGAAATTTCACAGATGACTAGTCCATAATGTAGATTAATTATTATTATTAATGAGATTTGTCCCCAACAAACTGGATACTAGAACTTTGCAAGGTTAATTCACAGTAGCATATACTGAAACTTAGACTCACACCCTGGCCGGTGTGGTTCAGTTTGTTGGGCATTGTCCTGCAATGAAAATCCTGAAAATCTGTGGGTTTGTTCCTGGTTGAGGCACCTCCAGAAGACAACAGATCAATGTTTCTCCTTCGCATTGATGTTTCTCTCCCTTTCTTTCACCCTCCCTTCCCCTTTCTCTAAAATCAATAAGCTAAACATGTCCTTGGATAAGGACTTAAAAAATAATAAAATTGAAAATAAATAAAAATAAAATGTAGATTCACAACTGGAATAGCTCTGGACTTTCAATGATTCACTTGTTACTTTCTTGAAAACAACTCCTCCAGGCTAACCTGGAAAGGAACTGCTTTCAAAAATAGCCTAGAGTCACACATGCACAGGAAATAAATAATGCAGTCCTCAGGGCTATGGGTAAAGCCAGATTATTTTTCATTGTTTTTCCTACATCAGCCAGAAGTTTTAGATACTAATTAAGCAATGCTACTAATCTCCTTGCCAAGCATACAAGATCAAGAAACTGACTATAAAGGTTATAAGGAAATTCTTCCTTTTGATTAAATTGCACACTAATGTGAAGGATTATGCCATAAGGGTTTTCTTTAGTGATATGCTGTTAGCCATGAACATTTCTTCTTTAATTCTCTTCACCTGGATTCGTGATATCACATTATTGTTTTGTCTTATGGTCCCTTCTTATTTAAATTATTTTCTAACTGCTAATTTGTCATTAAAATACCTTTTATTTTCTCTCTGAAATCCAATTCTGACTCATCTAGTGTTCTATTCCTACATGTCTTTCTTCTGATAATCTTTCCTTAGTTATGTGTTAGTGATAGCAGAGAGAGCTTCAAACATTGTACAGTACTTGATGCTTTCACATTTTAAGCATATTTTATTGATTATGCTATTACAGTTGTCCCTTGTTTTTTCTCTCCTTTATTACCCTCTGTCCTGCACCCACCCCTCCAGCCAGCATACCACCACCTTAGTGGTGGTCCATGGGTTGTACATAAAAGTTCTTTGGCTTCTACATTTCCCATACTAGTCTTAAACTCCCCTGGTCTATTTTGTACCTGTCATTTTTGCTTCTTATTCCCTGAACCTTTTCCCTTATTTTTCCCCCAGTTCCCTCCCCAATGATAACTCTCCATGTGATCTCCATTTCTGTGATTCTGTTCTTGTTCTAGTTGTTTGCTGTTTATCTTTATTTTTTTTTTGCTTCAGTTGTTAGTTTTGAGTTTGTTCTCATTTTACTGTTCATAGTTTTGATCATCTTTTTCTTAGATAAGTCCCTTTAATATTTCATATAATAAGGCATTGGTGATGATAAACTCCTCTAATTTGACCTTACCTGGGAAGTACTTTATCTGCCTTTCCTTTCTAAATGATAGCTTTTCTGGATAGAGTAATCTTGGATGTAGGTCCTTGCCTTTCATGACTTGGAATACTTCTTTCTAACCCCTTCTTGCCTGCAAGGTTTCTTTTCAGAAATCATCTGATCATCTTAGGGAACTCCTCTGTAGGTAACTGTCTCCTTTTTTCTTGCTGCTTTTAAGATTCTCTCCTTATCTTCAATCTTTGGTAATTATGATGTGCCTAGCTGTGTGCTTCCTTGGGTCCAAGTTTTTTGGGACTCTCTGAGCTTCCTGGACTTCCTGGAAGTCTGTTTTCTTTGCCAGATTCAGGAAGTTCTCCTTCATTATTTTTTCAAATAAGTTCAAATTCTTGCTCTTCCTCTTCTCCTTCTGGCACCCGTATGATTTGGATATTGGGCCATTTAAAGTTTTCCTGGAGATTCCTAAGCCTCTGATCATTAATTTGAATTCTTGTTTCTTCACTCTGTTCTGGTTGAATGTTTATTTCTTCCTTCTCCTCCAAACTGTTGATGTGAGTCCCAGTTTCCTTCCCTTCACTGTTGGTTCCCTGTATATTTTTCTTTATTTCACTTTGCATAGCCTCGACTTCTTCCTCTATTTTGTACCATAATCCACCATTTCTGTGAACATCCTGATCACCAGTGCTTTGAACTCTGCATCTGATAGGTTGGCTATCTCTTCATTACTTAGTTCTTCTTCTGGAGTTTTGATCTATTCTTTCATTTGATATATATATATATATATATATATATATATATATATTGTCTTTCATTTGGGATATATATATATATATATATATATATATATATATATATATATATATTGTCTTGGCATACCTGTTATGTTGTAAGGGGTAGAGCCTTAGGCAACCAGTGGCACCAGGGCAAGGCAACCCATGTCACAGCTTTGTGGTGCTGTATGTGGGGGAGGGATCAGAGAGGGAACAGTGCCACTTGCTTGGCTCTCACCCTGTTTCAGTCACTTGTCCCACTACCCACAAGCAATTTGGGCACTTCTGGTGCTGATTCCTGGGTGGGTGGGTTTGTGTATGTTCTAGGACCCTGTGGGTCTCTCCAACGAAGTCTCCTGTGAGGTGTGAGTTTCTCCCACTGCTGCAACCTCCACAAGTTTTTACAGCTGGAGGTTTGAGACTTTATTTCCCTGAGCTGAATCTCTGGATTGTGTGGTCTGTCTCGCTGCCCAGTTGTACCTCTTGGTTTATCTGCATGCAAATGTGGGACTACCAGCTCTGCCGGCTGCCACCTCAGCCAGTCCTCCAACCACTGCCTTGCTGAGTATCCTCTCTGCCCAGGCTTCCCGCCTCTGCCCCTTCTAACAGTCTGGGTGAATATTTCTTCTTTAACTCCTTGGATGTTGGACTTCCATTCAGTTCGATTTTCTGGCAGTCCTGGTTATTTTTTGCTTTTAAATTTGTTGTTGTCCTTCTTTTGGTCATGGGAGGAGGCAAAGTATAACTACCTATGGCTCTGTCTGGACAGAAGTCCTGCTTTAGCATTCTGATACTCAGTGATCTTCTCTAACTTAATGTTTCTAGTGCTAAACTCCAATTGAAATCTAATCAGAACGTCTTTATTTGTTTGTTCAACAAGTAGGCTTGAGAATTTATCAAGTGTCAGACACTGTGAGATATTCAGAATATGGGTGAAAGTAAAAGCAGATATAGTTTCTGTTCTCATGGAATTCATCTTGACACAAGTGTTTTCCGTGTGCCCCTCCTAATAACCTCATGTGCAGCTCTTCTGACTGCCTGTTTTCAGAAGGAAATGAATAGCTCTCTCTTCATGGGGAAAAGCATGGAGACACCACTAGGAAAGAAAAAGGGTGAGAGTGGAAGAGTTAGCGTGAGTGAGAAAAGAGGATATTGAGGTATGAGAAAAGAAGATATTGAGGTATGAGAAAGAAAGACAAAAGGGGTAGGGACTAAAGTTTGAACAGATTCAAACAAATGCTATGATGTATAAAGTTTTAGGGAAAGAGACATGGGTAAAGAAGGCTTTTAAGAAATCTTTGCTGTATGTATTTGTCAGTATAACCTCTCCTTTCTTGCTCCCTCAATAAAAATTTCAGGATAGACCAATAGTATTAGCCAGGGTCCTAAAAGCACCCTGGTGTTAATTTGCATGTGACATTAGTTCATATGGCCTCTGTGATGGTGGGGTAGGGGTCACTAAGTCCTGTGTTATTGGAGGTTATTTATGTAAAGATAATATAGTCTTGTACTGCACATGTACATCTCTTGCACCTACGTTAAATTTAATGTGTTATATTTTATATGGTTGACCTTTGGGAGCCATAAACTAAGACTCGACCCCTGTTTCAGATGAGAGAGGCAGGTTAAATATCACTGAAGGGAATGTACATTCCCCAGGCCAATCATGTACAGATAAAAATGGGCCTTGAACAGCCGAAGAAGGAGTTCCTTCCCATGGTCAAGTATCTTTTTCTCTCCTGGGCTTGGCATTTGAGGAGTCTAGGTATGCTAGAGGAGTTTTTCCATGGCAGTGAGAAATTGTGAGTGTATATAAAGAGATTTATCAGATTCCCAAAGCTGCCCAAAAGAGGTTGAAAAGTCATTGATCTAATTATATGCTATATATTTTGTGTTAATTTCCATTTTGTTATCCTGAGCCTTTAGTCTTTGAGGAATATACCAGCCTGATCTCAACTCTGAATTGAAAATTAAGAGAATGAATGTTCATTGTCTCAGGCTAAAATGTGAAAGGGAGGGTGTGCTCTATCCTAAGCTAATGCAGTAGTGACAATTTCACCTAAATTAAATCTCTAAGGAGGAGGTAAAGCAGAGACATGTGTCAAGGCAGAGATTAACTATCCCTTACCCCTCAACCTTCTGTGAAGACTGACCACACTGCTTACCTTGAATAATGCAGTTTTTATCTGATCTGAAAGCCAGTTTGCTTTATTGCTTGCCAGATATATTCCCACCCGAATCCTTCACCCCAAACTCAACATGTTCAAAAGCAAGATAATAGTCAACCCACTCTATCTCCAAAGAATACAGCACCGACTCCCTTAGAGTTTTCTATTTCTCTGAATTTTCCAAATTACTTAGGCTCCTCGCAATTTTTGCCTTTTTCCCACATCCAGGCCATTGCTTACTATGTGGTTGTTATGTTCCTCTCCTCATCTTTAATGCTGTCACCCTGGAACACCCTTAAGGGATCCCTCATTCAGACGACAGCTCAGGCCTGTCCAGTGTGCAGAAGTGCCTTGAAGATCCTTTTCCCTTTTAACTCCTGCAAGTGTGTTTGTTTGTTTGTTTAATGTGAATGACATTCGTTTGCCAATGTTTTCATTTTTCCACATATGCATAGGTTTTAAAATGAAACTAGATTACCAGATATCATCACCAGTATTTCAAAAAGAAAATAAACATGAAAACAGAATATCCTTTATAATTGAAAATATTTAGCTTTTTGAAATGTTTCCTTCTTATGCTTATTTTTCTCATTTACCTGAACACTGCTGAAAGTTTACAAGTTAGCACCTGTCTTAGCACTGAGGTTTGAAGCCAAACCATGGACCTGTACCACTTACTAATGAATGTTGATCCAAGGTTTTCAAGTCCTGAGTTAGAGGCATGTAAGTGTCTCACACGAACTCTGACACTTGAGTGAGGTTGCTTTACCTTGCTGATCCTAATCCGTTTTTATCTAAAACAGATTACTTTGGGAATATGAGTAATATTTGCTTTGTGGAATAAAGCTATAGATAAATGAGTTAATGTACATAAATTGCTTAGCCATGGGGACTTGTCAAACAATAAGTTGCCAATAAATTAAAGATATGATCATTACTATTATTACTTTTGAACTCATGTTATATTGTGCTTCTTGTATTTAAGTTTTCAATAATGGCATTACACATATATGTAATAATTATATATATGTATATATTATATATAAGTTTAAACTAAGCCAGTCCATCACATATCTAGTTTATCTTATGGGGGATCACTAACTCATTAGTATTTATATTGAGAAACTGTTATTATGTTTTATATATTTAAGGTAACACACACTTTTCCAGAAAAGTTTTAGTTTTATTGGATGTTATCTCTCACTGTAAGAATTTTAACTGTATGTGACTATTTTCAGAAAATGGACTTCAATTTGGCATTTGCTGTAACCAAAAATGAATGAAGATTTTACTGTCTGATTCAGGCTTAACAGGCACCTAAAAAATCTCCTTTGGACAAGACTGCAGATGGGTTTCTGTGCCACTGAGTTTCAAATTTCCTTATAGGCATAAAACCTGTCTTACTTACATATTAAACCCAAGAATGTTTAGATATGCATATCAAAAGAATACTGGCCTTTTTCCAACAGAGAGAAATAATGGTTTATTAATAATTCCTTAGAGAGATAACGATTATGAAAACAAAGACCCATTACAGCTGAAAAGCCTTGGCTTTCAGGGCGAATGTTGGAATAGAATTTGTAAACAGCAATGTTTAACTGTTTTGGCAAAGCTAACACAGCTGAGTGAAGGGCTTTGCAAAAATAGTTAAACCAAATGCATATTAAATAGAAAAAATATTCCTTGGAACTCATTGAATAAAAAAAATTACAGGAGAGTTATCTATGCTATATGCTAGCATAAATCTTTATTTGATGGGGGAGGCAAAGTGAATAATTAGTGTTCCCTATTGCATAACTAATGTTCTCACAGGGCTAAAAAGAAAGTATAGGAGAGATGATGTACACCTTAAGTCATGCCACCTCTCTTGGCACAGAGGAGCTGAAACATGAATGAGTTGGAGAGTGTCATGGGATGATGAACAGAGATTGGGATGTTGAGTTTCATATCTGATTCTGACTCTTACTAGTTATGCAGCCTTGAACTCAACCAGCACTTACCCATTTGACCTTTAATTGTTTTCTTCTGTAAAAACAGATTAGGAATAGTATCTCTAAAGCATCTGGCATAAGGTGTTTCATCAAAATAGTAACTATTATTAGCGGAGCATATCGTAAATATGATGAATTGAACTTTCTGCATGGAGTCTAATTATCACATGCACACACAGAGATAAGTCGGTGATTTATGAGTTGCTATTGAGCAGGCTGTGGGCTGGGCACTGGCAGTAAGCAATACAGTTTGGGTACACTGGACTCATGGGGCTTTGATCACTAGATCACTAGATGTGGTTTTCTTAGTATGCTTTATTAAGTTAATCAATGTGTACATGGATCTATGTAAATTTTTTCAGAGCACTTGTTAAGTTAATGACATAACTTGCATTTTCTTAACAGAAGGTTTCTTCCTTTCATAAAAGTTGAAGTCAGCAGATGCAATTTCATGTAGACCCAGGAGAAAGTGTGACTCAGTGGGGCCACACACAAAGGCTAATGAAACTCAGTAAACCAGATTAGCTTCTCAACTGTGCCTTTTCATGTGTAGATGATTCAAAAACATATGAAAGTTCTACCTATTTTCATTAGTCCCTAGAAGTAAGGTTGTCCAAACCGTTTCATGAATCTGATTATCTTTTTGTATAGAAATATTTCCACCTGGAATGTCAACAAGTCTAAAACCATAGTATATTCTAGAACTATCCCCCAGGGGTTCCAACTTTAGTAGATGCTGCCATTCTGCCATCAATTGAAATGCATAGTACTTGGGACAAGAAAATATTCAGTAGCATCATAAATCAGAATATGCAAGATCATAGGCACTATTAATGAGAATATTAATATGTAATATTTATTAAGCCCACATTATGTGTTAAGTACTGTCACTGAGTGTTTTAGGATGAGTAACCCTTTTTTCCTCTCTAATAATCCTAGGAGACAGGCAACTGTGTAAACGTTTTGTATAGAGAGGAAACTGAGGCTTAGAGAGATTTAGTGGCTTGTTCCAGCTCCACAGCTCATAACCGATTAGGTGAAATTAAAAACCCAAGCCATCTATCTTTAGAGCCTACCCTTCTAACCACTACCTCAAGTTTCCTCCCATGAAACTGAGGTCTCTGTTGGGAACTAAGGTATCTTTCATACCAGGTGTTCTTTAAACTTCAGTGTATTTATTTCTACTTTTCTCATAACCTCTGTAATCATCCACTTATTGAGTTGCAGCTCACAGTTTGCGTGTGGGAGGTTGCAGATAACATATCAGCAGTTTGTGCTCTTACATTTGCCAGCTGTTCTGGCACAATATTTATTTGCCCATAAATCCTAGATTGTTCATTTTTATAAAAAATCTTTCAATTGACAGTCCATCTTATTTTTCTACTGAAAACACTAGAGCATGAGGTATCCTTGACTTCAGGTTCACAGTCTCCAAATAAATGGAATTCTGGGCAGAAAGCCCAACAGCATGAAAGTATGAGACAGCACTATTTGGTCTAGTCTCAAAAATTCCACCAGGTCTAAAATCAAGGCTTCATCCTCCCTCCCAGAATTTTCTAAATTACTCTCTGTACCTTCATCAGCACAGGTAGGGGCTAATGAAGGTTAAATCATTCTAATTTAGTTGTAAATATGCCAGCTCAGTGTTTGAGTTCTGTGACAGGTGTCAGGCATGCATGCTTCCTCCAAAAGCCCCCTGCGATGGCCTCCCAAGTCACTGGCATCAGCTTTGTATCACCTAGTGCCATATGGCGGAAAAGCCATTCAGCTGATAGAATAGAATAGACCTTCTTTTTTAACTTTTTATTGTTGTTGTCATTGCCTCTCTTCTACTCAGGAACACAATGCGATGTAATTGTTATGAGGTCATTGGTAGTAAAGTATAGTCAGACATTACATCTCCCCCTCTCCCAGTGTCTTTAAAACCCACTGCTTTGAGTTTCTAGGAAAAGCATTTTGATATATTCATTTCCCCCATGGAAATCATTCCATCTTTCCCTTGATTTGTGGAATAATGGCTCCCTTGTTAGTTCATTAACTTTTCCATTTAGTGGTCTGTCTTTTTTGACGTTACCTTCTGGCAGCTAAAATGCTAACTGCAAAATAATTTGGAATTTAGGGGAGTGCATTCCATAGTGAATGACAACTAAGAGAACTCTGTCTTTAGGATGGAATTTGAAAAGTATTACTGTACTGTCACTATATTTCTGAGAAAATTTCTTGAATATGTCAGGGCTAATAATTCTCTAAAGATATCATTCCTCGAGTCAGCTGGAGAAAATAGGTGCTGGGGGCAGGGGGAATAAGACATTGGTTACCCTTTCTCCAGTAACTGAAATAACTAATGTTTTGTGCATGTACTGTGCCTCTAATTCCCTTGCATGTGTCAGACGTTTTTATGGTCCTGCTTCCACCTCCAAATATGTTTGATATATCTATGAAATAGAAAAACCGTTGAAAGACAATATGACAGACTGTAGCATACCTGTGCCCTGCTTGCATGTCCACTGGATCTTATATTCAACATTTTAAGAAGGCATGGTATTCAGGGGAAAATGCTTTTAATTATTTTCTTCTTTCAAAATTTACTGGGCAAGTGTGACAGTCCTTTGAAGTTCAATATTGCCTAATAGTACATATGAAGGGGGACCCCAAAAAATACAGAATTATCTTCTGGAGGGTAGCCCATTGTAGTACAGGCTTCCCCTGGTAGGTGAGTGTTTTAGGAAACCATCTGTTTCAGTGTTTCAGCTGGCATTGTTGTGAGAGGCTGCATTAGGTACTAAGCATTCAACAGCAGTTTTTGACCAAAAATAGCATGACCCCTATGCCGCAGTCTCCCTATTCACCCAGTCTTGCCCTGAGAAACTTATTTTTTGTTTCCCTGATGAAAAACATCCTCAAAGGGAAACATTTTGCCAAAGTGGAAGAGGTGAAACAGAAAAAAGGCATAAGCATTAAAAGGCATCAAATCAATAAATTCAAAAACTGTTTTGAGCAGTGAAAAAAATATCTTGATAGGTGTATTGCATCAAATGGAGAGTACTTTGAAGGTGACTGAAGTTTAAACATGTAATAAAAATATACACTTATTTATAGATAAATTCCATTTTTGGGTCCCTCCTCGTACATCAACAAATAAAATGAAAAACATACAATGTTTTATTCTATTTTGGTCACTCTGTTCATGTAACAATGCCCAGCAGCTTCATAGTTTCTGAGTATTTCCTAATAAACTATAAATTCAGACTCCACAGAGTGGCGTATTTAAGTTGAACAGGTATTTACAGCAATCTTCATTTGTAGTGTACTATAGCAACTTGTTCGCTGCTATTGTGATTTTAGGATTTCTGAGTATTTGGGAAAATGCTTAATATATTTATATTTTGTGTATTTGGGGAAATGCTTAATATGAGTGTGGACCCAATAAATGGACTGTATTTATTTTTAAAATTGTGTATTTGTTCTTACATGTTTAAACTTCAGTCACCTTCAAAGTACTCTCCATTTGATGCAATACACCTATCGAGATGTTTTTTTCGCTGCTCAAAACAGTTTTTGAACTCGTTGATTTTGATGCCTTTTAGAACTTCTGTCATTTTTTTCACCTCTCCCATATTGGCAAAACATTTCCCTTTGTTTTTTCATCCCATTTCCCTTTTTTCATCCAGGGAGACAAAAACAAAAGTTGCTTTCAGTGAGGTGAGGTGAATAGGAAGGGTGGGGCACAAAGGTCATGTCGTTTTTGGTCAAAAACTGCTGAACACTCAGCACAGTGTGGGCAGGTGCACTGGAGATCATCCATCACGAAATGGGCAAACATGTTGAAAGAGCCTTCAAAAAAAATTCACTGAAACTGAACAGCAGCCTCTCACAACACCAGCTGATACACTGATACAGATGGGTTCCTAGAACACTCACCTAGTGGGGGAAGCCTGTACTACAAGGGGCCCACCCTCCCAGAGATAATTCTACATATTTTGAGTACTCCCTTGTATATGCACTGAATTTTTTGGACTATAAGACACACCCCCTAAAATTTGGGATTGTTAATTCTGCTGTTGAGTTCTGTTTACATTTACATTAGTGAAATATTATATTATTTATGTTATTAAATATTTTACCACAATTTTTGCTTCAAAAATTTTTTTCATATTTTCCTCCTCTAAAGCTTGGGTGCATCTTATGGTCTGAAACACACACACACACACACACACACACACACACACACACACACAGGGGTCCAGCACAAATAACACCCTTTTTTTTACCTGGTAATCCATACCAAATCTTTCATTACAAAAGTCATAAGCATTCCGTAATGCTTATGTAATTCTGTAACATAACAATATCACATTCAAGCACACCACATGACATTTTAGGTGAAATGTTCAAATTGCTGCCCATCTCATGTGAGACATTCATGTCCCCTACCAACCACACTCAATGGCATTACTTCTGCCCGATCCTGTGTATCATACATCAGTGTATATGAAAATAAGACAGAATACTAAGAATATTTCTTAAAAACAGTTAAAATAATGTCTTTTAAACTTATTTTCCTAGTGAAAAATTAGTCAATATTCTTCTTTTTCCTTGTGTCTAACTTGGAAATTGTCAGGGTCTCCTGAGGACCCTTACCACATGCTCATTTTATACCAGGACTTAAACATCTATTTGTATCATCCTTTCCTAATAGAGAGGATCCTAAAATATGGTGCTGAAACAAGAAAACTAAGAATCCTAAAGCACTTTACACTGCTGGAAAGCACCTGAGTTAGAAACTTTAGCTGTATCTCATTTTAATAGAAGCAATGACCCCACTGAAGGAGTTTAAAGGAGGGTAGATATTCTAGAAAATATCCTCAGATCAGTGGCATATGGGGGCTATTGGAAAGCACTGAGAAAGGTCCAACTTGAAAGAGAAGATTTAAGAAAGGAACATGGAGGCATGATGGCTGCCTTCATTTAATTGAAGAGCAGACCAGTAAGACTTTTTTGATTTGGTTCTGAAAGAAGTGTGCAGAACTGGGACAATGGGTAGAAGTTATAAGGAGGATCGTCTGATTCAGTGCACAGAACCTTCTAACAAAATGACCTTTCAAATGCATTCAGGTGCCTTGTGTTAGTTAGAGAGATGTCCCTTCCTGGCCACATTCTGCCAAAAGCTTAAGGGATTCTTTAGAGGAGAGTCTTGGGTTGGGTTACACTAGATACATATTGGTTGGCTAATGGTGCAAAACCAAATACCACAGATTTGATGGCTTAAGCACCCAAAATTTATTTTCTCAGAGTCCTCCAAAGATGTCCAAGTTCAAGGTGTCAGAAGTTTCTCTTCTGAGGCCTCTTTGCTTGTCTTGCAGACAGCTGCCTTCTCCCTGTGTCATCACATGATCTTTGCTCTGTATGTGTGCTTCCCTGGTGTCTCTATGTGTCCGGATTTCTTTTTGCAATAAGGATGGTGCCAGTGGGTTTGAATTACAGCTCACTCCAACAGCCTCATTTTAGCTTACCCACCTCTTTAACAGCCCTATCTCTAATACAGTCACATTCTAAATACTGGGGATTAGGTTTCTAACATATGAATTTGGGTTGAGGAGCTGCAGTTCAGCCAATAACAATATCTAAGTTCACTTCTGATTTCTAAGAGTTCTTCTTGAAGAGAGAGAAAAAAAGACCATACTAAACCTGTTCCCTGGAAGAAGATAAAAAGAGCAACCAAAATGAAAGATTGAGCAATTCTGTCAGCATATTTCTCTAAATGAATTTTTATCATCAGAGTGGTCTCTCATCATCTCTCTGCAATGTAAGCTATGCAAGCTAATATAAGCTATGGTCTTTGGCTTTTGGAAGGTGTAGAGGATTAAATTTATTATAATATTAAATAGATCAGGTGGAATTAGCTCAGCAGAGAGCAGCTGCTGGCTCCAGCAATGTTGTGACAGGCTCTAACAATTATGAAATGGAAATATAATCATCTGACTTCAACCATTTCCAGACTTTGATGAGCCCCACAGATTTGTTGGGCAGTTTTTTCTGATATGGACCCCCACATGCTAGCTCGACAGTGTCTATCTTCCAGGCCAAAGCACATTGTCTTTGATGGTCATTCAAGACTAACACTAAAATCAAAGACACATTTGGACCTATAGTGATTGAGGGAAAAATATCCACACTCACATGTGCATTTTGTTCTTATTAATACAGTTAGTATTGATTTAGCTACTAGCCATGCTGTCTGCTTTTTGCTTAGAGCAGCAAAATAAAGTTGGGGCAGCAATACCTTAGCATTCACTGCATTATTATGGAGGTTTAATTTTGCTGAGTTTGTGCATATATAATTTCATAACAATATATTAGTTTAAAAGACTATAATGTATTTTTATATGGCTGAAAGTACTAGAAAATGAATCTGGTTTTCCTGGACTAGATAGATCTAGGTTGAGCTGAAGTCATTTTCAATGGGAGCTAGAATGAAGTCTGACCAAATTGAGCTGATGAACATGGACCTTCACACAGAGTTTTAGAACAATTGTAGGTAATATCCATGTAAATGTTAATTAGCATAGTAGAGGAATTTCTTAATTTGGAGGGGAAAGTCTAGAATTTCAATCTACCTATAAACTTGACCATTTAGGGAGACTAGGTGCAAGGCAGGAAAAAGATCGTGTTTACTGAAATTATCTGTAAATGCAAGTAAAAGATTATGTACTCTTTGAAGGAGCAAAGGCTTTGATGGAAACTGATCATAAAGTCAGACCAAAGTAATACCATGTGGAACTCTTCATCTAATGTGAAAGTGAGTTTACTTATACTTTTCTATGTCTGTATGTGTTTTTCCTGGGATTAGATAAGTTCCAGAGAGGTTATCTTCTATCTTCATGTTGATATCTCAGTAGGAAATTAGAAAAGTAAAAATACAGATGGTTTTTGAAAATGAGAGTATCACCTTTCTTTATAACTATCTTACCTGATTGAAAGTGAGTTTGTAAGCAACATTTGAAGTAGGTGGTAGCATTTTCTCTTTTTCATCCATGTTGGAAAAATCCCCTACACTCTAACCACCTGACAAGTAAGCATTCTGATGTTTCCTGGAATTCACTTGCTCTGTCACTTTACCATCTTTTATGTGAGCTTTGTCAGCATGGTGTCCACAAAGGACTGGTCTGGAAATAAAGCTCAAAGTAGGTACAATATGATAGTGATAGGGTAGGTGTCTTATTGAGTCATTCAACTAGTGCTTGTTTAGGGTCAACTGTGGGGAAGCAGGGGTAAAAAAATATACCCATCTCTCTAAGTGACTTTATTATACTATCATTTTTAATGAAATAAAAGCCATTGCAAACTAAGCTTCCAAGGCAATGGTGTATTCAATTGTTGAAAAGTAGAGGCACTGAAGCAAGTCAAATCCATATTTAAAACACAGGAGTTCCCATAAGACTGTCAGCTGATTTATTAACCGAAACTTTGCAGGCCAGAAAGGAGTGGCAAGAAATATTCAAAGTGATGAAAAATATGGACCTACAACCAAAATCACACTGCCCAGAAAAGCTATCTTTTAGAATCGAAGGACATATAAAAGAGAGCTATCATTTAGAGTCAAAGGACATATAAGAGCTTCCCAGACAAGAAAAAGCTAAAGCAGTTCATCACCACCAAACCAATACATGAAATGTTAAAGGGTCTTCTTTAAGAAGAAGAAAAAATAAAAATCAAAAATATAAGTAATAAAATGGCAAAAAATACATATCTATCAGCAATTGAATCTAAACAAACAAATAAACAAACAAGCAAAATGGGGACAGATTAATAGATAACAGAAAACATTTTGATGGTAACCAGATGGGAAGGAGGTTGATGGGCTGAGTGAAAAAGGTGAAGGGATGAAGTACGAATTGTTTGTTACAGAATAGTCACAGGGATATAAAGTACAGCATAGGGAATATAATCAATAATAACTACATATGGTGTCCAATGGGTATGAGATTTATCAGGATGATCACTTAGTAAGTTACATAATGTCTAATCACTGGGCTGTATGCCTGAAACTATTAAAATATTTTATGTTAATTGTAATAAAAAATGAATAAATAAAACACATATCCTTTGCAGATTCTTTCACATCTCTGAGTCTTATGACCTTGATGATTAGATGATGATAGTAATATCTGCTTCATAAGACCACTGTAAGGGTTAGATAAAAATAAGCATTCAAAAATAATACTGATTATACTTCATAATAGTGTGACATAACCTGGCAGAGTTTCCGGAGGTATGGTGTCACGGTAGGTGTACACACATGTTTACCTTCTTCCCTTGGCAGAACCTCTATTTCCATCTACAGTTCTCGCTTCCTGAGTGTATACATAGTGTATACTATTTATCAATCCACATATCATCTTAGTCCTCAACAGACATAGGCCCATTCAGGTCTGGTGGCAGGGTCTGTAGGTAAATATGAGCACACATATAGGTATATACATGTCATGACCTCAAACTCAAGAGATTTTGTCCTATTATGACAGAAAGAAAATGCAATCACAAGAATATAAAGTTTTTTGACTATTTCACTGAAATCTTCCTTTTTCAATAGGGTTTATTATGAGGAAATCCTAGACACTGCATGGTTTATCAGATTTGGGCACATTTTATTATTCATTGTGAACTTCTATCAGAATAGAAAAAACAGTGGCATAAAGCAAAACAAACATATAAGATTGCACTTTGTGAATATTATAATAAAAAAGACTGAGGAAGAGAAAAGAAACAAAAAAATTATAGCTATGAATTACCAGGGAGAATATAACAGTAAAACCCAGAGCTGCAATTTTATTGGGTTTCTTTCCCCCTTTTCCTTGACCCCCAGAGAATACACAAATAAAATCAATTAATGGGCCTTGAAGAAGAATCACTTTAAACTGTTCAATTAAACCCTGCAATGCAGAGAACAGAAGAGAGGAAAAAAACAATAAATACGTCTTAAAAAATGGACTTGTCAGAGGCGCCAGGGTCCCGACATGCACCATTACTGACGGATCGAATCGCACTTCCATTAACACCATAATCTTATAGACTCCACAGGCTGTAAAAAAGGAATTTGCTCTAATCAGGTTTGGTTAGGGCTGATTTAAAAAGTGCTACAAGTGAAATAAAACATGACCTCCACCTCTTTGATTTTTCTTCAGTGTTGGTTCCCCAATATGCAATTTGCTGTCCACCAATGGGTCATTTTTGTGAACGTTTTGCATGTTTTTTAAAATTTCTTGGGGTGACATTGGTTAACAAAATGTACAATTCTATAGTACAACATCTATACATTGTACTGTGTGTTCACCACCCCGAGTCAAATCTCCTTCTATCACCACTTATTCCCCCTTTACCCTCTTCTACTTCCCCCAAT
Source organism: Tonatia bakeri (assembly GCA_004024845.1). Lineage (NCBI taxonomy): Eukaryota > Metazoa > Chordata > Mammalia > Chiroptera > Phyllostomidae > Tonatia > Tonatia bakeri. The sequence continues at coordinate 415,565 of PVIA01000188.1, forward strand.
TTATATGGGTCATTTTTAATGACTCTGACCTGCTGGTCATTTCTGTCCCTTTTAGGGGTGGAAATCATGAATAAATCTTGCCGTATACCTTATGAAGTATTTTTCTTCATCTAATTACTTTGTTTAACAGTGAGGAACACCTCTAAAATCCCAAAAATAGTTCTCATGATGGGATCTTCACTTAGGCAAATACTTAGACAAGGCTTTCCAAAGGTTTCACAGAATTATGTTTTTCACTTAAAATAAGAATGCCCTGGTTTCTGATAAATGTTGAAGCAAAGCACTTCTCAGTGTCTTTTGCTGTTAATGGACTCTACACAGGGGTTAGGCATGCAATGTTGAACACACTGCTGGTCTACAGGACGTTTTTAGGGCTTCTTATGACACTTATATTCCAGTGAAAGCACAACAAGAAACATACACAGACAACTTTTATTTATCTAACATGTAAATTGCCTGCAATAATTTGATTGGTACCTTGTAGATAATAAGCACTCACCCAGAGGGTGGTTGGAGCAACTCTGGCAGGCCAAGTGAGATGAATGGTCAGTAATAAGGCTGGGAAGTCTATAAATCCAAAAAGTGTCAGAATCGTCTTTTTTCACTGCTGTTTGCTTCATACTTCAGCCTTTCAATTTATCAAAAGATACTAGGTCAATATCAAGTTGGATTCCTCCTCCTTTTCTTCACAGCACGGTGGGTCTAAGAAGACATGCTGCACTGGTGTCAAGAAGCAGTTGTTGTCCTGTTATTTACCTCATGTGTGTGTTTTTCAATATTAAGATGAAACGATTTTTTCAGTATAGAGTTTTAAAGACCATTGAGCCATACTGTTTTACAGGGCCACACAATACTAAATGGACATGAATTTGTATAAGTGAGTACTGATTAGACAATATTTGGGCTGTAACTTTGGATCACTGGTTCTTAATATAAACCCTGGCCCTTCATATAATTCTATACTTTATATTTTATATTTATTATCTACTACTTTCAGTATTTAATTAGGATTTTTTCCAAACTAAAATATGACAAATCTCTTTTCGCATGCTGGTGTTCTTCTCTTATCAATTAGAAAAGGCCACAGTATAGGAGAAGGAGAGGCTTATGAGAAAGGGATGGGTGGGGCTTAGCTGTGCCCTGGAAAACGCTGCCACAGGAGGAGAAAGGTGACTGTGATCCCCCAATGGGGAAATTTTCGATCGTCTGCATGGTTATCTCATTAGGGTTATCTGTGTCTGAGGAACAAAAGACCAGAGGGTATATCAGAAGAGGGGTAAATAAAAGTAGATTTGATTAAATACATACATACCTACATACATACATAAACACCAAACAAGAAATACTGGCAGGAAGATGAAGAGGAAGGAGGGAGAAATACATAGAATATACAAAGCCTTGAGAAAGTGAGTTGACTGGTAACAAGGATAGTGAAACAGAGAAGATGAGTAAATATGACAATACTAGCATAACAGAGACCCCAAATTAAGGGATCTAATGGAAGATTCGGTCATAGAACTGCAAGGTTAATTCTAGAAGCATTTTTAAAAGCCCCAAAAAGCTTAAATTCACTTTAAAAGAGCTCCAATTTTGAGAGCTCCCTAGAGATACTGTAATAGAAAAAGGCTTTTAAATGCTATTTCTATTTTTTCCGTGTTTTCTTTAGGGGCTGTCTCTGAGGGATGATTTATTGTCTATTACATTTAAAGTGACAGGGCCAATTTTGAAGGCCTGCTGCAGCTGTGGTAGCATCAAAGTACATGGGATTGCAAAATGTACCCTGTACACAGCCAGTCAGTACCTGACTTGTGTTTAGTTTGGGGCAGCATGACTGACAGAAGTAGAATGAGAGGCATATGGGACTTTATTTACTATTAAAGTATTGTCCTATGGTTTGCATGTAAGCGAAGTTCATTTTCAGAGGAAAAAAATGTTTAGTCAAGGAAGGTTTTCACTGGATTTTTTTCTTCTAAACAGTGAATGAACACAGCTTCTTAATAAAGGAGATTCAGAGTCAGATTTATTTTAAGCCAACATGAAAAAAAATTACCTTTGGTTATTTAACAAATACATGTAAAATGTGCTCTATGTCCCAGAGAGTAGTCCATTTGCATAGGTAGGGAAGATATTGCTCTGTGGGGAAAAGAGAGGAGGGGAAATTAGAGAGGAAAGGGGACAGAGGAAGAAGAAAGAGAAATAGTACATATAAAACAATTAATGATTTTTCCAAAACCTTTAAATGACTTACTTGAGCTAGAGTTTTGATTCCACTTGTGAGACGAGAGCTGTTTGTTAACCTGAGTGATTCAATCCCTGTGAGTAAGGAAAATGTGAGTACAACATCTGATTATTTTGGAGAATGCTGCAAGAATCAATTCAATGTGAGATAATTTGTGCCAACACATTGAAAAGCTTCACAACTGATAAAGTTAACCATGATTGTCAAGTTTGATCTTAACTATTTCTTCCATAATTTTTAGTCCTTTGTGAAATCAGGGTGTTTTGGCCAATGTGTATTATATCAAAACTCAGAATTATTCTAAATACATTGCTCTCAGGTTATAGTGAAGTGGTATAGTAAATTCCTAGACATGCTTTCTCATAAAACTCCCTTATTTAGAATACTATAAAAATAATTCATATTTTCCCCTTTTATATTTTATTGTTCTCAAATATATGTCTGTTTACTTTTTATGATTAATGTGATATTTATTATACAAAATTAGAAAATAGAAACATCAAAAGCAAAAGGAAAGATAATTGTTCATCCTTGTACCAAGATTTAAATGCAATTAAGATTTTGATGTATTTCCTTCTGGTCTTTTAAAGTAATTTATCTGTATGTTTAAGTATGATTTTTCAACATAATTTTAAACAGCACATACATTTTTGTCATCTTTTTCCACTAAATACTTTAAATATATGCCAAGTTGGAATTATATATGTATGACACGAGTTTCATTATTTTATAATTTCCTTTGGTTGTGTTATGGGAGAAACTCCCAGAAATTCGGTTATTCTTGCTGACACAGTAAAGAATTACATATCAGCAAGCCTATTAGCATGCAAGCAGAGTTTATTAGTGCTAAGTTCTAATAGGAAAGCAACACCAAGGGCATCAAGAGCAGGGTGGCCAGAGCCTGGGTGGCCAGTACTTGGGTAGCCAGCAGCCTGGTGGCCAAAAGGTGGTGACCAGGAGCCCCATGGTCAGAGGCTAGCCAGCCAGGGAGCCTCTCCACCTCCTACCCCCTACGTGGTGAAAGAACCAAGGAAGTGAGAGTCCTTTGTTCTGAGGACTTATATAGTTGCTAGGATATGAGCAAAGAAATTCACATATTGATTAATAGGTAAAGATGGTGCCAGCTTCCCCCAGGGGAGACATGACTACCCCAGTATAGATATGTGTTACCCCAAATCCTTATCTTGCTCCAGACTCTCTTTGTTCATTTTGTATACATGAAGGAGGCAGGCAATTAACCAGAGTTGTTTTATGGGCTCCATTGTGGACTTCCTCCCCTTCCCCCTTCCAGGTCTTGGAATGAATACAGTCTCAAGGCTTTTTTTTCCCTCCAGCTAGTGCAGATGATACACACAGACTTTCAAGGGCAACCCCTCTTCTGCACTATTATAATATTGCTTGTTATTTGGAATGCCTGGTAGCCTTATTGAGACTGGCTCTGCACTACTGGGTCAATGGTTGAGACATATCTTCTTTTGCTTTTAGCCTCCTGTGTTAAATTCTTTGTTAAATTGCAATGGTGATGACCTTGCCTTTGTTTCCCCTCTGGCCACTTATTCCTAGGTTCTATGTAACAGTTAGGTAGATTCCACAAAATATTTTTATAATTTTAATACTGCAATGAATATATTTGTACATAAACTGTTATCTTATTATCATTTTCTCAGAAAGAATAAATTTCTAGAAACAAATTTATTTTTAAAATAGTTTTACCTATTTAAGTCCATTTATAAATATTTGCCAATTTCCTTATGGATGTTTTCACCATCACAAGGCTATACCCCAGGATGCCTTTTTTTCACCACACCTATACTAGCAGTTGGAATGATCCTCTGCTTCTTGTTTTTGAAGGTATATTATCTTATATAATTTTAATGTATATTTAGAATAAATATAAAATATTATTTTGTGATAGGATAAATCTTAGTCATGTACTTTCGAAAATAATATATTGTTTGGATCACATTACAAAGTATTTGAATCATCTAATTAATAAGATATTTACGCAATATTTATGAAAAATTGTTACCAAAAATATGGAGCAAACATGAATGTGAAATTTACTGAGTTTCCGGGCAGCCAAAACAAAAAAGAGAAGTCTACTTTTTCACTAACTGATAAAAGAAAAAAAATAGTTCTTCAAAAGAAACAAATAGTCCTGACCAGTGTGGCCCAGTTTGTTAGGCATCACCTCACAAAGCAAAAGGTCACAGGTTTGATTCCCGGTCAGGGGAATCAACCCAGCACATGCCTGGGTTGTAGATTTGGTCGGGTAGAAGAGGCAACTGGTCAGTGTTGCTTTCCCCCTCTTTCTCCCTTCCTTCCCCTTTCTCTAAAAATAAATAAATAAAGTCTGTTAAAAAAAACAAACATGCTACAATGAAGTTATTTCTAGAATTTTAAAAAGAGGGTATTTATTCATTTTTTAAATTTTAATTCAATTTTTTCCTTTTTTTTCTTTTTTACTGTTGTCAAGTACAGTTGTCTCCATTTCCTCCCAGCACTCCTCTGTACCGCAGCCGTCCCCACCTCCCACCCTCAATCCTGCCTCCCTTTGGCTTCGTCCATGTGTCCTTTAACATGTTCCTTGACAACCCTTCCCCAAAAAGAGGGTATTTAATATCATAGTGGGCAACTCCTTTAACTATGTGATAGCAAATCTTAAGACAGTCTTTATTGTGGAGTTTCTTATATCTACTCTCATTCAATGATGAAATAATATTATTAAATTATAGGTTACGAAGTTACTTCTGTGGCAGATTATGCTATGTTTGTCCGAAATGAATAACTTTCCACTGACTGATCTATTTTGCATACCTGTGTGATTATGGCAAGCCCTTTATGTGCACCTTTCTTCTTCACAAACCCAATGAAGTATGTACAAAAGTCTCTATATTATAAATAAAAGTACTGACACTAGAAAAGATGGGAATTTTTTTCAAGGTTATACAGCTAGATTACATTGGAACTAGAACTTGAATCAAAGGTCTCATTCTCTATCACTAGACTCCTTTTATTTTTGTGTTGTTCAAGTATACTTGCGTCCATTTCCTGCCACTATTTTCCCTCTCCCACTCTCAATCCTTCCCCCCTTTGGCTTTGTCCATGGGTCCTTTATACATGTTCCTTGATGACCTTTCCCTTTCTTTCCCCCAGTATCCCCTTCTCCCTTCCCTTCTGGCTACTGCCAGTTTTTTCTTTATTTCAATGTCTCTGGTTATATTTTGCTTGCTTGCTTTGTTGATTAGGTTCCACTTACAGCGAAACCTTCAGAGGGCCCAGAAACACATGAAAGGATGCTCAGTATCACTAGCCACCAGAGAGATGCAAATTAAAATGAGAATACTACTTTCTTATTTGCAAAAGTAGAATGTCTCAGTAAAATGGTACATTAGCATTCTCATTTTATTTTTTTAACTATTTAAAAAGATTTTATTTTCATTTATTTTTAGAGAGAGGGGAAGGGAGGGAGAGAAACGTCAATGTGTGGTCGATTCTCGAGCACCCCATACTGGGGACCTGGCCTGCAACCCAGGCATGTGCCCTGACTGGGAATCAAACTGGTGACCCTTTGGTACATAGGCCAGCACTCAATTCACTGAGCCACACCATTCAGGGCAGCATTCCCATTTTAAAATCAATGAAGAAAAGGAAGAGAAATCAGTGAGTGACGTTCACTTTTTTTTTCTTTTAATCAGGCCTGGGACAGAATTAAGCTTTTCTGAAGGTCAAAAGAAAAATAAACAGTTTGATCTATTATCTGAAGGAAAGTGCAGAATTTCTTTCTGTGGAATATATTTAAGTATGTCATCTTTTCTCACACACCTGTTTGCCATTTATTGTGCTGCTATGTGGGCAGGCCAGGTAGACCTATAGTAGACATTCAAAGGTGAACATTTTTGTTCTAAATAGAGAAAGTATTTCTGTTAGAATTTTCACAGTGAAGACAACATGCCCTGCCAGTTTCTGCCAGACTAACTAGGAAGTTAATGAGCTGATGCTTCATGTTTCATAATAGTTGTTGCTGTTGCTGTTGTTTGCTTAAATATTTTGACTTTTACAGTTTATTTTTATCTCATTACCCAGTTTAAGTGTTGCTACTTTTTGAAAATACACATCCATTATTATGTAAGCTATAATTTATATATATATATATAATCAACTTTTACTTACACAGAAGTTAATTATACAATTTAGTAATTAGACAGACTTATGACTTTCCATCTTTTTAACCATTCATGGACATCATGACCTTAGGATGCACTACAGAAAAAAGAAACATGAGTGGATACTACTCCAGACTGTTAGATTTCAGTATTTATAAAAGTTAGGTAATAGCTAAAATTAATGGACATAAATTTTCTGTGCTCTGTCTTCATCAATAATGACAATGACAAGAATAGTGCCAAATACATAAATATAATAGTGAAATCAAATATGAATCTATATTGTTTGTTCATTTATTTATTTATGCACAAGAATTTTGAAAGCATATCTTCCTGCACTTGAATACCTCTAGTCCTATTTTTCTGAAAAATTTTAACTGCTATCATAATAGTGTATACTGATATAACCCTTACCATGTTTCAGGAACCATTATAAAATTTTATATATACATATAAGCTCACTTAATTTCACACTAACACTGTGAGGGAGCTGTATTATCATCCTCATTTTACAGATGGAGAAACTATAACGAAGAGAAGTGACATGCACAAGGCTATACATACAGCAAGCTGCAGGACCAGGACTGGCATGAGAGCACATAATCTGGAGCTGGTACCCTTCAATCCCTCTCTACAGCTGCGTCACACATAACATTTTCACAGTAATCATGATTTATGCCTTCTTTGGTAGATGATTTATATCTAAAGAAAGACTAAAGGGCTATCCTTATATTTTATTTTTTCTATCATTTACTTATAAAATGTATTTACATTTGGCTTTATGATTTCCATCATTCTAGTTAACCAGGGAGTTTATATGTCTCAGGATTTAGCATGTTTCCCTAGACATGCAATAAATGGTTATTTAATTCTCCCATTGTGATAAAATCGAGGAGTTGTGGAATTAGATGTGATCTCAGAAGTCATTTAGTCTAGATGCTTCAGAGACAAGCAAATCTCTTTCACAATGTGGATTTTTGCATAAGTTTTTTTAAGCTCCTTCTAATATCAGAGAATTCACTGTTTATTAGGAAAATTATTCTGTTTGTTAAAAGATCTTTTCATCTGTATCAAATCTAAGTCTTTGAAATTTTTCCTCTTTGATTTTTTCTTGTGAATCCACTCAGAATAAGTCAAAATCTTTTCCTCGTTAAAAAACCTTTTAAAATTTAACCTGATTATCTTGTCATTGTTTGCCTCAATCAGACTCTTGTGATTGACTCCATTTTTTTTCAACTGACAGTGTTACAAATCTTCTCTACCATTGTAGGTGCTCTTTATTTGACCTAAAATTTATCAACGTCTTTAAGTGTAGTGATCAGAGTTAAATTATATAATTGATCTATGCAATAACAATCAAGGAATAGAGCAGATCCTTTCTTAAAACACTCTGTTTGTGTTCAGCTTCATGGGTGTTCTTGGCAATATCAACACATTGTTGAATCATAATGAGGCATGTAGTCCATTACAGTGACTAGATGTCATACTGTAAAATTGCACTCACCAGTTGGTAGTTATGGGGAAGTGGTGGACTAAAGTGAAAAAAGTTTATGTTCCTGCAGCATTTTCTTTTGTTGACTGGCTTAAAATAACCTAAAATTTGCCCTGGCTGGTGTAGCTTAGTGGATTGAGCACGGGCTGCGAACCAGGCATCGCAGGTTTGATTCCCAGTCAGGGTACATGCCTAGGTTGCAGGCCGTGGGCCCCAGCAACCGCACATTGATGGTTCTCTCTCTCTCTCCATCCCTCCCTTCCCTCTCTAAAAATAAATAAATAAAATCTTTAAAAAAAAAACCCTAAAATTCATTTTGCATCTTGCTTCTATTATGCTTTAGCTTCACTTCTTTTTTTTTAAAGATTTTATTTATTTATTTTTAGACAGAGGGGATGGGAGGGAGATAGAGAGGAAGAGAAACATCATGCGTGGTTGGCTCTCATGCACCCCACACTGGGGAACCTGGCCTGCAACCCAGACATGTACCCTGACTGGGAATCAAACCAGTGACCCTTTGCTTCACAGTCTGGTGCTCAATCTGCTGAACCACACCAGGCAGGGCTTAGCTTTACTTCTTAACATTCTGTTAGGAAAGGATGATGCAAACAGATCTTTAAGTCATAACAAATATGTTGAATAGAATAGTACTCAGATTGCAGCCTTTGCTAGGCTATTAGTCTTTCCTTCAGAGTATTAATATACTTAGATGATTACTCTATCAATTAAGAGCACATCTATCTAGTTTTGATCCAGGTTATATTTTTACATTTATTTTTAACAGTTGAAACATTTACTGTGCTACTCCATAAATCATAAGCATTCATTGTTCAAATATCAGCCCTCTTTCTTTTTTTCAGGGTTTTGGTAAATTACTGGGAATTAATATTAAATCAAATCTCTTCAGAATCACAAAACAGAAGTACTAATATTCCATGGTATTATAAGTCAGTGACCATATCCTGGAAATCATAGTTGCTTCTTGACATAATGTTACTTTGAAATGAGCTTGTTGACTGCTCTGATGATTATCATACATTAATATAGAACTTTCTTTAGTCATTTTTATTAGCTATTCTTTTCAATACTCTCATGTGTACTTCAGTATTAAATTCATAAAAGATTTTAGGCTGTCATCAATTCAGTCAAAACAATCTTTCTAGCAGTTAGATAAAGTTTGATTTTGTATTTGTGAGACTACAAAAGTGCCTCACTGGCTTTATCAGCCTCCTTGAAAACAGGCAAATGACAATAACAAGAAAGCATGTTGCTTCAAAGTAACCAACAAGCCCTTAGCAGAGGTAAGACTAGAACTCATAGTTCCTGAGTGTTTTCATTACTGCACAGTAAGGTGCATGCGATATTTCTTCCCTGTCGTTTTCCTGTAGCAGAGGTGTCCAACCTTTTGGCATCTCTGGCCACACTGGAAGAAGAGTTGTCTTGGGCCATACATTTAATACATTGCAATGTATAATCACAAAATATCTCACAATGTTTTAAGTAAAGTTACGATTTTGTGTTGGGCCACATTCACCGCCATCCTGGGCTGCATGCAGCCCACGGGCTGCAAGTTGGCCACCCCTGCAAAGTGTCCTCCTGTCCCATTTCTTGACTCTTTTTAAACGAACTCTTTAAATGTATAATTTGTGCTAAGTTAAATACAACTTTATTTCCTGTTTTTAACTTTATGTCATTTCCTCAAAAGTGGCTTATTAATTGGATGATCTCGAAGAGGTGAACTGGTTGATAGATGACTTACTTTTGTACTAGCCTAACATTAATTTCCAGACCATGTTTATTGCTTGTGGGAAGCTGAGTCTGACATCCAGCTTCCTTGACTACTGCTGTTTCCTTGAGAGCTGTTTCGACAACTCTCCCCTGGCCCTCCTGGAAGTATTGGGCACACCCTTGCTCTGCTTGGCTTTCTTTAAGGCAAGCTCAATGGGCTGCTTTGATGTTCTAAATGCCGTGATGCTTTCTCCCATGATCAAGCTGAGTGTCACTGCTTTTCCCCCATCACCCACTGCACTTAATTGACCAATAGAGCTAGAAAAAGGAGGATCAAATCACAAACCCAAATCAGCAGTTGTCAGAAGAAATTAATTGGAACAGGAGGCAGAAAAATACTTGTGTCTTTTCTTTCTTACTCTGCACTCATTTTTGGCAGTCTGATGAGGGAAATGATTATTAATATCTCCAGCTGTGCCCTCAGGCAGATGCCAGGGACTTCAGTGAAATGCTGTCCACTTCCCTAGCTCCCTTAAGTCTTTCTTCTGAAGATACTTTCTGGCCCTTTGGTTAACCAGGTGACCCTGGGGTGAGTCTGGCAAGTTTATGTCTATGTGTCAAGTTCAATCTGGACAATCCTGCTGGGACAGTCATCCCCTACGAGCCATGCTGAGAGCACTTTTCTTTTCTGGCTTCCACTCAGAGCCAGAAGTTGAAGAGATGAGCGGGTACATATTTCCCATCACATTTCTCAACCTGTCAGTTGATCTGTCAGCGTGTATTGTTTTCTTAAAAATGTTTTCAGCCCTTTTCTAGGCACGACAAAAAATAGAGAAACATAATACATAATCATTGCTCCTGAAAAAATCATGTAAGGAAGCTTGAAAACTACTTTATTTGAATACCTAAAAAGTACAAGATATTGGTTAAGCATTAGAAGCTTCAAGCTTTCAGTCGGTTGCTTATTTGCTCACTCATTAAGGACTTGTTTTCAAGTAACAGAAAATAAGTTAACCTGGCTTATTAGAGAAAGGAGTAAATTTCTATTTCAGGCACAGCTGAATTCAGGGATCATCAGGACCTCTCCATCTCTGGCTCACGATTTGCAGGGACAAGATGGTTGTAAGGTTTCAAAGTTAACATCTTGTACTTTCAGCAACCAAAGTGGTTGAAAGAGAAAGAGCTACTCTTTCTCAGTAGTTTCTAAAAGAGTCCCAGAACTAACTCTAACTATCCTAAAACTGGCCTTGGGATCTGAAAGATACAGATTCATGGTCTTTTTTTCTTTTAATGTAAGCTAAACAATTACTTCTTTTTTCTTGTTTATGGTAGTGCAATTACAGTTTTCCCCATTTTTCTTCCATTACTCTCCCCAACCCTACCCGCACCCACCTTCCACATTCAATCCTCCCCCCAACCTCATTGTCTTTGTCCATGGGTCCTTTATACATGTTCCTTGACAACCCTTCCCCTTTCTTCCCCCTTACCCTGCCCTCCACACCCCTCTGGTTACTGTCAGTTTATTCTTTATTTCCATGTCTCTGGTTATATTTTGCTCCCTTGTTTGTTTTGTTGATTAGGTTCTACTTATAGGTGAGATCATACAGTATTTGTCTTTTACCACCTGGCTTATTCTATTTCACTTAGCATAATGCTCTCTAGTTCCATCCATGCTGTTGTGATACCTAGGATTTCCATCTTTCTTTCTGCTGAGTAGTATTCCATTGTGTAAATGTACCACGGGTTTTTTATCCACTCTTTTACTTATGAGCACGTAGGCTGTTTCTGGCACTTGGCTGTTACAAATAGCATTGCTATGTATATTGGGGTGTATGGGTTCTTTTGAATTGGTGTTTCAGTGTTCTTAGGGTATAATCCCAGCAGTGGAATTGCCAGGTCAAAAGGAAGTTCCATTTTTAGTTTTTTGAGGACATTCCATGCTGTTTCCACAGTAGTTGCACCAGTCTGCATTCCCACCAACACTGTACTAGGGTTTCATTTTTCCACAACCTCACGAGCACTTATTTGTGGATTTATTAATGATGGCCATTCTGACCAGTGTGAAGTGGTATCTCATTGTGGTTTTAATTTGCATCTCTCTAATGGCTAGTAATATATCAAGCATTTTCTTGGACCACAAGAGACTGAAACTAGAAACCAGCCTCAAGGAAAAAAACTAAAAAACATTCAAAGTCATGGAGATTGAATAGCATGCTATGAAACAATGAATGGGTTAAGAATGAGATTAAAAAAGAAAGCAAAAAGTTTCTGGAAACAAATGAAAGTGAACTGACAACAATCCAAAACCTATGGGAACAAAGAAGGCAGTCCTGAGAGGGAAGTTCATAGTGATACAGGCCTACTTAAAAAAGATAGAAATATTTCAAATAAACAACCTAACCCTACATCTACAAGAACTGGGGGAACAACAAGAAAGACAGCCCAGAGTGAGTAGAAGGATGGAAATAACCAAGACTGGAGCAGAATTAAATGGCATAGAGACTAAAAGAAGAATTCTGAGGATCAATAAATCTAGGAGATGGTTCTTTGAAAAGATAAACAAAGTCAACAAGCCTTTAACCAGACTCATCAAGAAAAAAAGATAGAGGACCCAAATAAATAAAATCAGAAGTGAAAAACGAGATTACAACTGATTACAAAGAAATACAAAGGATTGTAAGAAATTACTATGAGCTCCGGCTAAGACGGAGGCATAGGTAGAAACCCTTCACTTTCTCACACAACCAAAAGGAGAAAAATGACCAAGCTAAAATCCACAAACAACCAGAAGTGCCAGAAAATCAAACTGCATGGGACACCAGACTGGAAAGGTGGTGAACAGACAGGAGCCACTGTGAGTGGTAGACCGTGGGGATGGGGCTGGTTGCGGCACAGGGGCAGGCTGTGCAGGAGGGGTTGACTTAAGGCACAACTGAGACTCAGAGGTGGTTGTGGACTACAGTGGTTGACTTGGTAGGAGAAACTCTGAGTCTCACGCAAGAGTTTGTTGAAAAGTGGGCTAGAGATGAGCAGGCAAGCTGCACTGTTCCCTCTCTAGTCCCTTCCCAACAGGCAGCTCCACAGAGCAGCAAAGAGGGTTGCCCTGCCTGGGTGAATATCAAAGGCCTCGCCCCCTTACAGCTTATCAGGGGCCTTGAACAAAGAAATAGGGCCAAAATGAAAGAACAGTGCAAAACCTCAGAAAGAGAGCTAAGTGAGGAGGATATAGCCAACCGATCTGATGGAGAATTTAAAGCCCTGGTAATCAAAATGGTCACAGAACTGATTGAGCTTAGTTGAAAAATGAAAGATACCCAAAATGAAATAAAGCAAAATATTCAGGGAACCAACAGTGACAGGAAAGAAACCAGGACTCAAAGCAACAATTTGGAACAAAAGGAAAGAAATAAGCATCCAACCAGATCATAATGAAGAAACAGGAATCAAAAAAAAAAAAAATGAAGAGAGACTGAGGAATCTCTGGAACAACCTGAAACATTCCAATATCTGAATTGTAGGTGTACCAGAAGGAGAAGAACAACAGAAAGAAATTGAAAACTTATTTGAACAAATGAGGGAAAACTTACCCAATCTGGTGAAAGAAATCGACTTTTAGGAAGTCCAGGGAGCCAGAGAGTCCCAAAGAAATTGAACCCAAGGAGGAACACACCAAAACACATCATCATTAAGTTACCTAAGATTAAAGGTAAGGAGAGAATCTTAAAAGCAACAAGAGGGAAGGAAATAATTACCTACAAAGGAGAGCCCATAAGGCTATCAGATGATTTCTGAAAAAAAACCTTACAGGTAAGAAGGGGCTGGAAAGAAGTATTTGAAGTCATGAAAGGCAAGGACCTACATCCAAGATAACTCTATCCAACAAAGGTATCATTTAGAATAGCAGGGCAGATAAAGTGCTTCCCAGATAAGATCAAGTTAAAAAGTTCATTGTCACCAAGCCCTTATTATATGAAATATTCAAGGGACTTAGAAAAGGAAGACCAAAAATATGAACAGTAAGATGACAACAAACTCACAACTATCAACAAATGAACCTAAAAAAATAAAAGAAAGAAAAACAACAAAAAAACAAAACTAAGCAAATGACTAGAACAGGAACAGAATTGAAAAAAACGACATCACGTGGATAGTTTTCAGTGGGGAGAGGGAGGGGAGGAATGGGGGAAATGTATAGGGAACAAGAAGCATAATTGATAGACATAAAATAGATGGGTGAGGTCAAAAATGGTGTAGGAAACAGAGAACTTATATGTACAATCTATGGGCATGAACTAAGGGGAGGAGATGCTACAGGGTTGGGGAGTGCAGGGTGGAGGGGGGATAAAGGGGGGGAATTGGAAAAACTATAATATCATAATCAATAAAATATAATTAAAAGAAGAAATTACTACGAAGACCTGTATGCCAAAAAATTTGAAAACTTGGATGAAAGGGACTAATTGCTAGAAAAATATAATCTTCCAAAACTGAACCAAGAAGAAGCAAAAACCCTGAACAGACATATAATAGCTAGTGAAATTGAAGCAGTAATCAAAAGTTCCCAGCACACAAAAGCCCTGGACCAGATGGTTTCACAGGAGAATTTTACAAAAACATTTAAGGAAGAGCTAACCTCTATCCTTCTCAGACTATTCCAAGAAACCCAAGAAGAGGGAAGACTCCCAAACTTTCTGTGAGGCCATTATCATCTTAATCCCAAAATCAGATTCATGGTCTTAAGTCACAGTTCTCTCTGCTAGTGCATTGCTTGAGTTCAAAAGCCAGCTCACATATGCAATTTGTAACCTTGGGCAAGTTACTTAATTTATCTATAATTTGTTTTTATCACCTGCAAAGGTGGTGAGGGAGCTAGTAATACTTGGACTGAGAATTGAGTGATTTAATTCATGGACAATTTTAGGAATGCTCTCTGGAACTTAGTTGATTATTATTGTTTATGTTCAGGATTCATGACATCTGGTTCAGATGCTCTTTTACATGGAAAATTGGACTAAATAACTTCAATACTTAACAATAGTATAATTTTGTTATAGGTCTAGAGTAGAAAAATTTAGACTTGGGGTAATGACCTTAAGTGTTAATTTAAGCCTGGAAATATACTATCAACTGTTTCCTTCCACAAGGTTCTTCTCTGGACCAGGACTTCCTTTTTCATTACAGAGAACTGTATGTAGTGCACTTCTCATCTCACTGTGAAGCACCTCAATGAGAGAGGTGCTTGCTCTGTTGACTTGGACAGCCAAATGAAGATGGAACCTTGTTGCAAAAATCCCCAGCCAATGCCATAACATTGTCCTCCAGGGCAATGATGGCTTTGAAAGGTGATCTTGAAGGAGGTGCCTTGTTGGATTTGTACAGTCACAATCCATTCAGCATGACTTTATCAGTTCTGCATCTATTGTAAACTGGATAAGAGAAAGACAACAAGACCCAATAGCATAGTAGTGGAGCAAACTGAAGGAGTAGTGGAGACAGAGACATTATGTTGCTGGGAAGGAAATAAAAGGACACTGGTAGTGAAAGAATCTCAAAGAAGGGCATGTTGTCAGTGGGTGATAAGTTGGGTTTGTTGAATGAGTCTTTTCCCATCTAAAGTCTCTAGTTGAAAGATCCCCCCACCTCGCCGTGGCAGCCAAGAAAGAACTTTATGTGCTGGACATAATAAGAAGAATGTCTATGTTCATGTGGTAACTAGTAGTTAGGGATTATGATTCTGTTACCTGGTGCTTGGAATACAATCACTGCATGGATGGTGACGAAGGGACACCATCTCTACCTATCACCACCTGCCAGTTTGCAGTATTGAGAGAAGTGGCATTGTTACCTAGGAAGGATTCTATTAGTCTTCATTAGCCTATGAAAATAACAATTTTGACATCATTTTATTCACCATAATTTTGTATAACTTGTCTTAATGTTACAGTTTACTGGACAGAAGCCCTTGTAGTGCAGATGTTAATAGCCTTCTCCCATCCATGCTAGAATATGGGAAAGAAGAACAGATTTATCTTCACTATTTATCAGTAAAAAGATCTTGAAAGCACGTCCATAGGATCTTTTACCATCTTGAATATTCTTTTATGCCTTCATATTAGTGTATTTTTTGTGCATAAACATCCCCCTTGGTCATCCTATTTTTCTTAGCATCAAGTTTCTACTTAACATGTACCTATAGCAGTGTGTATCAAAACATGGTCCAGTGATTATCTGCATCAGAAATATCCAGTTTCTTGAAAATGCAAATATCTTGGACTTTGGAATCAAAACCACTGAGACCCCAGACACATGAACTTTTTTCAAGTTCCTTGGAAGACATTTTTAAACACAATATAAGTGTCTGTGTAAAAACAACTAAGAACCATTGGTCAAGAGCAGTGGTGCTCCAGAGATACAATAATAGACACATATAATTTTTAGTTTTCTAGTAGACAAATTAAAGCAAGTAAAAAGAAATAAGTGAAAGTAATCATAATAATGTATTTATTTAATCCAGTAGACCAAAAATATTATTTTAAACTGTGATCAATATAAAATTGCTAGCAAATTTTATATTCTTTTTTACCTATTAAATCTTAAAAAATGCAGTATATACTTTATACCTAAAGCACATTTCAATTGTGAGCCACTACTTTTCAAATGTTCAGTAAACACATAGTACTAGTGGTTACCACATTGGACAGTGCAGATCTAGAAACATAAGACATTATTTCTTTTTAACACAAACTTCTTCAATAGTCAGAGTTTCCTCATGCCACATGGGTTTTATTTATCACACAACACATAATTCTTACTTCTGGCTTGTGAACTGACTAAAATGAATTGTCACAAAAATCCTACATTCTGTTAGCCATATATCTCTAAAATTTCAGCTACAGCAGTAGCTTTTCATCACATCAAAAATAAGAATATTTTAAGCATTTTTCTCATTTAGGGGATATTTTACTTCCATTCTGTCATCAAGCGAATGATTCATCCTGAGAAAGTACAAATGTAGCAAGAACAAGTGTTCTTTCAATACCTATAATGTAACTGTGAGAAATGGGTTTTCTATGGCAATGATAATGGTATTGACACTAATGTTTATCTAACACTTGGTTTGTGCCAAGCACTATATGATACTTTCTATATAATGTATGTAATTTCTTTCTTATGACCTCACCAAATCCATACAGTTATCCTTATTTAACAAACTAGGAAATGGAAATTCAGAAAAGTTAAATAACTTGCCAAAGTTCACACAGTTTTTTTCTATCCTGAATCATATTAAAACTGTTCAGTTTTAATGTAATCAAAATTTCAAGCACTTCTGGCCAAGATGGAGACATAGGTAGATACACTTTGCCTCCTCACACAACCAAAAAAATGACAACAACAAATTTAAAAACAAAAAATAATCCTAACTGCCAGAAAATCTAACTGTATGGATATCTGACAACCAAGGACTTAAAAAGGAAATATTCATCTTCTTTAAGGGCTGAGACAGGCAGCCAAGGTGGAGAGGACTTGGCAAGGCAGGGGCTGGAGGATCAGAAGGGCAAGGTGGTGGCTGATGGACTGGACAGTCCCACATTTGTGTGCAGATAAACCAGAAGAAACAACTGGGGAGCTAGACAGACTGCACAACCCAGGGTTCCAGCATGGTGGAAATAAAGCCTCAAAACTGCTGGCTGTAAAATCCTGTGGGGTTTGTAGCAGTGGGAGAAATACTCAGCCTCACAGGAGAGTTCCTTGGAGAGACCCACTGGATCCTAGAACATACACAAACCCATTTACCTGGGAATCCACACCAGAAGGATACAATTTGCTTGTGGGTAGCAGGGGAAGTGACTGAAAGCAGGCTGAGAGTTGAGCAATTGGCATTATTCCCTCTCTGATCCCTCTCTCACATACAGCTCTACAACACAGTGACCTGGGTTGCCCCACCCTGGGGAATACCTAAGGCTCCACCCCTTACAACATAACAGGCATGCCAAGACAAAGAAATATGACCCAAATGAAAAAAACAGATCAAAGCTCCAAAAATAGAACTAAGCAATGAAGAGATAGCCAACCTGTCAGATGCAGAGTTCAAAACACTGCTAATCAGGATGCTCACAGAAATGATTGAGCATGGACACAAAATATAGGAAAAAGTGAAGGTTATACAGAGTAAAATAAAGAAAAATATACAGGGAACCAACGGTGATGGGAAGGAAACTGACACTCAAATCAACAGTTTGGAGCAGAAGGAAAAATATAAACATTCAGCCAGAAGAGAATGAGGAAACAAGAATTCAAATAAATGAGCAGAGGCTTAGGAACCTCTGGGACGACTTTAAACATTCCAACATCTGAATCATAGGGGTACTAAAGGAGAAGTGGAAGAGCAAAAAATTGAAAACTTATTTGAAAAAATAATGAAGAACTTCCCTTATATGGCAAAGAAAATAGACTTCCAGAAAGTTCGGGAGCTCAGAGAGTCCCAAAAAACTTGGACCGAAAGAGGAACACACCAAAGCACATCATAATTACATTACCCAAGATTAAAAATAAGGAGAGAATCTTAAAAGCAGCAAGAAAAAAGGAGACAGTTACCTACAAAGGAGTTCCCATAAGAATATAAGATGATTTCTGAAAAGAAACCTTTCAGGCAAGAAGGGGCTGGAAAGAAGTATTCCAAGTCATGAAAGGCAAGGACCTACATCCAAGATTACTCTATCCAGCAAAGCTGTCATTTAGAATGGAAAGGCATGTAAAGTGCTTCTCAGATAAGGTCAAGTTAAAGGAGTTCATCATTACCAAGCCCTTATTATATGAAATGTTAAAGGGATTTATCTAAGAAAAAGATGATCAAAAGTATACACAGTAAAATCACAACAAACTCACAACTATCAACAACTATCTAAAAACAACAAAAAAAAACTAAGCAAACAACTAGAACAGGAACAGAATCACAGAAATAGAGGGTTATCAGTGGGGAGGGGGAGTGGGGAGAGTGGGGAAAAGGTATAGCGAATAAGAAACATAAATGGTAGGTACAAAATAGACAGGGGGAGGTTAAGAATAGTATGGGAAATGGAAAAGCCAAAGAACTTATATGCACGACCTATGGACATGAACTAAGGGAGGGGGAAATGCTGGTTGGAGGGGGGATGCAGGGCAGAGAGGAATAAAGGGAAGAAAAAATAGGACAACTGTAATAGCATAATCAATAAAATATATATTAAAATAATGTAATCAGATTTTTGAAAACCTTTAAAGTAGTTTTCTTAAGGAGTACTGGGTTTGTTCTATATGTGTGTATGTGTGTGTTTTCTTTTTCAGCCATTGCACTGGGCTGCTTTCTCAATCAGAAAATGCTTTGACCAAAGCAATTCTATACATAGGGAAACTGAAGTGTATACCATGGCTTAGTGAATTACTGTACTCACGTTTGAGAGTTGTCAGCAAGGAAAAGGAAGCAATTATTGTAATTTTATTCTTCCTTGTCCTCATCTCTTAGACCAGGGGTGTCAAACTCATTTTCACTAGGGGCCGCATCAGCCTCTCAGTTGCCTTCAAAGGGCCGAATGTAATCTTAGAACTGTGTAAATGTAACTACTCCTTAACAGTTAAGCAAGACCTCAGTGCTGCCACTGGGTAGAAACAAGGTGCTGGACCAGATATAACAAAGTAGAGGGCCGGATTCAGCCCTCAGGACTGTGTCTGCCACCTGTGTCTTAGACCATAGATTCTACTGATTGAGTTTCTCAGTCTCCAACACTCACCTTTTTTGTAAAGTGAATGGTGCTGCTTGAGCAATCTGAAAGAAGTTATGCTGTTTATCTCCACTGCCTTTGTGTAAATGGAGATAAATGAAACCCTAACAAAAGTACAGAACCAGTATGAGAGCTGGGCTGTATCTTATGGGGAAGATGGGCACTGAGCACACCTGAGGGGGAGGATTGAGAAAGAAGGTTGAGGAGGGAAACAGCTGTCTGGTAAAGCCGCGCAGGTGTAGAGGGTACTCATTACGTTCCCATAGGCTCTCTCATTAAGGCCGTGGCAGATGTTCTCGAATGTGACTGGCATAGTCACAGGAGAGGCAGTAAGCTCAGCTTAATGTTCAGAACACTGGTGTGGCACCTCCGGGCAGAAGGTTGGCAAGTTTCCCCTTTTTGCCAGAGTGGCGGCTGCTCTTTTCTCCTTAGTCGTGGAGTCTGTGGAATGCCTCTTTGGCAGCCTCATCGCATCTCACAGACTTGATTCTACTCCCTTATAACTGGACTTGAGTTATTAAAAAAAAGAAACTCCCACATAAACAGAGGCAACATAAACAGAACACTTGACACTTAGGGGCCACACTTTAGTCCTTGGCTCAAAATCCTCTGAGAGCTGGACCAATATCAACCCATCTCCAGGAAATCTTAGAAACAAAAATTGCAGCTGAGAGAGAGTTATATGGGCTGGTAGCATAAAGCCCAGAGCAATCTTAAAAATTACATTTGAGACCCTGGAATTTTTTCAATTATATTTCATAGGGGAGGATATATCAAAATTTGTTTGTTTTTTTTCTGAACGTGGAAAAATGACTAACTCAACCTGCAATAGAAATATATCAATGTTTCTGCTTTATTTAAAAAATTTACATCACAGATTTCTAGACTACACTCTAGGAATATAGGTTATTACATTCTCTGTTCATAGATAGAGATGAGGGGAAATATTACTCACTAGACATGCAGTCTGATGGCCCTTTAACAGTGAAAAGCGAATACTAATGAAGTATACTTATGGGTTTATTTGAAGCAAGAATTTTATATGATTGAACTAAAAATCACCAACACCTTTGTACATTCATTCAGGTCTTGATATTAAAAAAGACAGGGCAATTCTTAGTGATTGATAATATAACTTGTTCAGAAGAAACCTGTCCTGAAAGTCTATCTCTAGGATATTATATTTCTTTTTAATTTTACTTTTTTTTTTCTTTGAGGAATTGTAAAACACCTGGCATCTAGGAAGATCTTGCTTGTCAATTACTGACATTTGAAAAGAGATAGAGGGTGGTTTTCAGGAGACGGCTTTTTAGCTGTTTTCCAGTGGACCTTACAATTCACATGTCTTTAGTGAAAGTATCAAGGTTCTGAGTGTAGCTTTCTGCCTCCGTGGTCCAAATGTCAGTCTTATCAGTGTCCAGAGTTGATTGGATTTACAAAGCTGCCTAACAATATTAAAACTTAAAAAGGACTGAACTGTCAGCTAAAATGTGAAGTTATGAATTAAAAGCTTTACAACGATCAGAAGAGTAAATTTAGCCTTCCTAGAGCTCCCTCCTTACAGGCCAGTCCTATGAGGGATAGTAAGTGGCTTAGTACCCATGAAATCAAAATAGGGATAATTTGCTGCATGAATCACACACAAATTGACATAAACCATATATACACCTTCAAGGTGATAATTATAACTATTTACTGAGAGCTAATTATGGGCTACATACTGTCCCAAATGCTTGACATATATTAACTCAAGTGTATTCCAGAAATTAATTAAAATTAAAACCTCATTTACAGAGGATAAAACTGAGTCACAGAGATATGAATAAGTTGCCCAAGGTTAAAATATAATAGTATGAATTAAAACCTAGGTAATATGGTGTCAGGCTCCAGTTTTTAAACCCTGTGCTATAATGTAAATAATGGAAATTGGACAGATTCCAGAGCCAGAGACTATTCTTTGGCAGTGTTAGGGATTCTAGCAACTTCTTGCTCTTTGGTTTCCCTTTTCTACAGTCCAAGCTAATCTTTCTTGCTTTGTTTAGCTTTTCTCTGGAAAAGGTGCCCAATAATTGTCTAGAGTTCGGCTTATTAAATTTCATTCAAACTGCTGCATTTCTTTCTCTAGTTCACCTCTTTGTTCATTTGTTTATAAATAACATGACCTGGTTTTTTGCTAGAGGTAGCCAGTGCACATACACTACCTCTGCATGAACTAGTTTCATTTTCAGGAGTCAATCACATTTCCTAGTCCTCAGTGAATTTGGCACGACTTATCTGTAGGTTGAACATGCCCACATATGTAAAATCCAGAATTCTTGGAATTTCCTCAAGCTCCACTCCTGTACAGCCTCCTTCCTTGACTGGTCAAATCCCAAGACTGACTCATCTAGGCATAGCTTTTCACTTCCCAGAAAAGTGCCTGAAATGGATGCCACAAAGGGAGTCTCTAGCCTGGGGTTCAGATATGCAAAGTCAAAATTTCTGTTTAGAGATTTGTTGACATACAAAAAAGAGGTGGTTAAACACCCTGATTGGTTGTCTCCTAAGGGTTTCTACTGCTCCCTTTGAATATCAAGAACAGAGTGATTCTTTAGTTTGATTTGATTGGCTGTACTTGTGCAGGCTTCTTTTATATGCCTAGATTTTGTTTTTAAGCAGTTTATCTTTGTCCATTCACCTCTTTGCTGGGCATGCCACAAATTGCTTTCTGTATCTGGTGTGGCTTCTTTTAAGTCAATAGAAATGTCATATAATCAAAAGCTACTTGGAATATAGAGAGAATCAAATGCAACTAAAGTATCATTACAAAGATAATTGTTTTACCGTGTTTTCTTTATGACAAAGAAATTTAAGATCATTATATTTTTCAGAGTTTTATGCATATATTGTTTTTAAGATTAAATGAACCTATAAGAAGAGTTTAATCACTCAGTTATTTCATAACCCACTTTACAAAAATATTCCCTGTCTTAATGTCTTGAATCAATACAAAAGGAAAAACAGCTCCATTTTTGAGGGACTAGCAGAATTTTCTTGTCAGTATCTTAAATTTGATCTGCAAGCATCAGCTGAAATTTGGAGCTTGACTTTTTGAAAAGCACTAATAAGAGTCAGTGAGGTCAGCAGTCTCTGCAGCAAAATTGGAAGGAACCTATTTGTCATCAGAGAGGCATAAAAACTGAACCTCAGAGCTGGAAGTAAGTTTGTTCATAGTCTCAAAACTGTCCTATGTTTAACATATTGATTCTGTATTTGCCACTTTTCATGGACTCCTGATCATATTTCCTTATTTCAGGTGTATTATGAATTATGTAATAAATTTATTATCAATTGTCATAATTATTTTATTAGATAACACATTGGTTCCTCTAGATCTGTGTAGTCTAGTATGTTAACCACAAATCATATGTTCCTATTTAAATTTATATTAATTAAAATAAAACCTAAAAGGTCAATTCCTCAGTCACACTAGCCACATTTCAAGTGCTTGATAACAACATGTGACTAGTAGCTACTGAACTGGGATCAGTTCATTGGATGTTTCATCTACTCTGTTACTCAGTGCCAGAACCTTCTCCATTAGAACTCTTGTAAATCATTTTTCTTAGGTAGTGCCTGAATACAGCCCATTGAGAAACACACCAGTACCATCAGGCCATAAGACTGTGTATTCCTCGTTGCATGTCTTCGGATTAAAAACAACAACAACAACAACAACAACAAAGAGTTCTCCTTTAATTAAAAAAATGAGGACATATTTAACTCCCTTTAAGTTTTAAGTTTCACCCATTTGTCCCAACAAAATAGAAGAGTACAATGTGTTCCACGGAATCAAATCACTGGGCTGTTACTGAATCACCATATTAACATAACTGGCTAACATGCATAAGCCTGTTTTTCCATCATTGCAGAAGCAAAGGAGAAAACCAAGCACATCATCAGCCCTCTGACCCTGCACACAACTATTAAAACAAAACACAGCAAAAACTCCCCTCTGGACAATAAGAGGGGGGGGCATGGAAACAGGGGAGGAAGGCGGAGAGGGCTGGGGTGTTGGCCTGGGGTGCAGGGAAAAGGCAGAAAACTGTATTTGAACAACAATTTAAAATAAAAAACTACCCTCTTTAGTGAAGCTCACAGTTCATACTGAGTTTGTAATCTGCAAAGAACCATTTTACTGCTGACAACTCTCATTCATGCCATGATGAAGGATGCGTTTCACAAGTACCTAATTCTGATTTCCTCATCTCTCCAAATAAGCACATGAAGCATATAAAAACAGTTGTGTCCTTATGCAGTGCTCGGTTCATAGCACAGTGTTTTTCAAATAATGGATCATAACCCATCAATACACTCCAAACAGTGTCATGTTTTATTTTACTTTAAAAATATAAATAGAACATAAGATAGAATACAGGATGTGGCAAAACTAGGTTTATAGTTTTTAGTATGGAAAATAATGCAATAATTAATAAATAATAATACAAGAACAAACTCTGTGTTTCACGTACCCATAACTATAGACCTACTTTTGTCCCATGCTCTGTTATCAGAATTCACTACACATAGTAAAATACAATATATAATTTTTATTTGTGTGCAAGTAATGAGTCATGATATAATAAATTTTTTGCTGAGGGTTGTGGTCAAGAAATTTTGAAACCTGCTATAGGAGCATGTCTCTTTGGGGTATAATCCATAAAATTTGACTGAGCCTAGGTACATTTTAGTAAATATTTGACTGAAAAAAATCTTAAAATCTAATTTGAATTCCGTATTTTTTTCTCCAAGTTTATTCTTGGTTCTGAGTAGATTAAACACCATGTAAAATTTAAACCCACTAGATCATTTATTTACTAGATAATAGATGGTCATACCCATTACATTGTAATTTGGTCATCAGTATTTGGAAGGATGTTCAAACAAGTGTAGTAATGAAATTTCACTGTCACCCTGTATATATTTATTTAGCACCTACAAGATATACTATTCTGTGTCTGGCTGTATGTGTAAGATAGCTGATATTCAGGGTAGGGAGTAATGTGATTAGTTGGGTGACACTTCATTATTTTTTTAGATTTTATTTATTTATTTTTAGACAGAGGGTAAATGAGAGAGGAAGAGAGGGAGAGAAACATCAATGTGTGGTTTCCTCTCAGGCACTGCCTACAGGGGACCTGGCCCGCAACCCAAGCATGTGCTCTGACGGGGATCAACCATCAATCCTTAGGTCTGTAGGCCAGGGCTCAATCCACTGAGCCACACCACCCAGGGCTGGATGACACTTAAAATTGGTCTGAAAATGTTATTAACATATACTCAAACTCCATGTAAGTATGGAAGCCAAGAACATGAATGTATTTTCTGTTTCTTAAAAAATATGTATCAAATGTATTTATATTATAATACCTATGGTTCTATGAATTTTTAAAAAACTTAAAATTATTTACTTCACATCTTAACCTCATTACTAGTATCAGTCTTTATTACAAAAGAGAAATTTGAAATTCGAAGATGTTAGGTGATTTGCCTAAGATCACATATCCAGTAAGTTGACCTAAAATATATATATATCTTGTATTTGTATGCCTTTTTCCAAGCATGCAAGTCTTGTGAAAACAAGACTTGGACATTTGGTCATTTGCATCCAGTTTTTAGAGGAGGGAGAACAAAATATTAACTAAAAATTTTTAATGATTTGCTAAAAATGAACTCTATGGTCTACTACAATTTTTGCCAGTTTCTGTGATTTTACTAATTTAGCCAAAATTTACTAAGAATTATAACACTTGATCTTGTTACATTAACCATCTTTTTTTCCCTCCCTTTTTCAAAGAAACAGTACAAAGAGAGGCTCAACTTATTGAATTTCTTTTAGACCCACCATCTGATATGGTTTAGGCCTTGGGCATATGAGCTCATAGTAATTTGCATGGTAATTAAATTCATTAAGACAATACACTGCTTAATAGGGGATTGGACAGCTTCTCCCCTAACAGTTCATTAAGCTACCTGTGCTAAGGCCTTCCCAGATGACAGGTCAAGTCCCCACCAAAATATTAAATATGTTGTACATTTGTTAAAAGAAAAAAAGTTAGCCAACTATGTTGGATTCAGAAATGTTCCATTCTATATCATCTTGTTTATCTTCATATTTAATTGTGCTTCATTTATTTTTCGCTTGTACCTCAGTCTCCTTTTCTCAAATCCACACACATTCATTGAAGCCTGTTAAGTCCAGTTACATTCTGTACAAGAACTAAAAGAACCCGACATCACTTGCTGTCCTGAATTCACAGCTGAGAGTTTACAACAGTGAAGATGCAGGCACGAGAGAACATGATGTTGTCAATGGATTACAGAGATTGGATTAATTTGCTAGGGGATTGCCAAAGCAGAACAATTACAGCTGATAAGTTTATCAGAGAAGGCTTTTCAGAAGTATGTTTTCATTTGTGTTAAATATTACTGAATTCTAATCAAGCACTCTATTCTTCAGACCTAATCCTTAGAACATTCCTATGAGGTCCAAATTCTCATTATTTTCATTTTACATACAGGGAAATTGAAATACAGATAGTTAAATATGTTGTCCATGGTTACTCAATTTTAAGTCATAGAGTCTGGATTTGAACCCTGTCTGGCTTGGACCTCACATTCTTAACCATGCAGTACAACTCTGTGGACCCTCAAAGATCAAAACTGTTTTGACAAGGGATGAGTCCTCACTCAGGGCAACTGATGGTGTGGAATCATGAGTAAAGGCTCAGGTTCAGGCACAGGCATGGAAATTTGTTTATATTGCTATAAACTACCCTGTTTTCTGGTCACTGGTATGTAGGGCTTGTGATAAAATGTCCCAGAAATGAGGTTCCTAAAAGAGGCCTTGGGCAACTATAAAACTTCATTGGTAAGGATGCAAATAAGAAGGGGCCACAGGCAAAGCCCAGAGGGACACTGACATGTAACAGGCAGATGGCAGGTAGTAAAACTGATGGATAGAAAAATGTCTCTTCTATATATTTTATAGAAAAGTAATGGAGAATAATTGAAATAAAGGTAATGAAACACATACAAACTGTCAAGGCTCATGCCTGCCAAATATTTACTGAAAAGTTCCCCTTGGTATGGTAAGACCTATGTCCCATGCTTTGGGTCTCTCTGTGTCCTATGAAAGCTAAAGAGATAGGCACCCATAACAAAAGGCTATTCTTGAAAGTGGCGTTTCCTAGGTTGTTTTCAGTTCAAATGTCATATGCTTGCTTTCTTGTAAATTTCTGCAGCACTTTGTACCCACTATGCAACTTTCCTCTAATATTTTCTCCTGCTTTACTAAAAGCCCCTTGATCACAAAGATTGCCTCTTCAGCTTTTGAGCAAAATTGTTTGCTAACTGAATGAACAAATGAGAGTTAAAGACACTTCTAGATATATGACAGCACTGGAAGAGTGTCATGGGTAAAGAAACAATGATTCGGATAATCCTGCTTTCTTGCTAATTGTTTATAAATATACAGGAAGAGGCACACATAAATCATAGGGTCAAAGAAAGGCAGCCCAGTATTGCCGTCTATAAATCCACTTTATTTGTTCATCCATCACTATGATATAATAAGAGATGAGTCAGAAGTCTGTGATGCTTGTCTGGGCATGTTAGCCTATACCAGGTGACCTGAGGCAGCCTCACTGTGCAGGGGTGGTGATGGTGGTGGAGCGGGTGCTGATGGTGGGGGGGTGCAGTATAAGCAGAAGCTTTTGTTTACTGATAAAAAGCGAAGAGACTCAGAAAGCTGCCTCTAGAGATTGATTAGATGATGAAGGAAACCCTGTGCCTCCTTCTCTGATAAGATACCAACCTAGTAGGAGCAATTTATTTGGCAGTGGTCATCAATAGTGGCAGGTATAAATTTAACCATGGCTCCTATACAAGACTGAACAGCTCCTGCTGGGGGGTAAGGCAAATAGTAATTTATCTTTAGAGGTGAAGGCAGCAGTCAATCAGAGGCATACATATGAAGAAGCCTAGCAAATTTATTTTATTTTCACTTTAAATTGATGTACTATTTGAGAAGCATTTTATATTAATGCTTTCTATCCAATCAATATTATTTAGGGGAAGGTGTGTAGTGTGATTGTTTCTGGAGCAACAAAGAGAAAGCTTAGTTATTATGTTGTTGCATGTAATTGTCAACAATAGCCTGCAGAATCCTGACCCAAAGACTTTGTTGCCTTAATTGGGCTCTCAGGAATGGTTTGCCAGAGCTGGTTATATAAAGTGATACAAACCTCACACTACAACAATGTTTTGGTTTTGTGTCATTTTTACCTACTTATGTACTTGAGACAAAAATGAACCAAGGAAGTTATTAAATACAATGGAATGAAATAGATTGTCTTTCAATTACTACCAGAGTTGTGGATGAGGATGAGTAAGATCCTGGCTACTCAATCTAACCATCAGTCTACCTAGACCAGGTTACACAGGTAGCAACGGTTTGTACCATTCCATTCAAACGTCTATCAAACCTCCTCTGGTCAGCAGCAGATGTAGGTGCTGGCTCTAGTAGAAATTGGCTTTGAAAGCCATCCAACCCAGACTGAGAAACATGTCACTGGATCCCACTTATAAAAACTCTTCATGCAGGACCATCATCCAGAACAGTTATCTGTGTTCCCCTTCTCTATTGTTTCCAAATTTCTCCCATAACCAAGACTCATCCTTTATACAAATCTACTTTTCATTTGCATTTTTACCCCCCTTTCCTGTCCAGAGTCATTATACAAGACTTGCTTTTTCTTTTCTGCATTTCTATATTCCTTATTTAGAAAGTATAAATTCATTTTCCTTTTCTTAGATGATTTTCCTTAATAAAATCACCAGGAAGAGAATCAATATATCTTTAGCTTTATTTTGCAACTTTATTAGAATCACTAGATTCGAATTTGTAGAGGAGCTATCATACAGAATACTCCAGTGGGATCTGTATGTGGCTGGCAGTTTATTAGGCATCCAGCAAAGATACTTTCCACCTCTCTAGATTGCTTTATATAGTATGGACGTTTTAGTAATGTGAATTCTTCCTATCCATGAGCATGGTATATGCTTCCACTTATTTGTATCTTCTTCAGTATCTTTTAATTTTCCAAGTACAGGTCTTTTACCTCCTTGGTTAAATTTATTTGTAGGTACCATACTTTATTTCTTTCCAATTGTAAATGGGATTGTTTTCTTAGTTTCTCTTTCTGATAGTTTATTATTGGTATATAGAAATGCCACCAATTTATGAATATTAATTTTATTTCCTGCTTTTTACTAAACTTACTTCTTAGTTCTAGTATTTTTCATATAGTTTCTAGGGTTTTCTATATACAACATCATGTCATCTAAAAGTAATGACAGTTTTACACTTCCTTTCCAATTTGGATGCCTTTCATTTATTTTTCTTGTCTGATTGTTGTACCTACAACTTCCAGTACTGTCTTGAATTAGAGTGGTGAATACAGACACCTCTGTGTTGTGTAATAATGTATTTTTACCAGGTGATCCCTGTGAGAACATCCCAGCTCAGCCAAATTGCAAACTCTAGACTCCATATTTTAATCTCTATGGCTCTTTTGAATAGGCTGATAACAGGAAGGATAAGGAGACCATTCAGTCACCCCTGTAACAATACATAGAGCATGGCATAGAATGCAAAATTGTCTCTCTCTGTCAACTTTAGCATCATAGTTTTGTGGGAACAATAGAAAAAAAAGGAGGGGCTACCTATCATTTTTCATCTAATGTGCTGGTCCAAAAGATGAAACTACCTTTGAGTTGTTGGAGCTTGAAGCCTTGACTTGCTGTCTCATATGCCCGGGGGACCAGCTTGCATATGCACAGAAGCCTCCAAATATCCTACCCAGGCTTGCCTGCTAGCTACACCAAAGGACTTAAGAGATTGCAGTCAGCCTTAAAAAGCTCCTCTGTCACAGCCTGAGGAAACCAGTTTGGGTGATAGTTCTTTGTAGGTGGATGTCAGACTAATTCCAGTGGAAAGGGAAGATTATCTATATCCCTGGTTCCCAATGAGAACAAATCATCCTAATGTGTACACTGAGCTGAGAGAAAGTTTTCTTTAAAAATCCCAACCTTCCATTTTCGAATTTTATGTGATCACTTCCTTTCACAAGGACAACATTTTGTGGCCCTGAATTAACTGCATACATCAGCAAATATTGAACCCCTAATGTTGCCATAATAGTGTGCCTTAGAGGAAAACCCCCAGTATCCTCTCTGAGGACAGTTACCAAGTTTAAACTAACTCACTAGGCGGTAACAGTCATGCCTCATCATTCCACAGAATATGTGAGTATTACCCAACGGGGTAAGCGTTGGGTTTTCTGGGCCTCTGCAGAACACACTGAATGTCTGGCTTATTTTTCAGGATAGCAGGGAGTAGTTTCCAAGTCACCAAAATGGTAAAAAGAACACAGAATTTGGAATCAGATGAAGGTGAATTCCAAATAACTAATTATCAAAACAAATCTCAATTTCTCCATCTGTATAAATGGGAATAATATTATTTTTGTCATATGGTCATTATAAGGATTAAGTGACATAACACATGTGTAAGCATCTAGCACCAGGGAAACTTAGCTACTCTCAGAGGTAATAATGAGTTTAAGTATTCATTTTTGTTTACTCCTAGCAATTATGCTTAGCAGGTATCCTGTTTATGAACAAGTTGTCATGTCAGAGGCCACATTTTTCCCTTAGGCAGATAACTGCATTTGTTTTCTCCTTTTTGCAGAGCCCTCCATATTTACCTTATTCTTTGCTATCCTAGATCTGATTCTTAACTCAAAAAGAAAAGAACTCCCGGACAACAAGAAAAAAGTTTCCCAACTTCTTCTTGTCCTGCCATTTCTTAAGTAGTACTTCTTACTGGTCTGTACACAAAAACAGACAGAACTTGACAAAAGAAAAAACAAATGAAAGAAAAGAGCAGTAGTATCTGAAAGAAATGCATGATAATTTTTTTTCTTAATGAATTGGCTGGCACTCTTCCTGCCTTTAAATGTGAATGGGATCAGAACTGCCTGTCTCAAGCTTTTGTCCTTCCTGAACTTTTATGCTTACATTAGACCTTGGAAACCCTGAAACCCATTTTAAGAATTCAGGGAAGTTTTATGAAACCTGAGCCCTTTGAAAGAAAATAAATTGTCTTGTCATTTTTTATCTCTAGTGAGTAGAGCAAGTCCAGGCATACTGGTCCTAGTATTGTCAAGTGTGGAATATAAACATGGATTGTTCTACTAGTTTAGAGAGAATAAACTCTTTGCAATCGAGAATATAAGAGTGGTAGTTTTTGTAAGAACAACAACAACAAAAAGCAAGCCATCCTGTCTTCATAGAATATGTGTATGTTTAGCCCTTTTTTCTCTAAATATCATGTACAAGTAGAAGGGATGAGTTTTAGACTCATGCCAAGAAATAATGTCCCAGGAAGGAGCACATGTAAACCAATGGTGAGGAAGCCCGTTGTGTAGACAAATACTGGAGAATTTAGAATTTTCCCCTGGACCTGAACACCAGTCACTGTAGAGTAAACAGAGTCAGCTTGAGTATAGACTTGGAAATACTAGATATGATTCATTACAACTGGAGTGATTGATCTAAGAACTGTATTAAGCAGAATAAAGAATTCTAACTTCTTTACTCTTAAAAGTCATAATTGAGAATTTTTTAATTTATGAAAGCTGTCTGATCTTTTAGTCATGGATACCATGCCTCTGGTGGAGTAGCCTATTGCTTTCTCATTTACCATTCATTTCCCAATGTTTACCGACTGGAAGAAATTTTTATATAGGATCAAGAGAAATCTATACAGGCAAACCTGGTCTAATACATCACCAAGTCTATCCCACTGAGATTCGTAGATCCTCAGAACTTCCGGTCATGAAGTATAAATTGGATCTTAACTTTCTTTATTCCAGGAAACTTATGACTAGTTAGGAACCATGGAACTTAGCATTTTCTGATACAATTTACAATAGTCATAATCATGTACTTCTCATTAGAAAATTAGCACTTTTTTCCATTTAATGTGTATCATTTGTTCTGTGATTGATCAGACCTTTCCCTCCGTCTGCATAGTCCATGTATCTGTAGCCAGTGGATGGGAATGGGCTTGAGGAAAGAGGGATGTAAAGGGAGGAAGACCACATGGGCATGATCCTATTAGTTCATTTGTTCCTGTTGGGAAAATTTGTCAGTAATTGTGTCTTGAAAAAATGAATGTCTCTGTACCTTCATTTTGAAAAGGAAAATCATACTCAAAAAAAATGAACAAAGTGCTTTATTTTACCTTTAAATGAAAGCCCAGAATTTACAAGTTGTTTGATCAGACAGAGAGGTGGAGCAGGTGATAGCTTCTTTGAGCTAAGAATTTCAAGGCATTTGGCTGCTATGGATCCAGCACTGCACCTCATACCTCAAGCTCAGTACTGAAAGTCTAGTCTGGTAAAGGTGCTCACTCTGTTCTCACTGTGTATGCAGGCCTCTCTGCAAATAATCAATTATTATGTAATGCTTTGAAGTAAAGGATTCAAGCATAGAAAGGTTTATTATGTATATACTCTTTATAAATAGATACTCTGCTAGACTCTGGAATTAGATAATTGAAAAAAGCATTATCTCTGCTATCAAGGCCCTAAACATTAGATAAACAAATGGGCATTAACAGAGAGAGTAATAATAAAAAGAAGCTAAGTGTGTTAAATGAGGAGATATATATCTGTACATATATGTGTGTGTATCTATGTGTGTAAATATATATGGAAGTGTATATATAGTATATACATACTTTATATCATATGTATAACTATATAGTGTATGTATAACATATAATCTGTATCTCTGTATGTCTATTATCTATATATCTTTTATATTGTCTATTTATCTCTATATCTATATCTGTAATGGTTTTATAGAAGTGACCACACAAATTCAGACCTCCACAATGCCTTTGTCAAGCTTACAATCCAATGGAGAAAAATGAGACACAAATCAAAATATGGAAAAATTAATATAAATAGCATGATGTAAAAAACCTTAATTTAGCTTTGACAGGCACGCATATGTTTGTATGGATGTGCACAATATGTATGCATTTGCATGTGTGTTATGGCATATTAAGAGCATCCCAACATTAGTCTATGTGTATGGAAAAGTGGGGGTGTTACAGAGCAATGGGGTAGGGGAACCTTGGACAATATACTATT
Source organism: Tonatia bakeri (assembly GCA_004024845.1). NCBI lineage: Eukaryota > Metazoa > Chordata > Mammalia > Chiroptera > Phyllostomidae > Tonatia > Tonatia bakeri. Next base: position 448,213 of record PVIA01000188.1, read on the forward strand.
ACCCAAAAAGAACCCCCCAGGTTCATTATGTCCACCGCCAGAGGAAAGACATCTCTCAATGCCAGAGATTCGTGAAAAGGAAAGGAAATATTTATTTAATGCTGTACAAAATTAAAGTAGTGACCTAACTGTCTTCATCAAAATCCCAAAGTCCCTTAAAACACACACAGTCCTTCCTTACCCCCTTTGCCCAGTCTGGGGTACCATATCTCAGGAAAAGAAATAGAAGTCCGTGGCTCAGGCAGCCCCCGATTCTTCCCAGTAATCCGTCTTGACTGATAGGCCTCCTTCGTTCCCGGCACCATCAGCTGTATCGCCAGGGTCTCTGCTAAAGCTGGGTGATGGTTCCCCCTTCTAAAGCTGCGGGAGTCCCCACTCTGGCAAAGCCACAAGGTTCTCTCTCCACTGCTCCAGCTGCGTGGTCCTCTCTGCACAATGGCTGTGGGAGTTTCCACTCTGCCATAGCCGTGTAGTTCTCACTCCACTGGCTGCGAGGAGGGGAAGGGGGTCACCACTCTGCCACAGCTGAGTGGCGATTCTCTGCTAAAGCCACATGGTTCTCTCTTGCAGGGCTGTGGGAGTCCCCACTCTGCTAAAGATCGAGTGGTTCTCTCCTGCACTGGCTGTGGTCCTCTCTCTGCACTGCCACAGCCACATGGTTCTCCCCCAAATGGCCTCCACTTCTGGGTTTAAATCCCCACACCAATCTTCCTTTGCAGCCCCATTTCCAACTCCTCCTACAATCAGTTACACCTGCCAGTACTCTCAAAGCCTTCCAGCTTTACTGAGCTGCCCTCATGAGTCAGAGCAGACGTGGCTCCATCTCATGGAGCCAGTCTTCTCCAAGCTCCCACACAGGTGCTGTAACTCGGGAGACCTGCTTCCCAGTTACATCTTGGGGGGGGAAGTTACTTCTATTCCCCTGGCTCAGAGCATGGCTGCAGCTCTTTAACATATCTATGCAACCAGGTAAAGGTTATAGATATGTTAAATGACCATGCCGGAGATTAGCTGCAAAGCTGTTGCTATGCAAAACAGCTCTCAAAGGCCTTGCTCCATTTGTCCCTTCCCCCAACCCACACCTGTAAAGGGTGGGGGGTTAGGACATCCTAATATTTCCTGAACATCTTGAGTTCTGGACCCTATTTCAAATCCCTATTTGGGGTCCCCCTCTGGGCTGTACCCTGTTACAGAGGCAGAATACAATAAGCTGTTACTTAACTAAAAGGTAGTAGAATCTTTCAGTTAACAGATTTATAAAGATAGTTGTTATATTCCCCTTAATAATGGGAAGAAGAAGCAAATTGTTTTCCATTTTAATTTTTTGCCCCAACTAAATGATTATCATGACAGATTGTTAGCCATGAGCTGAAGTGATGTTAGAGCAGACTACTTGGTATCTACCCTGCTTGATACAGACCCCAGCTCGCAACATTGTGGACAGAGGGGAGTGACATTCCCACGGACTATGGAGTCCTGTGGAGGAAAAGGGTGGGCGGCTTCACTCTCAAGAGGAGCCAAAAGCTGCAGCCTCCTTTATGACAGCCTTTATTTCTGCCTCTGGGCACATTACATAATGGTCTTCATTTACTATGCTTCAATTGGATTTAGGTGGTTACCTTTTACAGAAAACAAAGGAGCTAATGCCACTAATCACATCACAGAAGAGGGATATTTGCAAATGAAAAGGTAAAAGTAGTTGAACTGGTTATACTTCTCCCTGGAAGGTTTAGCTTGGATTTTAGGAAGTTACAGTAAGCACTTGCTGTCTCAATTCAGGGTGAGGGAGTTTTAGCAAAAAGCAAGACTCAGAGCAGCCTAGGCACATTGCAGGCCTGATTCTCCACAGGAGAACCTATCCATGGGTGTGGGTCCTGTGCATCGGACCTTGCTTTCCACTGGGAGCTGGGCCCATGCCACACAGAATGGTCTCCTACACCTGTTCCTTCACAAGTACCAAGTGTCTAGTTAGCTGTTTCTCGGGAAAGAGAGGTATTATGGAAACCCATTCTCTCATGTAACCATTAGGTCATAGGGTTAGCCTAGTGATTAATAAAAACAAAAATAAAGTAAGTACTTAAAATTTTGTTTAGATAACAGGAAACATCACCATAAAAATAATTATGTGTTAACAAATTGCTTCTCATGGCAACTGTTGAGCAGTTGTCATCCAAATTTAACAGGTAAGCAGGCTTAGAGTAATGTTAGTACATGTGTATTGCTTTGGGTTACATAAAAAATAATACATAAAACTTATCTTTGCCCCAATTCTACGCAATATTCCCAACACTCTTGAACTAATTCCAAAATTCCTTTTTTTTACATGAATATTTACTATTCTTTTCACAGATCTTCCTTATATAATCGTGTTGGACAATATTTGGCTGTTTTCCTGTCCATGGCAATAGATATTTTTATTGGTAAAAATTCTAGAGAAAGTTCATAAGATGTATACTAAACACAATGTGAGGTCTGTCTGGAAAAACTCCAACCATTGTTAATATAATGAGAACAGTCTGTGCAACATTGATGTAACCTGGCAGCCAAGGAGAGTGGACTGGAATGTGCATGTGTGAATAGTGACAACTTCACTGTACAGTCAGTGGGAGCAGCAGATGCCATTGAGTGAGCATGTGTACTGTGTGGCCACTGCATTCAAAATGATGGAGTGGAGCAATGGATCTGCATCAAATTTTGCCTTAAGCTTGAACATTCCTCCATGGAAACTGTTCAGGTGTTTCAGAAGGCCACAGCTATGGTCAGCTGGTGATCGGCAGTTTCATCATAACCGTAGTCCTGCTCATGCATCACATCTCCTGCAGAGCTTTTCAGTGAAACATCAAATCACCCAGGTGATTCAGACCCCTGTAGCCCAGATTTGGTGCTATGTGGCTTCTGGCTTTTCCCAAAATTAAAATCACCTGTGAAAGGGGAGAGATTTCAGACCATAGGTGAGATTCAGGAAAATATGATGGGGCAGCTGAGGGTGACTGAGGGAAAACTGTGTGAGGTCCCAAGGTGCCTGCTTTGAAGGAGACTGAGGTGTCATTGTCCTATGTACAATGTTTGTTGTATCTTGTATCTTCTTCAATAAATATCTCTTTTTCAGAGTACATGATTGGATACCTTCTGGACAGACCTCATATCTTACTTTTTTAATGCATGAACAAAAAGTACTTATACAGAATCATTTCCCTCATAGTGTTAAATTTATTATTAAAGCATAGTCAATAAATCTGCACATTGCCTTAGCACTATCTGAATTGGGCAAATCAAAATAGTACTGCTTGAATGTCATTAGCAACAGTTTTGTCTGGAATAGGGCCCAGAACAGTTTTGGACCAGGAGTATTCATCAGCACCTGAGCAGCATTTTTCTTGCTTGCTGGATGCCTTCTGTGATGGGAATTTGAGATGTGAATACCTGAAATGCTTGCTCTTTTAACTGTAAGAAACAAACTCCTGTGCCACAGGATCTCATTGTCCTTCAGATACAGATGTATTTTAATTCATATCTCTGTAACCTGATGTTGGCTCCAGCTCCAAAATGCAAATCTCATTCCCTATGTCGCTGTTGCTTCCTCAGAGGTGACTTAAAAGGACGTATAGATAATACCTCTGAAGATTTCTGCTTTCAAGTGATCTGAAAGGTAAGGGGTTCTATAATGTATGCTTTCTATTCTGTCACCATAGACCACTCTGACTTTCACAAGACACATATAGGCCAGAGTACATTAAATTTGATTAAAACTGTGGATTTTGTTTACACATAGGGGAGAATTTTGAGCTCACTTAAACAGATGCCTTCACAACCCTGATACCAATCAGTGAAAAGTGCAGGGTATGCTGCAAAAATCAATATGCCATTTGCTTTGGACATTTCAAAAGAAAGATAGAGTTTCTGAAGTTAGAAATATGTCTGTCCTCAAATGATTCATTTTAGCTCTACTTCCAGAGCTCTCTAACTTTTGTTCTTGTTGTTTTCTTTCTGCGTTGATTAAAGCAAGAATTAGCAAAATAAAATTCCTAGATAGAGCACCGGTCCTGGCCCAGAGTAGGTGCTTCCAAACGTTAAGTGAATGAGCACACAACCTTCATCTTCCTCTGGGATATGGGTCATAGAACCTAACAGCAAAGGAAAACACGAATTGCCAGCATTTTTCCAACAAGCACTTCAGTCTAGGAAAATACTTTTTTTTTTTTTTTCCCCCAGTAACTGTGCCTTCTGATTCAGGTGCATAAAAATATTTCAATTTTAAGTGGTCCAATCACTGACGTATAGAGAGGGGTCTGATTTAGTTTTGAAAACAAAAATAAACAGAAAAAAACTGTTAGATAAAAAGCAGTACGTTCAAAACAATTGAGTAATATAAATAAAACTTTTTTTTTAGTGCAAGGTAAATGTATTCTAAAATTCAGTAGCTCACTGCCATTCTGTATGCATTCTTTTTCTTAAATTTGCTTTTTAGTTTACCTTTGGAAAGATTTTATTTTCCAGTTTATGATAATACCTCCCAAACAAAAATGAATTTGGATTTTTTTCTTGGCAAAAATAGGTCAAAATAAACTAAATTCTAAAAAGTGTATTATTTTAAAACTGCAACTCAGCTAATGAACAAACTGAACTAACAAGTAAAATAAAGACAGACTCACAGGCAGAGAGCAGATGACAGCTAAAGGGGGTGGAGATGTTAAGGCATGGAGGGACTGAGCAAAAAGGAAAAAGGACTCATGGACATGGACACAGTGTGGTGATGGCGGTCGGGGGGTAAAAGGAGATTAAATGGTAATGGAAAAATAGAATAAAAAACTTTAAAAAATGAAAACTACTTATCAGGAAAAGTATAAGCTATTGCTTTGAACTTCCCAAATTACTCATAATCATATCATAGTTAGCTCACATTCCACATTATCCTGTCCTTTATATAAGCAATGGTACCATTTCTGTAAGAATTAAGTACCATTCTATAATAATTAAAAATGCATATGTACTTAGATATTGGTATTGAGAATATTTTTTAAATAACGTATTTTGTTTTTTTTGATTACACTGTATTTTATTTTTAGTAAGAATGTTCGAAAACACTTTTGGAATAGAAACAATTATTGTAGTAACTGTATCAATTAACTTGAACAATAGGACAATTAGGTGTCTTCAAACTGTTTCTTTCAGTTGTTTAGTATGCAAAATTGTTGATAATGTAGGCAAAGGAAAAGGCAATTATATAATAGTGAATTTACATCTGATGATTTCAGCATACATACTTCATCAAATCTTCATTCATCTTGCTTGCTTAGATAAATCCAAATGGCATAGGTGCCTCCTAGTAGAATTAGGTGTGTATTAAAAATATATATATTTATTCCCAATCCTTTGGTTAATTAGACAGGGCAAATATTTTCGGTCTAAAATAGACCTCCAGTGGAAATCCTGCTATGGCATGAATCCCTCTATACAGAAATTCCATTCAGCAAACATTTCCACTGCCTCCAAGAGTACAATCTATTATTGCATGCTGTCCATGACACACCATACAAAGAAATTCAGGACATGAGCACTCTCATTAACTTTCTGAGAGTCCAGTGCTAATGAATATTTCAATTTTTATTCTATGAGTGATACAATCAAACTTAACCTATCAAAATTTACATAGTTCAGTAAATTGCAAGTGTATATGCCATATGATCCAATCATGCTATTAAAAATAACATTTTAAGGTACAGGGCTTTTGATAATATGTTCAACAAAAACCTAATTTTGAAGAAAATGTTTTCTTAATGTTATTCTCAGTACATGTGAATGGGTCAGCATTCAATTAAGTTTACTTAATTTTAACAAATGAATAAATAAATTAATGAGAGAAAGAAAGAAAAGAAAGAAGTCATTTCCAGGATGATTTTTATTATTTTGGCTATTCTTAGACAAATACTGACCTGTATATTATTGGGAGGGGTTGTTACCTAACGAAAATATTTTTTACACATCCTATGTTAAAGTCAGGGTTGACCCTTGCCATTAGCAGCAAGAAAAGGTGAATATGAGGATTTGGCTTTTCCTGCCACCTAATGTTTAACACGCTCTCTGTCACTGATGCTTTGTAGGTCTCCCTCACAGAACCATTCATTGGTATTACCACACTTATAGAGCACACTCTGTGAGATTCTATACTCTATGATAAACACATATTTATGAATGAATGAATGAATGAATGAATGAATGAATGAATACAGTGTTTGGGTGTATGTATGAGAAAGAGAGAGAGACAATGATGAAACAAGAAGGAAGCTGTCCATTTTTCCTGATGACAATTTACATCTGGGTCAGGATAAGTATACATGACATATGTTATTAAATAGCTTTAACACTGAGTTTTTGTTTTATTATAAGTAGCAGTGGTTAAAAGAGTAAGCTTTTATATCAAATAGGCTTGAGATCAAATTCCATGCTGTCTTTTATTAATACCTGATATGGACAAATTTATTAACCTCACCAACTCTCTGTGGCCTTATATGAAAGCTGGATAATAAAAGTGCTTCCTTATAAGTTTGTTGAGGGTATTAAATAAAGGAATGCATGTAAAGCATGGAAAATAGTTACTACTCAACAGATTTTGTTATTGATAGTAGTAATACTAGGAAAAATATTTCAAATATTTGTAGAAGTGAAGTTGTCTTTATTCCTTTAGTAATAACCCAGTAAAATCTAATTATTGAGGACATTCAGAGTAACATAATGGTGAAAGAGGACTTGTGTACCACATTGACAATCTAGGCCTCATGCTTCATGGATTAATTTACAATGAATGACTGTTAGTTGTGCACCTACTATGTGCCAGTCCAGGATCATTGCTATCAGTAGGATTTAAAGAGTCAACATGAGGAACACAGTCCCTGATTTAAGGAGTTTACACTCCAGTTGTGAAGCCAGAGCCATATTAAACCAACAAATAAAATAATTAAAAACAGTGGTCAGTACCGTAAAGAAAAAAACAGTATTCTGAGGTAAAGAATATGTTCTTTGGGCAAGAGAATCAAGGAAGGCCTTCCTGAGGAGGTGATCATCATGCCGAGATTCAGTAGATGAGAAAGCCACTATGGAAAACAGTATGGAATTTCCTAAAAAAACTAAAAATGGAACTGCCCTTTGACCTGGCAATCCCACTGCTGGGATTATATCCTAAGAACCTGAAACACCAATCCATAAGAACCTATGAACCCCAATGTTCATAACAGCACAATTTACAATAGCCAAGTGCTAGAAGCAACCTAAGTGCCCATCAGTAAATGAATGGATCAACAAACTATGGTACATTTACTTAATGGAATACTACACAGCAGAAAGAAAGAAGAAGCACCTACCCTTTGTAACAGCATGGATGGAACTGGAGAACATTATGCTAAGTGAAATAAGCCAGGTGGTGAAAGACAAATACCATATGATCTCAGCTTTAAGTGGAACCTAATCAACAAAATAAACAAACAAGCAAAATGTAACTAGAGACATTGAAATTAAGAATGATCTCACAGTAACCAGAGGAGAGGTGGGAGGGGATATTGGGGGGAAAGGGGGATGGGTTTTCAGGAACAACTATAAAGGACACATGGACAAAAGGAGGGTGGAATTAGAAGGGAGATAGGGATGGTGGGGATCGGGGGGGGGAGTGGAGGGGGGTAAATGCAGACAACTGTACTTGAATGACAATAAAGTAATTTAAAAAAAATGAAGAAGATGAAAAAGAGTCAACCATATGAAGGGTAGTGGCACCCTGTGTGCAAAGGCTGTAAGAGGGAAATGCATGTGCTTTATTTCATCATCCTCACTAACAGCAGCAACATCAAATTGTCTTGCTGCAAATTAGGAGTTATAATTTTGATAAATTCATGCTTGTTTCAATTTATTTTTGTCACCAAACTAACTAGTATTTCAAGAAGTTACAAACCCAGTCATTTCAACATATTTAAAAACAGATGACATTTGCATACTTAAAACAAACAAACAAACAATAAGAGCAACAGAACTTTTTGGCTTCTTATTTTGAGAGTGAATGTAATACACCCAAATGTGTATTACATCCTGTGGTCATTGATCCTTGTAAAGGGAGAGGCAGGACCTAAAAATAATAATGCTATAAGTAGGTACTAGGTTAGGAAGCTGTGAAATAGGCATTATGGCGCCCACAGTAATAAATTCTCTCAGTTTTATATTATGCCATATCTGGGTCATCAAAAAATACCCAGAATAAAGTTTTTGTCTTTGGAGAGCCACATATAGGTTGGCCACTTTCCACTGGGATGGTAGATTGCTCTTGGGAGCAAATGTACCATGGCGGGATGAAGACAAGAGTGCCTTTGGAAATAGGAGACAAAGGAATTGGATTCAGAGATAATATCCTCATCCTGCCTTAAAATATGAAAAGTTCAATAACTGCACAAAAATCTCCAAAAAACCTAATAGCACCTCTAATAGCAGTTCTGAAATATACCCCCTCCCCTTAGGACCTAGCAATCTTTCCAGAGTTATGTGCACTACGTTTTCAAAAAGCATTGCCTAGACCAGTGCCTTTTGTACCTTTTTTTTTCCCTGCACCACACCTTTAAAATTGTTTCAGCTCTATAGCTCTGTCATCGTAAATACATTCAACTCTCAATTACCTTCACCAATGAAGGGGAGCGTTAATGCACATAATTGAAATTGGTGAATGAGCTGCTCCATTGCACTGCAGCCAGCTTCTTCTACCCAGTCTGGATATTTTCTTGTGGGAAGAAAAGGCAGGGCCTGTGATCTTGGAAACAGTCTTAGCTGAAAAAGGATCTTGTCTTCCAACACTCTGGTTAGATGAGGAACAGGTCTACATGCCTGAAGACTTTTCAAGTGTGCTTGGAATAGCTGCATGTCACTCTACTGCAAAGACTTTTATCTAGCTCTGAAACTGGAGTTTCATAATCTAAGATGATCTATGTAAGAGCTGCAGATGACTCCTCAAGTAGGTATCAACTAGACACTCCAATATCTATATAATTTTTCATAAGCGTATGACTTAGTTCTGATCTCTAAGAAATAGAGCACAGTCTAGCATATTTCCTTATTCCTATTTTATTATTTTTCTATCATAGGGTATCATCGAACAGATACTAATATCTAGGGCATTTCTCTCCTTGAGGAGTGTTACCAGAGCTATCCAATCAAGTTTTAGTATATTCTTTCAAAATAATTAGTGCCACCAAAATAATTAATGTCAAAAGTTGTCAAGAAAGAACAACCACTTCTGTGAGAGATTCTGGGTGATGATGAACCATAAAAGCAAAGACTGCTGATCTGAAGTGCTCAGTTGGAGACTCACGATTCAATCAAATAGTTCTGTCGGGATCATAACCCTGGAGAGCAGAGCTCAGTCCATTGTAAAGATCATCTCAACCCTGAGACTGAGCTCATGAAGACTGTGCAATCGATCAAAACCTTTTTCTTTCTTTCCAGCTGTTCTCCATCTGCTGCTGGGCTCTTTCTCTTTTTCCCATCTTCATCCAACTTCCTTTCACTTTTACACATCTGTCTCTTCTCATTCTCCCTTGATTTTCTTCTTGACATTATCTTTAACCTAGTTCCTTGATTCTCATTTGCTAATGCCTTTTCTTTTATAAAATTGCTTGCTTCCTTAATTCATGCTAAAAATCTCATTTGATACCTTTCTTAGCTTCCCACACCAGTATTTTCACTTTCCTCACTCCCCTCTGCCCTAACATCCTACATTCTGATTAGATGCCATATGTATAACAAGGTAGACAGATGCTTTGCTGTTAAACTAACGGGCTTTTTAATTTAGCAGAACAGAAACTACAGCTTTCTTTTGTTTGGGGACCTCAGCAATTCATGGCAAAGGGCTCAGGAATACAAATGAGGGTTTTTCTTCTAGCAGCATGGAGTCTCAGCATGTCTCTCTTACTTTCTTCCTTATTTTTTTTGATATGCAAAGTAAAAACCTACACACGTGATGTATTCAGCTGTATTCATAAATACCACTAATACCACTTGGATCTCTGCATACACTATGTTTTTATCAGTGTGGGGCAGCTGGCATATGTATGTTCATAACTTTCAATGTATTTTACCTATTTATTCATATACATATATTGTTAGAAATCCGTGATCATTGACAGTGTTTATTTTGATGGGGGTTTTCCAGTTGCAATTTCCTATCCTCTATCCAAAGTGAAAGTTATTTTTAGTTTCTTTCTGCCTCCCTATGTGTAATTGGATGTGTCTTTTAAGTAGACAGTATAGGCACACAGATAGCCTGTCAGACCACATAGCCAGGTTAGGTCATGCCCATGGTGCTTTTTTTGACAGCTGTCAATTACTCCATTGGGTTCTCCTGGGGCTAGCCCTGATCCAAGAGAGAAATATGTGAAGCACAGAGCCAACAGCCTGGAGGCAAGGCCACCAAGATAAAGGCTGTTCTGTACGGATTGTAGCCTTTGTAGCAGAACTAAGCTTGCATCTCTTAGGGTGGCTGTTTCACCTGCGACAGTGATAGGGCCTCACTGCTGCCCGGTTCATCAGTGAAGTTAAGGAGAAGTGTGGAGTTAAGGAGAAGGTTGCTTTGGGCAGGGTGTCCATGCCATACCCAGACCCTTCATGTGGAGTGTGTATCCCCAACTCATCAGAAGCTCCAGTAGGAATTCAACTGAGGTAACGTTTCAGCATCCTCATATCTTTCTGTGCCTACAGTTTCAGCAAAAGTGCTTGATGCCTTCACCTTCTCATAAGCTTTCCCTAATGGCGAGTGTCAGGTTTGCCCCTTTCTTTTTACTCTTTGCCGTGGGGTTTCTCCTGACTCTGTTAACCCAGAAGTCTTCACTCACTTGCAGCACTGGATCACCAACCCCTCCCATTCCCCAGGTGAGGAAACCAGTACCAAAGGCCTTGCCTTCTGGAATCTAACAGATGCCAGAGGGCTCTTTTTACTGATGCCAATGCTGAGTATAAGGAAGTCTTGTGTTACATGATGGTTTGGAGTTTTTCTGAGTAGTGAAAAGTTGTCATTCATGTTGCAAAATACAATCCTACAATGCTTACCTTTGATTACCTCTGAGTTCTCACCAAATAGACCACAGCCATGGGTGACTCTAAGCCTAGTGCCATGTCTCTTGACTGCACTTTACTCTGTAACATTTTTACCTGACTTTCAACGTTATACTTGATATTTACCACATGTTTATTATTTGTCTTTTTGTTGTTGTTGTTTACTACTGCATGGCTTTCCCTAAAAAAAGCTTCATGAACAGAAATAGAGTAAGTAGTACTTTCTATATATTATAGATGTGGAAACTAAGGAATAGATAAGGAAGTAGCCTTTCCCACAGAGAGATTCAAATCAATGATTACAATTGAGCAGCCAGTCATATTTTCGGATTTTTTTTTTCCTTAGAGGGAGAAAGAAAAATTTCTCCTTTCTGAGTCAGAATTTGACATTCCCTCAAACAGGTGCTGTGGGACTCAGACCAAAAGGGCCACATGTTATGGAGGTGAGGTAGGTCAGGAGATAAATCTCAGCTGTTCAAACAAACAATTGTCAACACCACAGGTCACTTTACAGGCTCTTTGTGTCTAGAGCACCATGCGGTGCTGCTAAACTATTTACTCCTTTTTAATTGAGCAAAACTGGCCTTTTTCTGCCTAGCACTTTTTGGCTTATTCATGCTACGCTTGAAAACTAACACTTGACTTGAGGTGGTGAACATGCAGTACAATATACAGATGATGTATTATAGAATTGTGCAACTAAAACCTGTATAATTTTATTAACCAATGTCACCCGAAGAAATTATATTTAAAAATTAACACTGTGATAGAAATGATTGCCTACTACATGAGCCAAAGTCCATTACCAACAAGGTGCTATGGAAAGCCAACATGTGGGAATGAGTGTGGGCAGGATTGCCAAAAGAGAGCAGGGACCACTGCCCTCCATATAACCTGGCACAGCGCATTGCACATGGAGTTCATAGCTATTGTATCTCTCACAAAAGAAGCCTCTCTGGTCAGTCAGGAGTCCCAAAATATCACTCCTTCAGTTTTTGAGAAGCAGCAGAATATGTGACATAGAAATATCCAAGCATCTGGGTCTAGTCATTCATGCATAGCAGGAAGACCAGTGAGGTCCAAAAACTGGAGCCCTCTGGGAGATCTCTCCCCCTGCCAGGAGCCCAGTCTCCCCCTGGAGCAGGACCCCTGGGGCAGAACCACCAGGGCACAGAAGCCTCTGCTCACTAAGCTATTGTTTTCACTTTGAGTTAGCTATCCCTTCTCTGTTCCTCTCTGAGCTTCCCCCACCCCCACATACTTCAGAACTTCTGTTCACTTTCAAGTTTCTTTTTTTTTTTTTGTTCTTTTTTTAAGATCCATATCTCTTCAAGTCTTTCAAAGCTCCTTTGAGGATGCTCAGAGACACAAAGATACTCCTTTTGGATTGTATTTCTGGGTATTTCAAGGAGGTGGCTGAGAACAAGATGTGTGTGTGTATGTGTGTGTGCCTGTGAGCACAGGCCCCTTGTATCAGCAGGTGCTGGCACTGGCCTGAGAGTGTACAGGGGCTTGTAATGGCACGACTGATTGGCCCAAGGCAGATAACCTGCAGGGTCCGAGGTACAATAGGTTTCCATTCTTATAATGCGCTCATTTTATCACTGTAACCTTGTAGAAGTTATATCACCAATATTCTCTGTAAGATTGTGATAATATATTGCTTATGTAGCTTCATTTTTTCACAGCTAAAGGGAAATCTTGGCTTATTATTTAGGTTATTCTATTGCCTGATCTCCAAATATTCCATCTGCAGATACACAGTTTTTAGATACATACTTCTGTGGCTCCTCAACACTGCACACCCAGATAAGCATAGAATTCTGTAACATGAGAAGACTGAGGTAGTATTCAGAGCCTGATTTCTGGACTCCCAGTTCTACCACTTACTATGGATGAAATGGAAGATATGGTCCTATCTACTGCATAGGGCTGTTTAGGGATTTAATGAGCAGGTACAGGAAGAGCCTTCAAAAGAGTGTCTAATATCTGAAGACAGCCTCATAAACGTGAGCAATGGAGTTATTACTTTATAGAAAACTTTCATCCAGCCTACAAGTCTTGTTTTTCTTTCAACACACCACGATTTTCCTGCTTCAAGACTCCCAAGTCTTTTTACTTGCCCCTCCCTCACTCCCTACCCTCCACTTCAACAACCATCCATGTTTAGCTTTAACTCAGCTTTCAATTCTCACCCACAGGAAGGCCTTCCATGACCGTTGACTCTAAAAAAAATAATCTTTCCTTTTAAGCTCTGTCTTCATAGCTTGTCTGTTATTTATAGTGTTCATCAGAGTTTGAAATTATTGGTTATGTGTCTCTTTAAATGTGTATGATTTCCCCAAGTAGATTGTGATATTCTTATGGACAATAACCATGTCTGTCTTATTGATCATTTAATTCCCTGTCCAAATTTATTCATTTCATAATAATTAAAAGTTTGCTTTATGCCAAGTACTTTTATAGGTGCTGTAGATATAACAATGGAACAAACACAAATCCTTGCCTTTGTGCAGCTTACAATTTAGTTGGGAGCATAAAAATGACAAATAACTAAAATATGTAGTATGGAATATTGATAAGTGTTAAGGGGAATAATAAAGCAAGACAAAGGGATAGGGAGTGTTGGGGAATGGGTTGATATTTTAGAAGGATGCCCAGGGAGTTTTCACTGTGGATAGGTGCAGGAAGAGTAGAAGCGGTAGAGAAAAGAGCAAGTGCAAAGATCCTGAAGTGGGAGTTCGTAACTTTGAGGAACAAGGAGGGAATTGCTGGAATCAAGTCAGGTTAAGTGAAAAGAGTCTAACAGAAAAAGTGTCAGAGATACAACTGAGGACCATATGTGGGGCTAAGAAGGACCTGGCTTTTAGTCTGAGTGGAATGAGGAGCCTTGGAGAAGAAGAGGACAGAATAGATTAGATTTTCACAGGATCATTCTGAATGCTGAGCATAGAACAGCTTGAAGAAGAGGTAGAGCAGAAGCAGAGATACTCTTCCAAGAATTAAGGGGTAATGGAAATTCAGTAAGCACTTGAGAATAAATGAATAAGTAAATACACTTTTGTACATCCTTGGAAGACTGTGAGTCTCTAGGTAGTTAGTTTCAGTGTTGAGCCACCAAGGTTCTGGAATTAGGGCTCTTCATATATCCCTGTTTCTTTGTATTCAGGTAATGAAACCTGTCCTGTCACCATCAACCTCGGAGCTTCGAAAGATAAAATGCTGGCGATGATGGATAAAGCCAGAGAGATTTATGATATAAGAAACTAAGCCAGTGTTGCTCTAAAGCAGCGCCTTGCTTTTGATCTGTGAAACAGGCATTTCTTTCTCCTCCATCACCTACCAGCAAAATGAGCATCATTTTTAATACAGAGGGAAAAATAGGGAGACAAAAAGAAGTGGGAATAAAGGAAAGAAAGTGCTGTCGGTATATGGAGTGTCAGTAAGAGCCATTGGTCATTGGGGCTCTGACTCAGATGAACTCATCTTTTTATTTTTTTTATTTTTGAGACAAAAGAGAAATCTCTTAGGGTTCTCACCACTTATGAATGTCTTTGTTTAGTGTTTCTGCTTCATAAAAATTTGCTAAATATTTAACTACCAGTGTAATGACTTTAATAAGTGATGACAGCAATAACTTCAAAAGTAACTTGGTCTTTGAGGTTTCTAGACCATAATCCATTTAAAAGTCAGTATTACTAAATGGACAAAGACTTGAAACTCTTTTTATACAAAAATATTTCTGATCATTATGTCATAAAAAAGTTCTTTAGAGTTTCATAAAATCAAACACTAAATTAATACAAAATTACATTCAAAGGAAAATCATAATAAATGATGGCTAAAAGACTACAGAGTACTATTTTTGAATCTATGGCAACAGCTCTGTGGTTTCATTAGTAAAACATGCCCAGTTCATTGTACAGAGACTTCCTTACCTCCAATTTTTCTCCAGGTGTTGGAGAAGAGCACTCATGGGACATATGTTGGAAAGGCAAGGAAAGTGTGTAAAGTATTATAGCTTACTGCGTTGATTGCCAAAGAGTTAGTTGAATCTAACCTTTGTTCCTAATTTTCATGATGCAGAAATTTTACCTTTGGCTTTGAATGAATCTATCTGGGTTGAAGATCAGATTTTTAAAATAAAGAATACGAGCTAAAAATGTTGTTGCTGCCAACATTAAGAGAAATATATTAAAAAGGCCATTTGAGCTTTTAAGCCCTGAATATTAGAAGAGATATTCTTCTTTACAGATATACCCATATAGTTACAGAATAAGCATTGAAGAAGTGAAGGTTCAATGACATATTGTATCACAATCCTGTCCTAATAATCTGACCATTTTTATCAATCCCATCTTTCACAAAAGACTTGGATACATTTTCTAAGGCTTTCCTGTTTCCATTTATTTTCCATTAGAGTCAGTGCCCATTTTCTGGAAGATGGTGATAGGTTGTAAGAATGTTCTCTGTGGGAATGATTGAGCACTACGCCAAAGTTGATGATGTTTCTGCCTAATGCCCATATGTCTTAAGTTTCCCAAATGGACATATAAAACATAACATATTGGTGTTTCTTTCAAAAGCCTGAACTTGCAGAATATTTCTGGTCGTAAGCATCACAGGCCAGCACTCATTCCCATCCCATCCACTGTAGGTTATTTAAAGATCTGAAGTAGCAGGTAAGTGGAGGGAAATAATGCTTAACAGGAGGGTGCACAGTAAAGGAGAGGAAGAGAATGAAGTAGACATGAGGACATTGAGAGTGAGTTGCAAGAGAGAAAAGAGGGAAGTGATAAAGATTTTCATTTGCTTTTCATCACTCAATATTTCTGAAAACATTAGTATACTGTGTCAAGTACTGAGTTCCTTCTGCTAGAAATCAAAAGATAAATAGAAATAAATCATCATGTAAGGTGAAGAAAGATTTAAAAAAAAAAAAGAAAGGCAGGGATAAAAGAAAGTAATGATTATAAGGTAATAAAATTGAAATATACAAGTGACTTGAGAGACAGAGAGAGAGAGATGTATGATGAGAGACTGGAGATCAAGAAAAGAGGAAGAGGGAGCTCTAAAAGAAGCAAAAGAGAAAAATTAAAAAGGGACAGAGGCACTTATGACAGCTGGGAATAGCTCGAAAAAGGTCACATATGGCCTCTGGGCTCCCAGCTAGCAAGAGCTATCCTGGGTTGTCAGGGCAGATAAACAAGGGAGAGTGGGATTGAATACAGTTTACTATTTGCTTGTCACCTGGGAAGGGAACCCACATGAATCACACATCCTTCTCATGTTGTCAGGACCTAGAAGGGGACAAAACTTGGTCTCATTAACAAATGGCAGATGGAGAAGGACAACCCAATATTCAGCCTTCCCTAGGAGATGGAGGCCTTGTACTGCATTGGCTACATTCTGGTGTTAGGGACTTTGTTTTTCTTCCCAGTGGAGTTTGTGTGCTGGATTCTGGTTAACCACGGTGACATGGAAGTGACATTCTTTAAAAAATGCAAGAGTTTCCAACCTGAAATATTTGGTGCTTCAGATTATGAAAACAGGAAACAACAACACCAGATTATCTGCCTGGGTGCGGACTCCTTTCTGAAGAGGCGCCTCCCTTTAGGTAGGGAGTAGTCTATGAAAATGGGAATGCAGTGAGCAAGAGAACTTTGATTACAAATTTTCCTCATCCTAGTCAGAAAGCAGCACTTTTAAGTGAAGTCTTGGATAAGGAGAAAATGCACAGATGTGTGGAAATCAACAACAGAGGGTGACATTCAATATAGCTAAATTGTTTTCATTTTATTTCAGATGCTCAGTGCCTTTATGGTTCCCACACATGGTAGGGGAAAAAAATTCTCATCTTGGCGTGAACCGTGAATTTCCCAGCTAGGAGGCATGCCTGTGTAAGTGGGTCTGCCTTATCTGGTCTAGAACGTTCTTAAGAGGAATATAATTTAGCTTCATTGTTTTAAATTTGGTCACCTTGGCAGTGTGCCTGGTGCCATAGCTGTTGCTCAGACCACCAATATGTGATGGGATTTACATATCCCGTTTAAAGGCCTGTGACTTACAGCCCATTGTCTTGGAAAGGGATAATAGGCTGGAAATATGTATTAATTGTTCCACAAAGCTAATGCCCTTGAATTTATCAAAATAAAAGTAAAATAATAGCCATCTGATTATGAGGACATATGATAAAACTCTTTTCTATGTTGGTTCTGGGTTTTTGTGAAAGGTAGAATGGGGTTGGAGAGATGATGGGATTATGAAGCTTTAAAAACAGGTTGGGGGAATCTGGAGTTTTGTATTTTTTTCAGTATTATATTTAAATAATGGTTCGTAGATCCTCAAATCTGTATGCAGCCTACATGACAACAACAAGCAGGAAACTATGTCTAACTAGGTTGCCGTCTTCACCCTGTACCCAGGAGACACCAAGAATGCCTGCTGTTTTCTGGATTTGAAGTCACCAGATCCTCCCAAAGGAGCAAGAGTGACGGGCAGCGAGTGCTGTCATTGTGGAACTGTCATTCCACTGGGTGTTTAGCATGTTCAACGGTGCCTGTGTGCTCTCAGCTCATTGACAGCACAGTGTATTGGAATCAGAAAAATCAAATCAGTTCCTCTTTCTTTCTTCTAAGAGGGCCAGTATTTCACCAGCCCTACACACACAGTAGCCAGATAGGTACCAATGTAGTAAAGGATGTAAAGATATTTTCTTTTAAGTATCGCTTGTGTGAGATAAAAGAGAGGAAATTAAAAAGAAAATGTGATTCCCTTACTTGGTTATGTGCAGACTGGAGGAAAAAACTACAGGTTTCATATAAGATAGCACTTATCTCTACAGGGCATCAAACATTTTAAGGAAATTGGTAAAAAAAATCTGAAAATCGTTCAAATGGGCATTCTGGGATACTCTAATGTTCATGACTGTAAATAAACTGTACAGAATTGGAATGATAAAGCCAAAATGACTGCCCCTTTCCTTTGAATCTTGCGTATCTGATGCTGAGAGACAGATTTGCCGCTGTACTTCTTTTCATGAGGGTGGAAACTGCCTAATTTCCTTTATCAGAGGTGCATCTAAGATGACTACTCAGGGGAGCAGCTCATTCAGCCTGCAGTTCTCTAATTTAAATGATGCACGGGCCAGTGCAGCTTCCCTTCCTTCCTCTCCCTTTTGAAACTGTTTCCGTGTAATTCTACTGCAGAAATGGAAGCACAGGCACACTTTCTGCTAAGGGAGCGTGAGTTTTCTGTTTCCTTGTGACTTTGAAACTCTCGAGTTTTATATTCTCTTTGCTTTTTCTAAAAAGTTACAAGTTCATGGAGATGCAGGGATGGGAAGGACAAATACAGGAAGCAAAGAAAAATGTAGAAAGGAAGGAAGAAAGAGTGCTTGATGACAATATTAAATAAACAGCAGTGAGAAAAGTGAAGAAATCTGCAGCTGCCACTGAATGGAAGAGGAAGAAGTCAACATAACTGTTATGCAAACAGAGAGAAATGGGTAGAGATGAGGGCAAAGAATGGGGGAAGACACCTGGAAATAAAAAGCAAACTGGGATAAGTGAGTGAGCCTCGGCAAGAAACCCATTCTGAGGACAAAAAGTGAGTGGAAAAAAGAAAAAGATGCTGTTAAATGTTGCCCTGAACATAGCTCCATGGATTTTCAAAAATCAGTTAAGTAAAAGAGTTTAGTGTTGGGGAGCAATTCCAATCAATAGTAAGAAACAATAGAAAATAAACTAGATTAACCTGCAAAGAGCAATGCAAAAGTAGCTGCAAATAAAGAGTAGCAAAATAATATAAATTGACCTCTTTCTCCATTCACCAACCCCCACTCTATTTCCCGTCCTGATTTTCAACACATGGAATATATATTTTGATTCATTTTTTGTACATTTAAATATAAGCTTGTGTGCAAAAGAAAAGAAATGTTTAGAAACATTCATCTGTCTTAGGGAAACACCAATTTTAGCTCCTATTTAAAATTTCACATGTATGAGGTCTCTTGGCAGTTATTTAACTCATCATGACAAGTTACAAACTTCAAAAAAGAAACAAAGACTGCAGGTTTATTTATTCTACACAACACATACTCTTCATAAAAAATAAGTATTTATGGAAACTCATTCTTTTGCTTTTGTTTACCTGCCACTCAAGCTTGTCTTTCTGTAATGGACTGTAATGTGAAAAAGCCACAGCTTTATTAATTTGATGCTAGCTGATTTGGTGAAGAAAGGCTGCAAGGGGCGGAAGCTGTTCTGTATAGCATTAAGTCTGAAAAGCCAGCCTATCCATGTTAATCCTGAAAGGCCTTCGCCTCTATCACCCCTGGCACCCATGGCTTTCCTGGGTCTTGGGAGAACAATGTATTGTCTCCGGTCAATATCTAGGGACGCACAGATGTGACTAACATCCTTGCTCCTCTGGGGACTGTAGTTTTGGTTCGCTAACAAGACGGGAAGTTGATCAAAGAGGGAGAGCCCAGCCCTGGGTTATAAACTGTTTCCTGGAATTGTGTCTTTCTTCCATTGGTTCTTCAAGCCAGGGTGATAGTAGCTGGGCTCTCTGGAGCTCCCATGGTCTTTCTCTTTTTCCTTGACATGTAACTTAAGCAAAGCTAGGCTCCTCAAGGTGAGGTGGGAAGAGGATCACTTGCAGTTACAACCACAGTTTAAACTGCACTATTATACCCACTATTGTCTCCATGAAGCATTTTTCATCTTTGGTAACTGAAGTCTCTCACCAAGAAAATATACCATAATCCATTTATATTTGGTATTCTATAGATAAAGAGCTATACGTAGTATTTGATTTACTCATGTATTAGCCACAATTTACCCATCCCACCAAAATTTTTCCATTCCTACTAGGAAACTATGGGTGTATGTACGACTCTATGTGTGTTTGTATATAAATAATAAGAGTTTACTTGAATGCATAACCCTGGAAGGAACTGTGGCATATGGAGAATACTGGCTTCTCCAGGTAAATGGGTGAAATTTGCTCAAATAAGCTAGACTCTTCCTCTGGAAATGGGATGGATAATATTGTTACAAAACAGACCTGAGGGGTGGGAGTGAATGATGTACAATAACCAAACGGGCCCGCCCTTGTGCTCCGGGAGTCCCCTATCCTGTGCTAGGTTTGCCTTGCTTGCCACCAGGGAAAGACATCTCTCAATCTCTGAAAGACATCAGAGATTGGTGAAAAGGAAAGGGGTTATTTATTTAAAGAGTTATACAAACTTAAGAGTAATGACTTAATGTTTTCACTGAGATCCCAAAGTCCTTTAGAATACTCACAAACACACAGTCCTTCCTTCCCCCCTTTGCCCAGTCTGGGGTATCATATCTCAGAAAAAGAAATAGAAGTCCATGTTACTTCTTTGCCCAAGCCACGTGGTCCCCCCAAAAAAACATGGTCCCAATAAGACTCGTGGTCCCCAAAAGACGTAGCATGGCCTCCAAGCCTTGGTTTAAATTGCAGTGCCAATCTTCCTATGCTGAACAATTTCTGACTCCTCCCACAATTGGCCACAGCTGCCAGCATTCCCATATTTTTCCAGCTTTACTGGGCTGCTATAGTAAGTCCAGGCAGGTGTGGCCCTGTAGTGTGGAGCAAATCATCTCTAAGCTCTCACACAAGCTCTGTAACTAGAGAGAGTGGCCTCTCAGTTACATCATGGGTTGAAGTCATTCCCATCCCCCTGGCTCAAAGCATGGCCACAGCTGTTTAACATATCTATGAAACCAGTTAAAAGTTATAGATATGTTAAATGACCTTTCTAGAGGTTATCTGCAAAACTGTTATTCGAAACAACTCTCAGTGGCCCTGCTCCATGTGTACCATCCCCCAGTTCAGACTTGTGGGGGTGAACTCATTATATGTATATTTATTTTCTGGACACTGAGTTCTGGACCCCATTATAAATCCCTATTTAGGTGTCCCCCGGTCTGCACCCTGTCATAATACCACTCATATTGTACCTCAGTAAAAAGGTCTGGCACTGCTCATGAGACAGCAGCTCTTCATGCCTTTGATTGCTGAGCCTGCCTTAGGGAAGAGCTGTTTTCTCAACAGACAGAGTATCTTGCCTGAGTTTCAAAAACAGACATGTCTAGTGCCCTGGCCTTTTCAGGAACCTTTGGCTGCCCACCCTCCCATTCCTGCTCAAACAGCTCCCTCTTTTTTTTTAATTTTTAAAATATATTTTATTGATTATGCTATTACAGTTGTCTCATTCTCCCCCCTTTCCCCCCTCTGTCCTGCACCCCCTTCCCATCCTCAATCCTCTCCCTTAGTTCATGTCCATGGGTTGTACATATAAGTTCTTTAGCTTCTACATTTCCTATACTGTTCTTAACCTCCCCCTGTCTATTTTCCACCTACTGTTTATGCTTTTTATTCCCTGTACCTTTTCCCCATTCTCCCCCACCTCTCTGCTGATGCTCCCTCTTACTCAACATTGTCAGCTTCTCTAAGATGGATAGGGAAAAGCACAGGGACCCAAAATAAGGTGTCTAGACTCCCCACTCTCACCTTATTTAAACCTGGCACACATCAAAGAAACACAGCCTAGGCTATGGGAGGCAGTTTCTCTGAAAAAGGAAAAGAGAAATCATTAGCATTTTTTAAATGAAATTTTTAAATTTTTTTTTAGGGATAGAAGAATGACAATCTATTACCTAACTTAGCTTTTGAAGGGTATTACAAAATGAAGGAATGCGAATTAACAAGCACCCACGGGAGTGAAATGTCTTGGATTGATCAAAAGAAAAGTAGAAAAGAAACTTCTAAAAGGTAGTGAAGGAAGGAGGTGGCTACAAGGCTGCAGCAGGCTTGGATCAGGACTACAGCCAACCTGAGTGACATATACAGGCAGATCTTAATAGGATTGGACCCAAAATTTTCCCATAACTGAAATTTTGAATGTGTATGCATACTATATACTAACTTTCAAATCCAAAAGCTGGTTTGGGGGGAATGTGGGAACATCATGTGTTGTAATAACGCAGCCACGCCACACACACACCTCTACCACCACCATGCAGTGGCAACTGGAGAGCTAAATGCATAATAAGTGGCTAAATTTGAAAATGTGGAATAATAATGTAACAAGCATAAAGAAACTTTGGCAATAAGCACTATATCAACTTCACAAAGGACTGGGAGCTTGTCTTCTCTCATGTTCTTTGGAATTTATTCTTTATACTCCCCTATATTATAGAAGTGTATAAAGTGTTTGGAGGATATACAATTTGTATGAAAGAGGCTATAGAAAAGAAAGATGATTCATCCTAAACATATATAACCTGCAACCTTTTTCTTCTTTTCCAGTATGTCACAAAGGAGGAAAGTGAGCCTTACCTGATATACGGTATTGGGCTTAAAAGTCAATGAGAATGGTTCACAGGGATCAGCAGCCAATATATGCTTGTAGGTTGTGTATTAATTTGAAAAATATTTTCAGATGGTTTATAGTGAGCAGTCTCAAATCAATTGCAATACGATTATTATTAGGAAAAAAAACAAAAGACTGAATTCTGTCTCTTGTGAAGGTTAAGCTGAAGATATACCTGCCTGTTTGTTTCTGTAGTCCTGCCTTTTTAAAATGTTAAAGGGTGAGCCCTAAAAGGCAGACAGAGTAAAGGGGGCAGCGAGCAGATCTTCCCTCCTCCCCAAGGTCACATTCTTCCTTAATGACTCTCCTCTTCAAGTTCCAATATAGAGTGCTGGTGCGAAATGGCCTCAGTGTGGTCTGAACTTGGAACTTTTTCTAATTAAATTTTGAAGTGTATAGTGTGTTTTCATTTTGGTTTTCTAATTTGATAGGTCTCATTTGTGTCATTACTATGGATTTCTTAAACCCTTGCTTCGGTTATTAATTTCTCAAATTGTCCCAGGCCCAGTTGTTACGCTTTGATCTACACATAACAGAGAAGAGAATTGGAGAAATTATCCAGAGAATTTAAGTTCAAGTATCAAAATTGTCTGAAAAAGCCTCCATTTGAGATAAAGTGTTTGGTTTACATAAATTACTTGTGTGATGCCTTGACCCTCCACTTCTCTGAAGGCAATCATACCCTTAAACGTCAGGGAACTGACTCTCCTAATGATTTAGAGGATATCTGGGAGTGGGGATTTACAGTTACAAGATTGTAACTCATGATTTCAATCTGAAAGAAACCCTGTCATGTCAGGAAGGTCAGTCATATCTATTGAGCAGTTTCCTGTGTAATCCAAAAGAAACCTTCATAGATCACTTCTCATTTGGCTCTACTATGGGGCAGTAGGTGAGTTACCCTGCTGATATAAATCTTCAGAGGGCTCCTCTTCATAATTTATGACAAACAGGATCCTATATCCATTGGCCCAAATAATTGACTGAATATTGCTTATGAAATTCTGTTTGCTATGATATACTGAGTGAATTTGCACTTTTCTTGCTAGCTTAAAGAGGTCAGGTTAACAAATCCTATAGAAGAACTATAGCAGAAATCTGGAAAACTGAAGCGTCCTTTATCTCACAGTATCTCTGGGTCAGTTCTTGCCTTTAGTTGAGGACATCAGGAACACTGTTGCCTGTAGTCTCTGATGGGGGAACAATGTTCCATTTTTTGAGGAAGAAAGGACTTTCCTCAACTTACATATTGATCTGGGACTGAGCTCCTCTTCCCAATATGCCCTGTGCCCATGACCCCCTTTATAAAGTGGATTTGCTGTGACTTGCTGAGAGAAGGACTAATAATGAATCTGAGATAATGAGGCTTCTGTACAAGGTATACATTTTAAGTTGTCTTGAAAAACCAGAAATGAGAAATCTTTGGAAATAACACCTCAACATAGTCAGTGGCTAGGAGCACAGGTGTGAAGTGGGGATGCAGGTAATGTGTAATTGTGTTATTTGATAGCGGTGGTTATCATTGGAGGACACAAGTAAAACCCTTACTTGAAAATTAATAAGCATGTGTACATTACCTCAGTAATATGTTGTTCGAAAATTATGAAAAAGAAGTTTCTAGTAAAAAGCATTAAACATTTCATTCAGGTTCACACAGAGAAAAAAATCTATACTAAAATTTTTTGAGGTACTAATTTAACTAGCTAAGTCATACTACCTATTTTTATTAACTTTCATTATTTTTTTCTGAAAGAGATCAGGTCTCCTTTATATAAACTATATGCTATATAATGTTAACACTTTAAATACTTCATTACCAAAAGTCCCCCTACCTGTAGTGCAACCAGCATAGGTCAAAAGACAATTAAGATTAGTGGATCATATGTTGGCAGGACCCATAACGCTCTCTCCTGAGTACTAGAAAGTTAATTAGATAATGCCACTGCATTTATCAGAGGCTTTCAGCACAAAATATACAGCACACTTGCAAATGGGGGGCTTTCCTATTTTTTTTCCTCCATGTTGGCTTTAGAAACTTTTTGGTCCGAAATGTGGATGCTAATAATAGACATAATCACATCCCTCTAATTGACCCCCAGGCACCCTGCTGGATACTGGGGATACAAAGATGATTAAGAGGCAGTTTCTACTTTTAAGAGAGGCAAATATGAAAAACATGACCACATTTGGTGGTAAGTTCCATAACAGAGGAGAGTTCCAGGTGCCTTTGGAGTACATTTCAGGGTGTACACTACCAGGCTTAAAATGAGAGATGGAAGAAGTGTAGAGATAAGTAAGGGGAGGCTTCATTAACAGGAAACTTTTCTCCTGAGAGATTAGTAACAGCTCCACCTATTGCCATGGGAACAGTAGCAAATGTGAAGTGAGGGGGTGAAGAAGGGGATAAAAGACATTCACTCAAGTAACTCTCTATGAACGGAAGCGGGGAGATAGGCCAGAAGATAGAAAATTCTTGAGTATATTTATATTCTGAGAGAATGAACCATTAGAGAGGGAGAATTTGAAAATATAGGAGAGAGAGAAAAGAGGTGGTGCAAAAAGACCTGGGCGGGGGGCGGGGGTGGTGTTGGAGAGGGAGCATAAGGAATACAGAAAGAAGGACTAGCCACTGACATGACTGAGGACCCCAAGTCCCAACACTGAATGAGGAAACATGAGTCACAGCCCCATTCACACACATCTGCCAAATAGAGTATGGATTGAGAACCCCGTTGTGGAAGTGATTTCATACCACTGCTATCAATGTAACCCAGACACTGGAGTCTGTATCTTCATTTGTTGCTTGTTCTACAACTGTGTCTGAATAATACCACTATCACTACCAGAGTAAAGAAAGTAATCACTATTAGCTATGGACTTAGATTTATTGACATTCTCAGATAATATTCATAGAGACACTACAGAGTGCTATCATATTGGGTACTTAAAAATAGGTTAAGCGTTGGGGGGGACTCCCATATAATACCCATTCCAGCAATCACAGGCAATCACTGCAGACACGCATTAAACAAAAAGGAAGTTTAAGATGAGCAGACAGACATACACTTTTGAAGGAGGATATCACAATGTTCAGAATGTTATGCCCTAGCTTTGAAATGTATTCTAAGGAAACAACCTAAATTTATTTTATCTCAGAATGCATGACTTATTTTATTTTACTTATTTTTAATAGTACATGTTTATTGTATGTTTTCCATTACCACTTATCCCCCTTATACCCTCCTCTGCCTACACCCACCCCCTGCCCTCTGCAGTCACCACACTGTTGTCCATGCTCATGAGTCCATTTTCTCTTTTGCTTGATCCCTCCACTCCCACCCCCACCGCCAGAGCTGTCAGCCTGCTCTCTATGAGTCTGTCTCTATTTTGAACATTACACTAAGTGAAATAAGCCAGTCAGAGAAAGACAAATACTATATGATTTCATTCATATGTGGAATCTAATGAACACACTGAACTAATATGCGTGGCTTATTTTATGAAATGCCAGTTTGCTGGATGAGGAGAGGAGATATAATTTTGTCTAAAACAGTATGCATGGTATGAGAGCTAGATTGCAAACTATGTATCTAAAACTTCCATTTTTAGGTTTGGAAAATTAACCCTATGTAACTCAACCACAGTGTTAACCTTTGGAGGGACACAGACAGGATCAAACAAGTGCTTGATCCACAGGAAACTTGCAATCAGGGCAGAGTTTCCCAAATTGCATTATGTAGAGTTATGAAACATTGCTGTCCTCTAACATGTTGTTAGGTATTTGATCAGAAAAGGTATTCTATGGTCCAGCATGACATTCCCTAAGGATTCATTAAAAGAAAAATTAATTTGCTGTGGACTTCCAAAACCTACACTATGAATACTACTTGATCACAGTGAATCATCAATAAGTGGATTTCCTTCAAAATGTACCTCTAAATTTTTAGAACATGGAATAGTTTTCCTTCATAAAAATACAAGCAATATCTTGTACAATATAAAGATACTTTTTAATGTAATCCCAGCCCCATAGTAGCTAGGTCACCACAATGGGAGCACAGCTGCGACAATGTTTGCCCTGCAAATAAATATATGGCTGAACTGAATGACTGAAAAAATGGGCACTGTTCTTTCAACTAAAGAGGGTTGGTATAATATTGTAAAATGGAATTGACCACTATCCAGTGAGTTCTTCTAAAATAAATACAATCCAGGTAATTCAAGCCATTGTTAATATTTTTTCTACATAAGTGTTTCTAAACGGATTCATGTAAATCATAGTCCCAGTTTTCCCTTGGCACATAAAGAGACAATGTTTTTCCTTGCCTTTTTGATCAAGGACCACAAATAAATGAGGACTAGTGAAGCTCAAAGTAAATATAGCCAAAAAAGAATAGCAAACAAGTGGAATCTCAGGTTTTCGGGTGACTGGTCTATTAGTATCTGTTCCTTTTTTCCTTGTGTCCTGATGAGACTGCCATCCTTACAGTGTCCTGATGAGACTGCCATCCTTACAGAGTGTGGTTCTAATTCAATCCTTCTCTGCTCCTCCACTAAACCCACTTAACAGGGTGGTAGTCTGGTTTTCAAGTAGATTTGGATATGTGGGATTTTTAAAGGGAAATATTCATGACATAATTTTTTTTTCTTTTTGTACTCCTGACCTTCAAGTTTTCATGTTTAGCAATTAAATGAAATTTGAAAATGGCCAGTTCTACATACCAAATTAATTGGTTAAGTGGTACTTTAAATATTAAAGTTTGTCTTTGATAAACATTTTTTCTCTTCCTTCCAAAGAGTGTGTGCCCATTAAAACTCAGGAACTCTGCTACCAGAACAAACCAATAGCCCATTCAGTCTAAAATCCTAATTCCAATAGCAGTTAATAGTGAATGCTTCAGAGGAAGGTGGAAACATTTAATAATAATCTCCATCCAGTGGAAAAACCTCTGCCTCCTGCAGAATGAATACTTACGTATAGCAATGATATGTAGAATGAATCTGGTTTTAAGCAGGTAGCCCCAGTCTTTAGTTAATACACTACATTATTTTGAAATGTGTTTTTGTTCAAGTCGATACAGAACCAGTGGTGCAAACCTGATCCTAAAATGAACCAAGCTACTAACCAAAAGCTAAGAGATATAAATTTACTGATTATTTTGCAGAAAATTTCTGTTCTCCTTCAAGAATTTTGGTGGCAGTTACTCTATCTTATTCATCTTTTTTTTTGCAATTGTCTCTTGTAACACAGTTCCAGAATGTAGTTGTAGAATCACATCAAATATGATTTAGTCTTAAAAAACAGAAATATTCACTGTTCCAGGTCTTCATGTATGCAAGTATGTGTATTAAAAAGTCAATATACATATGCAAATATATGGACTTTGTATTTGCATAGAATGTACATACATATTTCATACCTATAGTATTTTGATAGTTTCAACATCAGTTTCCAACTTAAACATAAAGTTATTCATGTCTTCTTTAACTTTATTTTAAGTTGAGGGATTTGCAAATGGAGGGAAAGAAAAGAAAAATTTCGTTCTATTCATATGTGTAGAGTTCAGGGCATTATAGGTTAAGGAAATTGTGATATATTGATTTCCACTATAAAATGTGTTCACATTATTGTACATCCCCAGAACCAGACAATGCAATTAATTCAAAACCTGCGCATTGGGTTTGACAGACCAAATGGTCTTTTTGGAGGATAAATGTTAAAAATGTCAACTCCATAATATCGTAAAACCTGATTTTTCTATACTAAGGATACCACAAACCATTTATTGATTTTTTTTAAAAAAGAAAAATAAGAAGAATGATGTACCAATTGAATAGGAAGTTGAACAATCCAAATTACAGTTATGAAACTGAAGCATTGGATCTGACAGGACCACTGATTGCAAACAACTACCAGAAAATGCGAGAGAGTAGTTGCCCACCCACAAACACACATACCCAAGCGCATGTCTCTTAAAGCAATGCAGTTGCTAAAAGGAACAATCACGGAAAGCCAAGGGCCAAATTTTGTTACCTGTTTATTGTAATCATATTGAAATATATTATAGATTTCAAGGTTCACCAGTAGCCAGTGGCCACTGAGGGAATTTTGTTTCAATTGCACTCTCTTATTGAATGGACTAACCACCCAAAATCTGTATGTAAAATGAAATTATAATTTATTGTAGTAGATAAAAACTGATCTCTTTCTGCTCAGCAGCATAATCTTTACTATGTGAGTTAAAATTTATCCACGATCATCCAATATTTATTGATTGTCCATTTGATTAATAATATTATATAAAAATGCTCCTAGAAAAGCTTGTTGAATGAAACACCAAAAGACTTCATATTTAGATATAGAGAGGATTGGGGAGTTTGTTAAGCAAATAACCGAGTAGTGATCATATTGAGAGAAAACAGGTTATTTCTGAAAGATATATGCGTAAAAATTTAACTCACTCCTTTATCTCCACCCCATGTAAGGTATGGGAGTGGAACTGCATACTAGGCAAGGACCCTGATTGCCAATGTGGGGAGGTGAGGACTCTGTGAATGATGCCCTGTCTGGATAGTGAGAGAACATTTGTGAAATGTTGACATCATCTGAAGCCATTCTTAGAGGAGGTGAGCTTGCTTTCTTAAAGCAGCATAAATCCTCCTCTTCTAAGAAATGGGTTACTAGCGGTGGCAGGAGCAGAAGAGGAACCTCTTGCAGATCACTTATATTTTGTGTTGTTTGGGGGACATTTTCACAGGAAGAAGTGAAACCTGCTTCTTATCTACTGTCCCTCTATAATGGCAAAAAGTTTGTAAGGACCTTTAATAATGAAATAAATGGAAGTTCAGTTTCTAACCCACATGAATTCTGGGTTCTGTTTTCCTATTAATACAGAAGAGCTGCTGCTGCCATGGGATACTGACAGTGACCCATTCAAGGTTCAGCAAGGTCCTCCAGAACCAGAGCCCAATGTCTCTATGTAAAATTAAGTGGAATTTCCTGCCACTCATAGGGTCACTGAAATATGGGCTATTTCCACACTCCCTATCTGTAGTGTCCAAGGAACTGTGAAGCATTAACTCTTTGACCCCAGTTCCTAATGCTGCCTGGTAGACATCTCCCATACCACAGGAGCTTAGAATGTAAAAACCACGCATCTTCAATCTTATAACCTGGGTTCAGAGACACTTTATCTGATCATTCTACCATAACTTTCCATGACCCCTCATGACCCACACTAGCTACCTGATAGAATTGTGCTTTTTGTTGGCACACTACACTAATCACTAAATTGTTAGCTCCATCCCACCAAAGTTCAATGACAAAAGTCCAGGACACATTTTCTTCTAAAATGTAAAGGCTAAGACTCTGATCAGCCAATAATTATCTTCATTGTAAAGAATTCAATAAAAGGCTTAGGTAATAACAATAATAAATATGCAATTGAAGTATCATTAAAATATAATATAGTTGCAGAGAGTTTTAAAAAGTACCATAGAGTTTTTTCAATAACTTTTGTGATTGCATAAAGATATATATCTTCTTCAGCTCAAAACTGGGAAATTAGGAGAAGGTATGAAGGACAAAGCTCATTCAACCCATTATTCTGGGAGAATCAGTTTCCATAACAACTGGCTTTATTTTTTTATTATATTGCCATGTTATCTTTTCTTGTCACTATTAGAAAGTCCCTTGCCATAACAACAAGTAGCATGTAAAAGGCTGCCAGATCTTGTTAGTAAGTCACAGAATCTTTTGCTTTGCAAGCAAATGTGTTATCCTTTAAAAAGATTAAAAAAAACATATGAATGGCATTTGACTAGGTAACATTTCACTAAATATCTGTGGTGATATTTATTTCTTCCTTTATTTAAAATCCATATTTTTAACTGCTTACTTAGAAATGGCAAGTAAGTAGTACCCTATGAAGTTAGAGATTCATCCAGGAAAAGAGTTCATTTTATGTTGTTTTATGACTCTGTTCTGCATGGTGGCATCAATATTATAATGCTCATTTACCCCACACAGTTCTAGCAGTCTCTCTCATATTAGTGGGGTGGGAGACAAAAAAAAACAGCATGATGTTGGATGGTTTAGAAACTCTCCCAAATTTATGAATATGTAATGTATCACCATTTTGCATGAGAAAATTAACATGCAGAAAAAGTAATCTAGAGTAAAATCCCATTAAAGGGAGGAATCCAATTTTGAATCTAGTTGCTTAGGTTCCAAAAGGCTGATTTCTTTCTAGACCAACTTGCTGAAAACCACATAATTCTCCTGCTCTTATAACTAACACCCTCCCAGATGTATAGCTTTTTACCACTGGCTTAGTTCATTAAAGTTTATGGTATTTTCAAATGTGTTTGAAAACTATAATTTGTATGATGTAAGTTTGTATACAGATATCTCCTACTTTCTTTTTCTTGCCTCCAAGTCAAATCTGATGAATCAACAACAAACAGATTGGTTACCCATGTAAAATGACCCCATTTAAGAATGTTAAAGCAGAGGTGGAAAAGCTTAGGTTATAGAAGTAAACAGAAAGTAAAAAGAAAATGCAGATATGAAGTAGATCTCTCCTCAGATTGTATCTATTTTGAAGATCAGTTCAACTTATTTGATCATAAACTTTTAAAGGAAATACAGTGTCAAAGTTGAATCCTTAAGCACCAGAAACATGCATGCCTATTAATTCATCTTACTTAGCATATCACAGGGGAGGACAGCACAAAGAGATGAGAGATTTCACTCAAAGTCATAGGAAACACATGTACTTTTAAGGCATTTCTTTTGTTTTAAGATGTTAATTTTGTTAGCAGACAATCAGTTTGTTTGTTGAGACTGGGAAAATAAAAGGAAGGGATTTGTTCTTGGTCCTCGAGAAGAATGTACTCCATGGAAAGACAGACATGCAAACAGTCACAATATAACTTCATATGTACAAATTGCAATGGATGCAGACTTATTGGGGTTCCCACAGTTTCACAGAAGAAATGATTTCTGTACATGGAAGATGCTCAGTAAATATGTGTAGAATGAATGACTGCAAGAATGTATGGTTTCATCTGCATTTTCTGCTGCACTAATTTACATATGCATCCAGATGTGTCTGAAAGTCTGAAGATTATTTCTGGGTACAGTGGCACAGTAATGTTAAGGCCAAAGTTACAGAAATAAGCCTGCATGTTTTTCAACCCAGACTCTGAACTTACAGACTAATCTCAGAATTGGAGAATTTGATAGTATAAGTCCTCTTTCTTCTTCATCAGACTGATTATACTTTGTAGCTCTCAGATGAGTATTTTGCAATGTTTTGACAACTTTATTACTCAAGCTTAATTTTGCTGCATTTGTTATGAAAATTTTATTCCATGCTGGCAAAAAGTAACTTGCATTCCCAAAGAACAGAAACAAATTAATTTTCTTTCTTTTTACTTGCTTAGAGATTTATTTTATTTTTAGGATTCAGTGAATAATACTTTCACTTTTTGGCAAAACAATCCTTACATGGAAAACCAGATGGTAGGGATCACTACATGACCAGGGTTGCTATGGATTGGCTTGCTCTTTGAAGCTTTTGGAGAGAGGTCAGAGACTGACTGAACTGATAAACAGCTTCACATTATGGTTATTTCTCCCTTCATTGTCACAGAAGTTTTCTATCACATGTAAAGAGTTCACATGGAGCTTAGACACAAATTTCACTCAAATTGTGTCCATGCTGAAGAGTATGATTTTAGAAAGGAGTAGAGAAGAAGGATCATGAGGGACAGCAAAAGTAGCAATGTTTCCCAGAGAAGACTAGAGGACGCCTAGTCCACTTTAAAAAAGAATTACTGAAAGCACCATACAGGCCAATTGTCCTATGTGCCTACTAAGAACAAAAAGTCTGTTAAGTCCATAGCCTCACTGATATAAAAAGTGATCATAGTAACAAACAGGCTACCAAGAGAGATATTTGAATCATCATCTTAGAGTATTCTTAAAATAAATGGAAGCTATATTCCACCCAGGACCTCATAATTTTAGCCACACAAGGATGCTTTTCTTTACTCCAATTCTTGACATTTCTAGGTA
Organism: Tonatia bakeri; assembly: GCA_004024845.1. Taxonomy (NCBI): domain Eukaryota; kingdom Metazoa; phylum Chordata; class Mammalia; order Chiroptera; family Phyllostomidae; genus Tonatia; species Tonatia bakeri. The sequence goes on from PVIA01000188.1 coordinate 480,780, forward strand.
TGGAACTATTTTTTTTTCTTTCTCTGTAACAATGATCATAAAAGGAGTGGGAAAGAACTGCCACCCCCAGACTTGTTCCCTGCGGTGCCCCAAATGTCATCAATCTACCAAGATCTAACAAAACTGTGGGACCCAGCTTGAACATCATTAGTATGTCCCCACATACTACTTTCAGGCATTATTATTAATATCTACCTGAATATGCAAGTGAGCCTTCCAGTTCTAGATTTCTGCAATGCTATAAAAAAGAAGAGTCTATTGATTATTTGTTTGAGATGGAAAACTAATGTACTTTTAAAAGAAATTATTTCTGTTTGTAGTAGCTAAAGAAATAAAACCATGAGAGACAATGGGGATGTATGAGGGTAAATAGGAAACAAGAAACAGATAAATTCAAAATAAAGATTTGAAGTAGGGCTCTGAAAATAAAGAGTACTTCATAATTGCTTACAAAAGAACAAATAGCTTCCAAGATGTATTGTGAATAACCTGCCATGAAAATGTCTTATTCATTCTATAGAGATGGCTTCAGAAAAATGGCAGCAGTGTACAACAAACTTGTTGAGAGGTAATTATTGTATGGGCAGATTAAGCTATGTTTCAAAAATAACCAGTGTTTCTTCAAGATCCCTTAACTCCAAAAATGGGTCAGAAACAGGTTGGTCCCAGGGAAGAGAGTAGGGACATAAACATAGATGAAAATTAACAATCTGGAGTGAAGAATTATGTTCCATGTGACTCCAAAATCTGGTCCCAGAGAAAGGTAATGCATTTTGGAAATAGGCTCTGGTCCTAGGGCCATGCTATGCCCTCATATAGCTTGATGTGTGTCCTGGGAGTCATAAGGGGTAGTGAAATCTGAAAGATTTTTTTCCAGAAACAAAGTTGTGATCTGTGACATAATGAATTTTTAATATGACAGTAATAAACTCTTATAAATGACCAATTGAGAAATTTTATGTGTATGTGTTTATTTGGAGGGAGGGAAATTTGAAAGAAAGCACAGGATGAGAAGGATAGAAAGAGATGGAAGAAAACAAGTTGAAACTGTGGTCACTTAAATTATTTATAATATGACTTTTACATGAATCTTATTTTTGTGTTTTATATAATAGTAAACAAGAGGAAAATAACTATTCAAAAAACAATAATTAAATCATAACACTTTGACAAGCTAAATGAGTCTACTTTTCCAAGAATAAAACCTTGAAGACTTGAATTTAGATTGTGTTTTGTACATGAAATGTCCTTTACTTTTTATCTCTAGAACAACCCCACAGAAAATATCCTTAGCACAAGACCTGACATACTGTAAAAGCTCAGAAAAACGTTGATGATGCAGATGGCAACAGGATGATGAAAGGGGAACCAGATTGGGAAGGGTCTAGGAAATTAAGGAGCTAAAAAAAAGTGGTACCTTATGGTCCTTTGGGAGTCACTGAGACAATTAATTATAGGAATATCATCAACAAAGTACACCAAAATGTGGATTATGGAAGGAAGCCATGGGTAAGATTATTCAGGGCTAGTGGGGTGAGATGATCTTACCTCTAGAAGCTGAGAATGGAAACCATTCTCTCCTAGCAGGAATGCAGGTTTCATGGTTAGAAATTGCAGAGTGGAAATAAGAGATCTATTAAATGTGTTGCTTCCCACCCTAACCATTCACAGTTTATCATTTCTAGCTACTGTGATTATTTTGCATGAAGCACAAAGATGGCAATCTGACAGATTTTTGAGCTCTGAGACTCCAACAGATTGAGGTTGAATTCTTTCTTGTTTGTCAAGGCAGCAGAGCACGCCCCCGTCAGTCAATGTGCCTTTTTTTACCTTGTTGAAACCATTTCTGCTCTATGCCAGTGTCAGTTGCATTTCTCAGATATGGCTCTAAAATACTGTAACAAAAGTTGCTATTTAATTTGAAGTTGTTTTGGCAGGTGAGCTCTGCTGTTGTAAATTGTGATTCAAAATCAATAATTTACCGAGGAACAAGCCCTTGCTGAAATATGAATGTTATTTAATGTCTAAAAAAACTAAAAAGCTATGCAGTCAATCATTTAATCAGTCTGATGACAATATTTGTTCAGTACCTACTAGCCATTGAAATCATAGCTTGTGCTTTGGAGAAATACAGAAGAAAAATGTTGTTTCCTCCCTCTAATGAATTTCTCCATTTAGGAAGGCAGAATATATTCAAATAACTAAGAACATTTTCTGCATTATTTGATTTTGTAAGAGAAGAAAAACAGTGAATACAGAATACTAGAATGTGGTTCATTCTTAAATAAAAATGCAATTAGGTGAGTGAAAGCCAAGGACATTGTGCAGTGACAAGTGTCTCACTAGTATATTTCTATGCAATATGACACAGCTCATGAGATTGCAAATACTAAGAGCAAATGAGTATAAATAAATTATATTCCTCTTACAATGGAATAAAGCTAGGTATATATTTCAGGTAGCTACTTTCTTTAAACACCTAAAGTTTCTTTAGAGAACTGAGGATACCTGGCTGAATACAGCAGCTGGCATAGAGATGTGTGAAAGTTCCCAGCAAAGTAAAGATGCCTGATGTGGATGGGGCCACAGTGAAGACATGGCAGCCGCCCACTGTGCTTCCTATCCTTCCAGAACAGAGGCCGCCACAATTGTTGAAGAGGAGAGCTTGAGGGCAGTTGATAATGGAGCACAATGGCTGGGTTACTCCAATGGTCCTATGGTAAAGGTTAGAGTGATGACTCTACAAAGCAGTTCATACCTGGCTTGAATATCTCTGTAATAAAGCTCTATTGTTGGGAAGGCATAAAACGTAGGGGAAAAAGAGAAGAAAAGAGAAAATGGCTATGTTTTGGCCCCTGCCATAGGTTTGACTAATAATCTTGAAATCTTGGAATGAATCTAACTGTGCAGTAGATGTTTCTCAGCCCTGTTCACCAATCTTATTTGTTCTCCAGAAGAACTTTTTTTAACATGTGTCTACTTACATGTTTCCCTGTCTTTCCTGCTTTCTGATACAACTCTTTATCTTCATGCTTATCCAGCCATTCCCCTTGGCAAACACTTGAGCAAGTTTTTGAATCTTCTGAGTCTGTTTTCTGAAGTCATGATTTGAGGTGGGTGGTACTGGAGGTAGGTTATATCAAATGCCACCTAGAATCAACAGATGGGGCGGCCCTCTTGACTGAGAAGGGACTCTCAGGCAAATCAGTCGTATTCAGCCCTGTTTGACAATGCCAGAGCTTTGTTCAGCATGTTATTTGATTAGCAGGTGTACAATGAAAAATGAACCTCATTTAAGAATTCTTCATTGAAGTTGGGGCCATGAGAGGACCACATGTGTTTGAGCACTTTGAAGATACTAGCACTCTGTCTTCAGCATTTCCTCTTTGATACTTATGTGGTAGGTGATGTATTTAATAAGAATGTCTTATATTAATATATACAATTCCATTTAGAAAGTATTATTAATATATAATCTGTTGATTTTTATTCTTGTCACATTCTTGTATGATAGGTAAGTTAGACATTATTATCCGTACATTATAAGTACAGAGAATTAGCCTCAGAGAAGTTATATGGCTAGGTGAGTTATATCAGAATCATATTCAATATTGTTCACTGAGCATCTGATAAGTATTGGGAAATTTGATACACACAGACAGGTATTAAGTTTCTGGTCTTGTTCATAACAATCCAGTGAAATTTGTGGCATTGATCGCATTGAGCTAGTAAGTTTGAGAGCATGTACATCACTGTTGAGAATGATGCAGCTCTTAAGGAATAGAGCTGAGATTTAAGCCCAGGTAGAATAAATCCAATTCCATGGCACTTTATACTGACGATGCTGAAAGTAACACTCTGAGCTGTTACTATGGTGTAACATCTGGGTTGTACAACCAATCGCTCAAATCTGGTCCTGTTCCTACTGATTTCCTTCTAGATCCATGCCCAAAAATTCTTTTCTTATCATGCCAGCCAGGCAGCAGGAAGCAGATATAGCATCATAATTATATTAAGAATAATGGCAATAAAAACTAGCACTTATCAGACATCTACCAGGTGAAGTGTGCTAAATTTTTATATGCCTTTATATGCCTAAATTGTTAGATAAAGAATATATTTAACAATTATAAAAATAAAATAAAATAAACATGCTGTTGGTTGGTTGGGAAAAAAAGAAAAAAGTTCTTACTTCCTAACTGTTCTTTAAATATATCTTTATATTAAAATATAACAAATAGAGGAAGAAAAAAATGAGAGAATACAGTTTTGATGTTCAATTGCTGACATCTTTCAAGTTCCATGACTCCTCTTCATCCTTCTGCCCATAACTGGGCAAGCTGTTAAGAAAGCCTATTGTGCCCCCGCAACTTGGCTCCAGCAGGAGGTTCAACCCAGGCACTCCCTGGCCTATGCAAGAGGAGCCTCACCTCGGCCCCACTCCCTAACTAGCAGAAAACCATAAACCAGTTGTCCGCCTCTGCTCTCTCAAGTCATTTTTTGACCTGATTAGGAGCCCACACTGCTCCTCTCATAAAGCCTTATTATACATATGAGCAATAATTCTTTTCATACTTCCTTGGTGTATGTGGCATCATCAGTCTTATCACCCAAATCAAATTTGCAATGAGAGGTTAATCCTAATTCTTTGGAATCCTCAAAAATACATTACCACTAATCCTGCAACCATGCAGTTATTAGTACCTATTTACAGATGAGGGACCTGGCCCACAAATAAAGAACTAATGCTCCAGTCTCTGTGTATGTACGGAGCGATAGAAGTTGGCTGGGTGGCTAAGGAAGAAATTGGAAAGGAATTTGTTTGTATAAGCCTAAGAAAATCCTTCTTAGCTTTCCCTGAGAAACAGCAACTTGAAAGACTTGAAATATCAGATGACTAATGCTTGAGGTAGATAATGTTTTATGAAATTTTATAAGGTCCTTGATAGGTGTTCCAAAGACAAGTATAACGAAAATTGATATTTCACAAGTTTTTGCCCATTTATAATCAAATTGTGTCCTTCAGATATATAAAAGCTCACCCTCAAAACAGTTTTTAAGTATGTTCCCTAAAGAAATAGATGGGAAAATATAATTCTGGCCTAATTTTCTCTCCTTGTTGATCTGGAGAAAGTATAATTAAAAAGTATTACCTTCTACAATCACTCATCAGAGTTTCTGTGAAATTAGAATGCTATGCACATTCTTTCCTTTCCTAACCTTTATCCCCTTCCCTTAATTCCAAAACCCTATTATAGCACTATACTGAGTTCCTTTTGTCACTAGTACTGTGATTCAGTCATCTGTCTGACAGAGGCATGCATAGACAGTGAGAGTCTCAAGCCTAAGAATCAGGGAGAGGTACCCACTCATTGCCAACGTGAGAGCATTCTCTGACCCATTGTCTTGGCCCTAACGAGTCAGAGGGATCTGCCATGTAGGGCCTGGAATACATCAGTTGTAAGAGACATTTCTGAAAACTCAAGGTACAGTACATGAAATGCTACCTACTTTTCCATTTTTTCTGTTAAAAGTAATTGCACAGTTGTTTGGTAAAAAAATATGAAGTATCTTCCTAATGTATAACTTATGCTAATGTATACTGTTTGCAATTAGTTATTCTTAAGACATGGCTTTATTTTCTTAACACCAACTCCATTCCAAAGTATTAAATTCCTTTGGTAATCTGTATTTCTTTATAATAGTTTTCTTATAGAGTCATGATTTGCAATAGTCATAGATTAGTTTTAACCTTTATTATAGAAAATATATCTTTAGTTTTTGTGATTGTCTGCACATTTTTATTCTACAAACTCATCATTTTCAACGTATCTTTTCCTTTAACATACTCTTAATATGTCTAGTGTAAGGGAGTCTCTCTTGGGCTTCTGTAATGTGTACATAGGCCAGACATGTGTACAGTGAATGTCTGACTATAGCTGATAACACAGAAGACAGACATGATAAGCTTACTTCCTTGAATTCTGAGAAACCTGAAAACAATAGCTTCATCTTCAAATTAAGTGCAAATGGAGGCAACTATTAAAAGCCACATAATTACATTAGGTATTGCCAAAGTAAACCGTTATTCTATACTTGTCACTATTTACCTGCAGTATTTACTGTGTTAGGCCAGATCTCTAAGCACTCGCTGGGGAGAACAAGCATGTAACCTGACTGCCTGCAGTAAGGTCCATGGAGGAGAAGTGCGACAGGAGAGGTAAAAGGAAGAGTGGGGTCTTTCAATAGTCAAGAAAGCTCTTGACTATTGGTCACTCCTAGAGACTTTAGAGGTTAACAATTGATACCATGCTAGTGACTCAAGAAAGTTCTGTAAAAGGACGGTGTGACACTGAGTTTGGGAACAGCTCTATCACTTTACATCAAAGCATTTTAAGTTCCTTTTGATCAAATACAGGGCTACTAACTTCCATTCATGTACTCTCCAGTCCATTGTGTGTGTAACAGTGGAGGGGGGTTATCTAGAGTCTAGGTACATATTCAGAGTTAATATCAGAATATTTAGATTCATATTATGCCTCTTTATTTAGTCATTATATAGCTAAGTATATCCCTTAATTCCTCTGAAATACAATTTTCTCATCTTTCAAATGGGAATATTATACTCTATGTCATAGAAGTATTGTAAGAGTGAAGTGAGATAATGCTTTCAGATTATGAACTTTAGAGAATATTTTTTTTCCCTCTCAGTTTTGACTATTAGAATCAACTTCCTATTATTTGGGTGGTCTTTTTGAGTGCATGTAAGTGTTTGTGTGTTTGATTTGATGGTAAGGATGTTTTTGAAAATAATGGTATTTTAAAAAATGTATTTTAATGAGATTCAGCTAGGCAGCCAAAATTTCCCTTCCTCACCTTATTTTCTAAGCTGTGTTAAAATCTACACTAAAATGAATCACAGGGACAAATGCCATGGACCAAGAAAGGGCAAAGAATCCTAGACAGCACACTTGAAAATAAACTAGAGTGTACCTTCTTTATAAAGTTGTGCCAGGATTAATTAAAGCAAAATTTAATGAACCAAACAAGACTTAATACCCTGTAGATATAAACATTAAACATCTAGCCCTAAGCTAGGGGTTAGAATGCCCTAAAGATCTCAAAATTATTATCAAAAATTGGCACAGTTCCAAATGTTCCAAGAGGTACTTAGTTTTAAAAAATGAGGATGGGGGAGGGTGCAGTAAAGTGGAAAAAAGAGCTACTTTCACCAGCTCTCATACCACCATTAAAACTGAAACACTTTCACAAATCATATTTTTGACATTTGGAATCAAAACATTATGGATGCAAATCAGCTTTGCCTTGCGAGAGCCAAACATCTCAACCAAAGTATATAGAGTATTGATTATATATATATATATATATATATATATATATATATATATATAATCAGTTAATTAAACTCAGAGAAGTAGGCTGATATAAATTCATGGAGTAGGTACTATAGAGAGGGATCAAACATACTTCATAAGTGTCAGATAGGTGTATCTTTTTCTAGGCAGCTTGAAGTATAAACTCCTAGATTTCATCTCTTTATTTAATTTGGCCTCAAGTTCTTAGGTACTCAAGGTGTTATTATCACCTTATGGATAAAAGAATAATGTCAAAAGGTATGAAGTGGCTTTGCCAAGGTGGTGTAGCTTACAAGTTCCAGAACCAAGGTTTGAAATTCAAGTTTTCTTACCAAGTAAAGTTGTTCCTCTTTATGTTGGCACATTTTTAAATATTCAGGGATATACCTGTTTTACTCAACTAATTTTATTAATAGCCTTCTCAGAGAAATAGGAACAGCATCCTGGGAAATTCAGGTTTATTTACCCCAGAGGATAATGAGACATTTGCCTGGTGACCTGCACCTGTGCCCTGGCCAGGACTAAATCAAGCTCTCTCTGTGTGCAGAATCTGCTCTCTGCCTGGTGGTGTGGCATCCGTGGAATGTGCCGTGGAGTGTCAAGCTCTGCTTTTGAAATGTCTATGGGTCAAGTCCCAGTGGATGACCTGCTATAATGACCAACATTGCCTGGGGAAACTAGAGACATTTTCATGGATTTGTAGTCTTCCCATACTCTCACTCTGAAAAATCATCTAAGAACTAATTTTAGTACTGCTATTTTCCATTGTTAAATACTGCTTTGTATAAAAGTATTTCAAAACAGCTTCTGTGTATGTAACTCTGGAATTATACAATAAAATGTTGTACCTCAATAGATCAATGTGTATAATATGTGCACATTTATGCTTTTCCTTTATTAAAATATATTATATTTGCTTTTCTAATATCCTGTTTTGAGAAACCAAGATGATCATACTGAAAGTGAACTGATTTATTTCACTGAAACAAAAAAAAATGAGTTATCACAAGAATTGCCATTATAAAGGAATGTGAAAATAAACCAGCAAAAACAAAATACATATAAAATGTCATCCTATTAAAAAGTGGGCATCTGCTCGGTAATTAACTGATCAAACAAGAAGACCTTGCCCTGTCCCGTGTTTGGATTCAGTAAGAGGCCTCCAAATCCCACTTTAATATTCTGAGTTTTATCTTCTTGCTCTTTTCATTTCTTGCAGAGTTTGAACTGACCTTCTAGAGAAGGCTATGGGTGATAAATAAGACCAACAGCCCAGTTTTGGGTGGGAATGCAGCCTTCTTCATTCTTCAAGTGGCGGTTAACACAGGGGGAAGGAATAGGCAGACACAACCACTGGGAGTGTACGTAGGCTCAAGGGTACCCAGGGTCTCTCTGGCCTACGAAGGGCATACATTTTGTGAGAAAATGTTTTCATAATTTGAACATTCTGGGCCACCTTACTGTGTTGGTTAGGAAGCATTACAACAGAACTACAGGCATATCTCGTTTTACTGTGCTTTGCTTTATCGAGCTTCATAGATGTTGGGATTTTTCTAAAAATGGAAAGCAAGACCTCCCACCAGCAAAAGTTCACTACTCACTTTGTTGCCGTATTTGCTCTATTGTGGTGATCTGGATTAGAGCCATAGTACATCCAAGATATACATGTAAATGCCAAGTGAAATAGACCCAAATGCTGATGAGGGAATGGTAGTATATGTAGCATAAGGACAAGCTTTGGGGCTTAAAAGGACTGAGATCTAATGGTGACTGTGCTGCTTTCGAGCTGAACAATCTTGAACATATGTTAATTAGTCTCAGAGGCTTAGTTTTCCTATCTATAAATATGGCCAATAGTGTTATTTTCCTGAGTAATTATTATGGCTAATTATTATTGACTGAAATATGCAGTACATATTCAATCTTACTATTCATAAGTCTAGAACACTGTAAAATTTTACATCCTTGTAAAATTTGTATGATTTGTACAATATTACAAATCACCTCCAACATGAGGGATCATTTCCGTCCATCATTCCCTTTCAGGATGTAGATGGACAACTGAAAACTTCCACTATGTGCAGTTTTAGAATAAATTGTCCAAATCAAATGATGAATACATTGACATAGCAGTTATTTTCTTCTTTTCTGTGAAAACAGCAACACCAAAGTTTAATTATTTTCAAGCCACTATTCTAAATGCCATTAATTCAGCTGCCTGGGCCAGTTGTGACCAGAATGAGCTTGCTCTTGGTGCAGGTGCTTGTGGCCCAGAGAGGCAAGTGCTATGGGGTGAAGTTTCAAACACAAAACCTTCCAATTTTCAGCACCCTTTCCCAATTGTGCTAGGAAACAGCTCCCAACCAAAAGCTGCCTTTCCTGTTTGAAAATAGCCTGGACAAATTCTCTCAAACAGAAGTCAGGCTCAAGCACATGAGAAGGTGCAGGCATGCTTTTTATCCTGCCCTCCCTGTATCTTTCCTCCCTGTCTCCATTGCTCAGGTACGCATCCTGCTACTTGGAATTGAGTAAAGGTGGTGGCTGTGTAAAGAGGGCAATAAATGTAAATGATACCTGTGGGTAATAGGTTTGAAATTGCTGTGTTCCTTGGTAACTGGATATAATTACAAGTACCCTGGATTCCACCAGGCTACGGTGCAATTATAACTCTCATTTTCAGAATAAAAGAGAAGGATTGCAACAGTGTTGCCACAATTCAGGAATGTGAGAAAAGGGATCTGAGCAGAAAGATATCAGTAGTTCTATATATTTTTCTCAGTGCTCATTTCACATTGGGAGCCTGTGTATTTATAAGTCTAAAAGCACACAAATCTATGTGATTAAATCCGAGTAAGTTACAATACATCACCATTACAGTACGGCTACTGCAGGGTTCCTTAGTAAGTTAAAAATTAGAAAAAAAAATGTGGGAAAGTCACGAGTGATATCACTGCATTGTAGCTGCAGGCAAGTTACTATATGTTTTGGAAGTAATTAAAGACAATTGAGTGATACCTCCCAGCCTAATGAGTGATTTCGCCGAAGCCTCGCAGCAGGGAGACCCCTGTGTGTTTCTGTGCATTCCCATAGTACTTACTGGGGTAATGACTGTTATTGCTGTGGTGTGACAGCAGGGTGCACTGCTCCCTGTGTTCCCCAACAGCTCTGCCATGATTAGAAGGCAAAAGTGATTGCTGTTTTGCTAAACACCAATCACTATCTATTCCTGTACTGTTCCATAGTAATTACCAAATGACATACTGCTGTTTCACAGGAAGTTTACTTTAGAAGAATGAGAAAAAAATTAAATTAAATGTATTAGTATTGTTATTTTATAGCTTAATTGACATCCTTTCTAATTTGGATGAATATGTAATTTTGAAATTGCTGCTGAGTAGTAATCATTGAGTCTTATACCAGGTTTGCCACTGCTTCCTAGGTTGCCAACATGGGGTTGCCACCACATTGGTGGCATTGGCCAAGCTTCACTGTTCAAACAGGAGGGAGGGGCTGGCAGAAAGCAGGAAAACAGACTTGTCATACATACTCATCCTGTACACTTTAACAGTAATATTTGAATATTCTGGATCCATGTGCCCCTCCTTACAGTCTCACAAGAGTACCAGTATAGCAATCAAGAGGACACACCATCAGCAGAACAAAACCTCAAATGTGTCAGTATTGTTCTTTGACCTTAACATGATGCTATATAGAGAACTGTCTTTGTTTGAAGTAGTTTGACTTTGTATGCATGCAAAAATAATTTCCTCCCACCTTTCTAAGTCGTTTTGGCTGGGCTAATAATTAAATTGACATAAGACAGATTAACAGGAGAAAACAACCAAATTTAATACTTATGTACATGTGGGGTTTCTTTAAGAATATGATACCAGAGGACAGATTGAGTAGTTGAGGTTTGTAAACCATCTTGAGCTAAATAGAAAGGGGAGACAAGAGTGTGGTTTGGGTCTTCAAAGAGAAGACAGGCCATTCACTTGAAGAAAATAATAACTGTTTGGTAAATAAATGTTTGCTGGGACAGCTTAACAAAGGGACACCAAAGACTTTGAACAAATGGGCCTTGCTCGGTTCCTCCCTGCTTATGGCACACTAGTGCATATTAAACCACAGTTATCTATGCTGATATCTCCCTTCCTAGAGCTTGTCCTCTAAGTTCCTTTTAGGCAGTTAGGGGGATGGTCTTTCTTTTTTTCTTAAAATAACCAGCTTAAAATCCTCAATATTCCAAAAGACATATTTTGAGGCTGCAAACTCTGCTTCCCCTTGACTTACTGTCTACATCAATGATTATACTGTCCTACAGATTCTGATGTTTTTTCACTTTAGAATCTGTCACTATCTTAACCCTGGATCTTCATTTGGGAAAATGTGACTCATGTTAGTGCAGGAGAAGCACTTTGGGTGGCAGGTCGAAGTATGTGATTCTGGTCTGGTTCTACCTTTTTAGAGATTGTACCTGACCAGGAATGGTGACAGTAGGAGATACAGGCCTTGGTTTCTGACTGCCTGAGTTCGAGGCCCAGCTTTGCCACTTATGTATGAGCAGGGGCTCTGTGGGCAAATGTCTTAACCTCTCTGCACCTGAGTTTCCTCACTTGTAAAAAGGGTAAATAATAGTAACTACTTACAGGTTTATCATAAGATTTCATGAGAGAATTATGTCAAACATTTATCAAAATACCTATGTAGAGTAGGTTCTCATTAAATGTTAGCTATAATTATTATTCAGTGTCTTAGTAGGAAAGTATTATTTGCTCCTTAAGATCCCTTTTATCTACACAAATTTTGGATTCAGTGATATTTTATCTTTGTGGATATATCAAAGGCAGAAAATAGGTACATACACATAAAATTAGAGCTACTTTATAAACTGAAATATCTTGTTTTCTCAGTTCTCCACTTTACACACAAGCCAATCAGTAAATTTGAATTCTGAACTCTAACTGTAGCAGAAATAAAAGAGGAAAGAATCTCAGACTGATCAAAGAAAAAGTAGGAAAAGTCCATCCATCCACCCTTGACATTGGTATTTATAGTACTCTATTTGGAATTAAACTCAGAAGTAGCAGCCCAATGAGAGAAAGCTGTAATGAGGTCAAATCGGTGAGGTGTGTGAAATGTTGTTTCTGTAAGAGTCTGTGTAAAAAGTGTTGAGATTTCTCTAATTTTTAGAACTTCTCTAAGGAAAGGGTTTTAGGTTGAACACTACTCATCTATCCATTTTTCCCCAAGTACTATTTAGTTTCCTTGTCAGTTTCTTCAACTTGAAGTTGCTTTACACCATCAAAGATCCTGGGGCTAAAAGAATTTCTCCCATTGGTACATAGCACAGAGCCTTAGAAAGTGACCTCTCAATAGAGAGGCTAGAAATCTAGTCAGTACCTAGAAACAAACTTCTGTAGTTAGTATTGTAAAATTAAGAATGGGAGAGTGAAGCTTTTATATTAATGGTTCTGTGCAATGCCAGACCTTAGGTATTTGGTGGAAACTTTACACTTGTGTAGAACTGAGACACCTGAAGAATGATTCTGCATTTCATGCAGTTAGGGATAAAACTTCCTACATACTGAAGCTGACAGCAAACTACACAAAACTGAATGTCAAGGAGTCTGCCAATGAGGCGAACTGGGCAGGTCAGAAAGTTAGTAAGACCCAGACAGTTTAACTTCAAGCTACATGTGTATGGGTTGCACCAGCCCATAGCATATATTATCACAGTGTTGTGTGTATAATAACATACATATTATTTGTTCAGTAAATCAGATGTGTTTTAAATTTCAGTGAGTGGTTTTCAGAGTTTGAGTTAACCCATTTTATTGTCTTTTTAAGGCCTTGGAAAAAGAGGTAAATGGAACAGACCAAGATGCTAATTGTGGAAAAGGATTCTTATATGCAGAGAAGTCAGGCTTGGTGCGTGGTACCCATGCAGAATTCTTTCTCCGGGTGCCTTCTTTCTTGACTAGGGAGGTGATGAGGCCCATGCGGCCCTGCAAATCTATTCTGTGCTAATGCTATATCCTTCATCATTTCACTGTGGCATGCCCGTCCATCTTTGTGAGCACAATTTTTTATTAATCAGCGAAACGTTTGGGCCTTTGAAATTGAAATGGATTTCAGTCTTCTTTATATATTAATTATTGATAAATGGAGCCTTAGAGACAAGGAAGAAGCCTGGCATGATTAAAGACAGATAGTTTTTAATTTTATGTCTCTTGCAGTGACAGAGAAATTTAGTTTAATAGGAGTAATTTTTCAAAGGAGATGTAATCATGAGGGAGGGCGTATAGAAAAATGGGCAAAGCACACTAAAAAAGAAAGAACTTTAGGAGACATTGGCTGGTTCCATGGATTACCTAAAAATTTCCTAGACAGCATTATCAAGAGGTAGGGGTAGAAATTCTGTGAAAGTTGCAGATATAAACTGTAATCCAAGAAGCAGATTCTATTATATTATTTCAAAAGGCCTATATTTCCAGCCAAGACTATTTCATATCTTTTACATTACTTTAGACTTTCTTAAATTGTACAAAGTCTCAAGCAGCCTTAATTATATAATATCCCAAACATAATATAAAAATGCCATGAGATACAGTAGAAAAGCTGTCAAGCAAATAGGATTGCTGAGTTTCAGCCTAGTTCCATAATTTTTAGCATGCTTCGAGGCAGTTGCTTAACCTTATGGAGTCTCAGTTTCTCCATATGGAAAATAGAGATACCATCCCTTCCACCAGGACTATGCGTAGTTTCTGAGGATGACATAAAGAAATGATCATGAATAGTTTCTGAGGCTCTTCTCACCTCAAGAAATTTAAGATTTTCTGGTAAAATAAAAATAAACCTTTTCATAGATCCATCAGTTACTATTTCACACCAACATATTTCTTTTTTATTCTCCACAAATATATCTGAGTCTTATGATGGTGTTCCATTTGAAGATTAAAAAAGGAAAGAAAAAAAAGAAATCATAGTCTGCACTTGTAAGGATTTCTCACTTCTCAGATCTCATTTATTGGTGAAAAATCTGCATTTTTACAGGCTCCTACAAAATGGACAGGGCCACCCCCATGCCACCTTTTCTAGTTTAGCATGAAACTTCCACTGCTGAATTTAAAAGAGTCAGCCTGGAAAGGGGAAGCAAAGCATCATGTTAGGATGGATGAAACTGGAAGAAGGAAGCAGAGAGAAAGAAGAGGAGGACTGCGTTAGTTCAGAAGGGTGAGAACAGCACTGGGCACTGGATGAGGCTGTGTTTCAAGTCTGCATACTTCAGATTTGGCTGTCTCATTGACGTGGGGGGACGTCCCTATATACCACCCAGCCTTGCCCATTTTAACGATTGTCTCTTAACTGACTTCCCACATTAATCTTCCTAAAACTTTTTCATTATGTTCTTACCCTGCTCAAAAGCTTTCAATGGCTCTCACTGGCACCACACTAAATCCATCTTTCTTCATTTCTTGCCTCTTTGCAATCTCTTTCCCTTTTCAGTTCATTTTATGTTTGATGTGTCTCTTATCTCCTCAATAATATTGCCAGCTTCCCTGGAGTATGAAGCCTGTCTTGCAAGAGTACTCCCCTGCAACTTGTGTCGAGTCAGAAGTCAATAAATGTTTTGTGATCGACTGTTACTTAGTAATTTAGCATTTGCATTACTGTTTTGTATTTCATTCTAACTTTTGTTAGCATTACTATTTTCATACTGGATTATATGTTTTAGAGTTATAATGTTATCTGGAAATTTAATACATCTGAAGGATCTATCAGCATTTGATTTTAAAGAGGTCTTTGCTAATTGATTGATGCTAAGATGTACGTTTTCTCAGCAATAAAGTCATTTTTTTAGTGAACTCTTTAGAGAAAATATTACCATATGACATTTTTTTCTGATCTACACACCCTTTCTTTATCTAGTAACACAACATAGATGTGCACACAAGTAAACAGAAACCCAGGTAGGGATAATTATTATTAAGTCTGCATTCTATAGAAGACATCACAACCCTAGTTTTTCTGCTCTGAGTGCCAGGGTCTCTATTCCCATTGACAGAACTCCACACAGCACAGGTAGCTGTCTATTACACCTGAAAGCATACTTTAGGACTTTATGGCAACAATAAGTATAGTAGTTGAGAAAGACTAAACCTACACATATAATGAGAAGTGTATGTCCTTTATCACACAGTTTAAATACACAACTAATGAGAAACACTACTTGACATTTATGTAACAGTGAAAAATTGTAACAGTAGGAAATTTTATCCCACCCCACCATTCTTTTGACATTTTTATCTGTAAGTACTGACTCTGACTAATATGTAACTTGTAGATAAACAACATGTTTGCATAAGAATTCTAGGAATTAACTTCAAAAGATATAGACTCTGACCTTCAAACATCCCAGCTCTGGGAGATTTGCTGACCTTCCACTGTGGAGCCAGGATGATGTGAAGCAGGATGACATGAAGACAGGATGAGTAAACCAGGATGGTGCACAGTGGACCATCACTTGCCTTAGAATGGGATGTGCTTGTCTGCACATACAGAACCTGTCAACCTTCTCCCTTGATCTCTTTGTTCTGTTTCCCTGTCCCTTTTTATAAAAAACCTTTACCTCCACTGAGATGTGGAAATGGGCTTTAAAGCAAGAGTTCTCCATCTTCCAGGTGGTTGGTACCTGAAAATAAACCACTTTCCTTTACATCAGTACCAGCTTCTCCAGTATTGGCTTTTGTAGCCACAGGCAGCTGGACCTGCATTTGGTTACACTCATAATATGGGCAAGAGATTAATTTTGCTTCTGGTCCATTCCATATTCTTCTTCTATTGTTTAGGATCTGCATAGCTTCATTGGTATGGCCCATCTTTTTCTTATCCCTGCCATGCCTGCTGGGATCAGTCAAGTTTCTATATTGAGGTCTTATTACTATTTTCAGAAAATTGTAATTTGTTATCACTGTTTTGCCAAAGGAAGCTTTGCTTCCCTCCAATAAGCTTTGCATAATGCTGGCTGCCAGCCTTACTTACAAGGCTAGAAATGACTGCATGTACCCCAGCTCACCCACTTTCTAATTGAGGATTCTGGGTACTAGCCAATAGCATCGAGGCCCTGTTTTCTTTTCCCCTGCTGAAATTATGGTGGGGTTAGTTGAAATATGAGCTGAAGAGATGTTCTCCCACTAGATAAACACAAACAACCTCTCTTCCACAAATGTGTGTGTGTGTGTGTGTGTATGGTGGATAGGAGGATTCTGTGTAATTATTGCTTGTGGCATTGCATGCACGTGTGTTGAAAATAAGCTTTCTGTGAATCACCAAGGTCAGCCAGTTTCCAAGGACTCTTAGACTTGAATATAGACAAAGCACTTCTCATTATACTGCATACTACCCCTGAGGCTGAATGAAGAAACACAGACCCCAAAGAAGCTCAAACTTACCACAAGGAATGTAGAGCATTTGGCTTATTGGTAGTCTAGGTTCAGTTTCAAAATGCAGATGACAAGAAGGAACAGGCTGAGGAATGAGAAAAGGGTATAAGGAGGATAAATGGTAGTGGAAGGAGACTTGGCTTGGGGTAGTGAACACTTAACACAGTTTACAGATGATGTATTATAGAATTGTACACCTGAAACCTACATAATTTTATTAACCAATGTCACCCCAATAAATTCAATAAAAAATTAAAATAAAATAAATACAAGGAAGAGATCTGAATAGACATCTCATTAAATATAAATACAAATTAAACACATGGAAAGATGCTCAACATCATTAATCATTAAGGATATGCAAATAAAAACTATAATTAGACACCACCACATAGCCACTAGGAGGACTGTGATAACAGACATCACTGTTTATGACAGATAGCACAGATACACCTGGAGGACTGTGTGCTACATGAAATGAGCCAGACACCGAAAGACAGATACTGTGTGATCTCTTATATCTGGAATAAAGTTGAACTTGTAGAAGTTGAGAACAGAATAGTGATTGCCAGAGGTTGGAGGGAAGGGAAGATATGGGGAGACATTGGTCAAAGGGTACACACTTTCAGTTAGAAGACAATTCAGTTCAGGGGATCTAATGTATACCACGTTGACTATAGGTAAGGATACTGTGTATTTTAAATTTGCTGAGATAGATTGTAAGTGTTCTTGTCATGCACATACACACACCCAAATAACTATGTGAGGTGTTAGATGTATTAATTAGCTGCTTGTAGCAATTTCCCGATGTACATGTATATCAAATCATTCATGGTTTGTGCCTTAAATATATAGTTTTTATTTGTCAATTTATTTGTTAATAAAGCTGTAAAAATACACTAAAATAAAAATAAGTAAAATGCAGATGAAAGATACATGAAGTCCAAATGACACTTTGTAAGCTAAACCAGAGTACAAGTTGTGAACTGTACCATTCACTAGCAAACTAACTTATACACAATACCAGATTTGTAGGAGCCCAATGAGAGATTGAATCTGACTCAGTAATTTCAAACACAATTGGCTTCTTTCATTCTCTAATTATCCTCACCAATTTCAGGAACTCACCTTAACTTTAAATTACATAGGTTTCCTCTTTTGTATTTGTGTTGCAATTGTAGGCTATCTAAATGTTCGATGGTAGGGGGTTATGTTTTGCTTTGTTTTGTTTTTCTCTTTTTGCTGAATAGAAATATTTGTTCCTATTTATTATCATCATAATGACCCTGCCAAAAAATAATAATATTAGAGACTGAGAGGGTCTCCAACCAGGCTATTGTGGGACCCCTGATGCCAGAGTTAGATTGCCTAATCGAAAATCATATCTCAACATAATTGGCTACAGTTACAAAAAGAGAAAGTGAGAAAGAAAGAAAAAAGTCAGCAAGTCTGATAGGGAGGTTGCAAGCTTTTATATCTAAATGCTCTCCAAATATACCGTTTTATTCCTAATGACACAGTATTAGGAAGGCAATATAATGAGGTTTTATCAAATGTTCCAATAAATAACCTGACCACCCCTCCTTTCAGTACCCCTTATCCCTTATATAGATTTAAGTACAATAAAGTTTAAGGATTAAGAAAGGCGAATTTAGTGAAGGCTGGATGTTCTTTTTTTTTTTTTTTTTGGTCATTTTCTCCACCCTCCTCTGCTATTAACCTTTGAAATAATCTCCCTTACAATGCTGGTTTCACTGCTCTTCTTTTTCCCATTGCTAACTTTTTTGATGCCAGAGTTGACCAAGCATCTTAACAAAGGATGAGTGGTTTCTGGCAATTGTTTTAAATTATCTGCAATTTCCTTTTGAGGTGAGATAGCAACATGTGAGTGTGACACATGGGAACACATGAACATTTGCTAAAGGAGTTTCTAGAGCTGGGACCCATAAATCTACAGTTTTCCCCACCCTTCATTTCACTAGCCAAATTCTATTAGTCCCCTCCTCTGAAATACTACTTCCTGCCATATACTCTATTTGATCTTCTACAACTCACCTTCTCTTTATTACACTTACTTTTCCCTTTCTCCCCATCATTCAAACCCTCTAGATATATAACCCCTGATTTTTCACTCTCAGGGCATAAGGACCTGAGCTCCTCAATCTCAGGTAGAACAGCAATTTCCATGCATTTGTGTTGGGATTTGAAGTTAACAAATACCCCAGGCCTAAATATGATCTTCTGATTATTTGGTGATGGTAGATCAAATAAATCATTTGTTCCTTCATTTTATGTATATACACAGCCATTATGTGTAAGGGATTTTGCTAGATACCATGGAGATTAGGAAGGTGAAACAGATATATCTTTTTCTCAATTGTAATTTAGTAGTCTTACACCATCTACATAAAAGTGATTGTCAGAGCCATGGAGTGGATAATGTCCTAGTGAGAGAGTAAAATTAAAAGAGTAGAAGGCAGAGGTTGGAGCCACAGGGGTCAGTGCATGTTTAAAATGCAAAATGAGGGAGGATACGCCAGTGAGAGATAAAAATTGGCTGCAATGCCAGTCAGAGGATCACAGTAATGTAGTGTCAGAGAGATCTGAGAGAGAATTACAGGAAGGAGATTCACATAGCAGACTTTCAGAGAGACCAAAGAAAATTGCAAATGAGCCAAGGCAATAAGGGAGATGATGGTATCTTTGAGAAAATGGTTTTTATAGATAGTGGGAGTGCCCCTGAATTGCATGGGGGTGAAGAATGAGTGTTTGGTGCGGAAATAGGTGTGGCAAGTAGATTTTTTTTAGATTGTTTTGAGGTTAAGCAGAAAAATAGAGAAGATGGGTCATATGATAAAGTGGTTTGTGTGCTTTTCTGTGTACTGTGTTGAAGGTTCTTGATAGGGTTGTAGTATAAATATGATTGAGGACAAGAGTACACTTTATGTGTGTGAGTAGAAAGGAGGATGAAGGGAGAGGTGGAGAAGAGACAGAGAAAAGGAGAGAGAGAAAATTTAGAGGATAATGGAACATCTGACAGAGTCAGCTCCTGAAAGAACAGAAAATATGGACTAAGATGGGAGATATTTACATATTTTGAATATTTACTTGAAATATTACCTTGAATATTACCTGAGAAAGGACAGTGATATTTTGGGAGATGGCAAGCCAGCCAGGCAGTGTGTGTCTATCCTGGCACTCCTCATTTGACAGGTTTGAATCCTTCCATGAGAGTCCTGGGCTTGAATACCCAGAGCGTCTGCAGCTCCCATGATATGAAATGCAATGGGCAATCAATAGTTGCATCCAAGGTCCATAAATTGCTCAAAAGATCCCATTGAAGTTTTAGAGTAAGAATTTTTGGTCAAACAGTTGAGCATTGCATTATGCCTATTTCTCTCATACTGATAGATAACTAATAGTTATATGTACACCTCCAGGTAGATGAGCAAATCCAGACCTCATGAGGCTTATCTGATAACAGGTATTATGAGTACTTACAATATATTCCAGACACTGCATTAGGCTTTGTTAAGCACAGTTTTCTTATGGCAGCCACAGCAGATCACAGTAAACCTGTTTGATCAACAGGAAAATTGCCCTAGAAAGATAATTTGTCTCAGATTACACAACTGGTAGATTACAGAGGCAGAATAGTATAAAATCTTAGAATATGGAGCTTAATTACCTGGGTTTGAATTCTAGTTCTTCTATGTAAATTTGTATGAATTTCTTAGTCTCTCAGAATCTTAGTTTCTGTATTGCAGAATGGAGCTAATAATATTACTGACTTCATTTGTTTAATACAAGATTAAATATGTTAACATATGTAAATTACTTACAGCTGTCCTTGGCTTATTTTAATGTTAGCTACTAATACTATCATCATCATCATCATCATCACCATCATTCTAATTTTCTGAGTTAAATTTTAGGATTTTTAAAAGTTTGTCATAATTTTCAAAACTGTGCCCTACAACTACAAGTTACCTAAGTTGTTATCAGACAAAAGAAGATACCATGGCTACCAAAACTTGGGAAATAGGTCAAATTCATTTACTGTTTTAATGTAAATGACTTAGAAGTTCTAATAGGTTAATACATGCTGGGGACTTCTAATATGGGATTATAACAAGAAAAAATACTACTTAGTGAAATCCATACCAAACTTATTTTTTTCCTTCAAGACACTATTAACATTTTGAGAATTATTATTTTTCTGTGAAATAGTAATTTTTGCTACTAAATAGCAATTTCTAAAAGGCAGGTCCATACCCAGCGCTGTTGGGATTTAGGAAAGCCCAGTCAGACAAGGGCTGATGAGCTCCTGAGGATTGTCTGGGGTTGGCAGAGTCAGCTCACAGCAGAGGCAGGAAGTAGATTCAAAAAATGGTATAGACTAGGACATGGAAGTAAGAAGGTGAGTTAAGAGATAAAACTATAATATCAGGACCTTGAAGGTAGACCCATTTTTCAGGATGACAAGACCCACTATATGAGGTATTATGTGCCTCAATTTTAAAAGAGATAGAATTCACTGGTATTGAAAAGGGCAAGAAGGTGTGAGATCAAAATTTCAGAAGGTTCACTGTATGGATACTGACATGTTATGTACACCAACTATTATACATTTTTGGAAGAATAGAATGAGAGGAAAGAGAGAGAGAGAAGAAGGGAGGACTGGTTTGTACAAACAACTAAAAACAGGACTTGAATGTTACTAATTATTATAATCAAGATATAATAAAACATCTTCCTTCTTTTTTATGGCTTTTCCTTTTCTATAGCAGGGTTTTTTTTTTCTTTGTGTGTGTGTTTTTACTTTTTATTTTAAAGTCAATTTTTAAACTGCAGAACTTTATTTGAAAGTGCTTGGTGCCAAGAATCAAAATAAATTATTTGCTATTTGCATGACAAGGTATGATGCAAAATGAGGATGTTAAAAGTTATGGGGAGAGTTTGGAATGTAGGTATGCAAATTAAAACACCTCAACTATCTAAGATTATTTTAGCAAATAAGGGGTGAAACTGAAAGGAATGACATTATTCATATGGTTAATTTACTATAAACATAGAAAGGGTGAAAATGCCAGAGACAAACAGGAAAACTTTATTTCTGTCTTAATCATTAAAAACTACACGCATCCTAGAAACCTTTAGGAATGTCTGAGATAGTCCCACATTGCATCATTTTGGTTGATGTACCTATTGACAGAATTTGTCATGAGCACATTTAGTAGGAAAGTGCCTAATCAAGCATGGGCATAATCTCTAAAAGCTATTAATTATTAGAAATGACATACATTTATTGAAGTACAACAAAAGTGAAAATTGGTTAACCATAATTAGCATTCCTTTCCTTCCTTCCAATAATCCACTTATCTTATACCAACAACTCTGAGCCAAACACTGGGCTGGACATTGAAGATGAAAAGATGAATAAAATGTAGCAACTGCTTTTAAGAAACTCAAAATCCAATGGGGATGTAAGTCTGATTTCTCTCTAAACTTAGTGAATGACCTCTGTGCATCAGGCAATGTTCTAGGAATTGGAGGTGTTAGTTACTAGCATTTTTTAGCAAATGTTTAAAAGTTTAAAGTTGAGGTATTAGAGACTAAGGGAGAATAAAAAACAAATGCCAAAAATTAACCTTGAGAAACAGAAAACTTTACTTTTAGAGTTATAAAAAGGGTACAGGTAAAAATACAGAGATGCCAAAGAGCAAAACTTCAGGTAGTTCTGTGGCCCTGGAGTAAAATGAAGATGTGATTGGGAGTGACAGGGGATGAAGCCGAAGAAATGAGAGAGGGGGTGGGGGTGAGGGAGTTGTAGTATTGGGAAATGGCCAAAGCATGGTATCTTTAGAGAAGGTGGGTAAGAATTGAATTCCAGATGCAACAAAGGGATGCAGAAAGGCTAAAGGGAAAGGGAAGTGCCTAGAGAACCACTTGAGGAGAGAGGGGCTGCAGGAAAGGGATTATTATATAAGTGTGTACATTAACCTGTGTGCCTGGAGGACTTACATCAGATGCACAGGAGAGGCGGATGCACTTAAGGGCCATAGACCACGACAGAGGTAGGCCTTGAAATCCACAGAGTAGAGGTTATGCTTCACAAAGTGGGTGACAAGGGACAGTTAGTGTCATGAGAAGTGGTATGATGGTCCTAAAGTGGTATACTCTATGAACTACTTGGATTCTTACTTCAAGAGAGCAGGTGGTTCTGGCAGAAACCTAACAGATGCCTAACGAAGTTAAAAGATCAGATATAATTCAAACTATCTGCCTAACTCACTCCCTAGGGCAAACCCAAAGAAAATCCAGGGAATGAAGGTATTCTTTAAATAACATGAACATTGGCTGTGTCACATAATCTGGGAAATTGATGAGCAATTAAGGTACCGGTCTTCATTGGTTAATTACAGTAATTAGTATACTGTGCACTGTGATGTACTAAAATAGTGAAATTTTAACAGTAAATTGTTCCGGACATCAGTAGCCAATAAGATAATTTTTTCACTATAAAATTATTATCTGGAAAAATGTTTTATTTATTTCTCTCTTTAATCATTATTACCAAATTTTTAACCCAGTCATGAAAATAAACCTTTCCCTGCTAGCCTAAGATAAATAATTATTTATTTGCTCTTATTGTGTGGAAGTAAACTTTTGATATTATATGCTTTTTAAATAATAAAGTAGGACAGAATTATCCTCTTTTATCTTCTCTTCCCCTTTAAGTAAATATGTGGGCCAATTAAAATACATATATTTAATTAATGATCATTAATTTAAATTATACATTTAATATGTTACATACATCTAATATCTAATATATTTTTTTCCAGACTAAGATAACATTCAAATAACTATTGGTTTTTGCATCAAATTACACATACACACAAATAAATAAGTTTATTTCTATGAACTAAAAAGGAAATAGCTATCCATGGTTCTGATTTAGGCTTCTGCCTATGATCTAGCCCTTTCTCAGCAGGTGAGGTTCTTGCTAACCACTAGGAGAACTGTGTGATATTATCAGCAATACAATAGGCTTTCTGTATTTTTAATTGAGAAAAAGTAGTTAACAGTCCAGTGCACCTCCAAGTCACTAACCTGGAGTAATGGTGCCTATTGCTGGACAAGGACTGCTTAATGAAACTACACAAACTTCTGTTGTCAGTCCTCAGAAAGCAAAGGTACCTGGAAGGTGTGCCCTACAGATTTACTATGTAAAAAATAAAGTGATTTACTTAGACCTAAAAGAAGAACATTTGTTCAAATTTATATAATGGATCCCCGCAAATCATGCTGAAAAACATTAATAAACATTTTTGAAAATTCCCATCATATAAAATGCCCAGGACTGAAAGGAAGGTGCTGTGTGCATGTGTATTCATTTATTAGAAGATCAGATGTGCGAAGTCATAGATGCTACCTGAGTCCTACCATGCATTCATTCACACAATGCACTGTGCTGTGCTCTGAGCTTCTACTGTAAATCACTCATACATGTCATTCCTGGGACTGAAAAAATAATGTTTAGATATTTGGTCCCTACTGTAGTACTCACTCAACTATAATTCAGGCAAAAAGGGATCTTTCTGGAAGAAGAAAAATAAAAAGAGGTGTTTTAACTTGTTTCAGTTACTATGTTAAATATGAAATGGTGTGAGAAGTAAGTAAGTGCATCTGTGTGTGTTTCCTTGGTGCGTAGAAATTTAGGCCAGTTGGCTGACAGTTGCCAAAGGGGAAGGGACTTGGGGAACTTGGTGAAAAAGGTAAAAGGATTGAGAAGTACAGATTGGTAGTTACAAAATAGTCACAGAAATATAAATAGTACAGCATAGGAAGTATAGTCGATAATATTGTAATAAATATATATGGTGCCAGCTGGGTGTTGGAATTATCTGGGAAGCACTTTGTAACGTATATGATCATCTAACCACCATGCTGTACACTAATGATGAAACTAATACAAAATAATATTGAATGGAAACTGTAATTAAAGATTTTTAATAATAAAAAAAGAAACAAGGGAAAAGTAGCCTGTAAACTATTCTGCCAGCCTTTCTGGTAAATCTCTTGCTTCTTTGCCCAGTAGAAGAGGGAATTAAGGATTAGTCTCTCTCCAGGGAAAGGAAATGGAGGGGAACATAGAAATTTAATATGTACATAAAATATTGCTAGGCTGCCTAGGTCTCCCAGCAAAAGATTAGAAAGTCAGCAACAACTGTCTAATTGGCTTGGAAATGGCACAAATGCTTTCAGCAGTAATACTTTTATGAACAGACCTTGCATCATATGTTCAGAGATCAGTTCTTTGTTCTTTTTGCTCTCTCCCTCCGCTCTGGGGAAATCGGGTATCCTGTCAGCACTGTGGTACCTGTATACTTGTCTAACCTATTTCAATGGCAGGAGACTACAGGGACGTGATTTCAGATGAGATACGAGCCCCTGGAATGACCACTCCAAGCTTGCAGGGAGCTGATTTCTTTCACTGTCATCTGTGTATTGGCTGAGTTTTAAAAGCATTGGATAACATGTATGCCTAATGCTGAGTACACTAGTATTTTTAAGATTTATAAACATATGAAGCTGTTCGCTTTTTAACATTTCTCAGGGACTAAGAGATAACTTAAAACAAATCTATTAACATTACAAACTCCATGTCTCACTAAACTTGTTTTCTGTCACATATGAAAGTCAATAAGGGAGCAAAACTATTTTAAATATTAGCGAAATGGAAAAGTGTGACAGTTTTGAATCCTGATAAGGCTTTATGAGAGCCACGAACAGCCCAGTTCATTTGAACCTAGAAAATTTTTTAAAGAACCAGATTCTGTTTAGGATTTAATTCCTAAATCCATTTAAGACACTTAGTTTCTACATTTATCATTGTGAATTACACCTTCTTAGAAAGAGTAGAAAAGCTCCATTTTCAATTTCATTGAGGATTGTGCTAATATGAAGAACTCTGTTACCCAAATAAATACCCCATTCCTGTACATTTTCCTCTTGCATTGGATAAAGGCAATGACAGCTAAGGGAAATTTGTCTCCCCTCTCCCTTCTTTACTGCCTTGCTCCTATGTAGATGGTGTGGCCCCTCTTTTTGTCATCTCATAGTGTATTAGAAATATGCTTTCACTGTTACCCTTTTTATTTATTGTTTTAATTTATTCTGTTTTTCTTTCTTTCCTCCAGGTAAGTCCTGCTGCTTTCTAAATCTTACCAGAATGCCCTTTAGAAAAATGGTAAGTTTCTCCTATAATATGACTCCATTTTTCACAGTGGAAAGAGATTATCTTTTCTTAAAGCTGTATTTGGTATTAGCCCATTTCTTGGCTTTTATCCATTAACACTAAAAAACACTTGGTCATGAGCAGGATGGCAACTTTCTATTTAATACTTCGATGGATCTTTGCTACCTTGGGTTTTTAGAATGTTGTTCTTAAGATTTCCTAGACATTAAGGGTAGGCTAGCGTGTTGTGTATGGAGAGGCTGCTCAGATTCTCAGAGGTACTAAACTTCGGGTCATCAGAGATTACAGGTGGTCCATGACCGGCTTACATTTTTGAGCATCAGATTTTAGAACTCAGCAAGTAAATATTATTTCAGTGATGTTAGATAGTAAAATCTTTTCTTCAAAATTGCCCATGAAAACTACCAAAGGAAATGTGAAAAGTGACTGCAAATGAGGAGCAAAACTTTACAAAAGCTGGCTCTTTTGTTTAGTGCTTCAGAAGGAAGCCATCTTCATCTGCTGGAATTAGCTTCACAGTCCATTAAAAGGAGCACAAATTTAGCTTTGTATATTATAGTCCTTCATATTCAGAGATGACGCAAGTTGCAAGGAATTTTGATTCATCTTCCTTAAGATGAGTGTGTATAACAAGCTGAAATTATGAATTCTTAGTGTTGTCAGCTCTTTTATTTTGTGTCCTTGGTTTCATTGCTATGTTGTACATAATTATAGTAGAATCATATTCTGGGCTGTTCTAGAAGACCATTTCAAAAACAGTTCTCAGGAGGTTGAACATTCATTTGATGGCATCAAAACAAGATAACAAGTACATGAAAGGAGATTTAGTTGGGACCCTGAGAAAGATTATTCAAGCTTTTAGCTAGAATTCTCTTTAAAAAAGAAAGACTTTTTAAAAAAAACCTCAACACTTAAGATGCCAAGACATGACATTTATGTTATCAAGTCACATATATTTTGTAATAATTGCTTCCAATAACACAATTAAAGAAAAATCACCAATGTGTAGATTCTGCTGTATGCAACTCTTTAAAAATAACTTTGAACAAGAATTAACTGCAATGAGTATTCTATTACTTACATCTCTTGAATTCTTTACAATTGTCTTGCTTACACCTACCACAAGATCATCTATTCCCATATAGTCTTCTTTCAGTATCATTTAGACCTTTTCCTGTTGTGAGTAAATAGAACATCCAAAGCAAACTGGTTCAAGCAACTAAAAATTAATGGGAATAGAAGTGGCTTCTGGCACAGCTTTAAGCAAATGTTCAAAAAGTCCATTAGGACCTGGTTACTTTTCTCAGCCTTTTAAATGTGTTACTTCTGAGTTGTCCTCTTGGTTTCTGTAAACTCAGTTTCAAATCTCATGTGGGAAATAAAAAGAGAGTCACTTTGATAGTAGACTCTGTCAGAAACACACAGTTTCTCATTGGCTCTCATTTTTTCATGGACTTATCTGTAACAGGACTACAGTAAACTCATTGACTTTGATCTAAGTTATCTGCTTTATCCCTAGTACAACTGGGTAGGAGAGCCCACCCAAACTTAGGGACAAAATGGAGAATGGGTGAATTCCCAAACTGCTGGTATTGCATTAAGAAGAATCCATATATAGAGAAATTATATATTCACTCATTCATTCATTCATTCATTCATTTAGCTAATGTATTTTCTTTCCCCTCTTTAAGATGCTATAATGAACTTGATTAGTTCTGCCCCGTCAAAACTGGCCACCAACATGGCCAGGAAGCAGGGCACGTGAGATAGTCAGATGGAGCTGTGGCAGTTTCTAGTATTTCTTCTGTTTGATCCAAAATACTTGAGTCAACAAATGTAGTGTGAGAAACAATAGATAAAAGCATTATAGTTTAATCATTTTCACTTTTCTCTTCTCCCCCTCTCTGTATGCTCATAAGTATAATAAGAAAACAATGTTGAGACTTTGTTGTACTCCTGATGTCATCATTGTTTTAAAAATAAAGTTATTAAGTACAAGAACATTGCACATGGGAATAGAGTGTCTAGAGGTTGTGTGTTTCCTATATGAAAGCTAACTTAAAAGAAGAGAATTCTTCAGGACAAATAGCAATTATTAACCCATGGATTATCTACTTTAACATCCTTAAATAATTATTTATTTTATTTATTTAGAGAAGAAGGTGAGAGAGAGAGAGACTGAGAGAGAGAAGGAGAGGAAGAGAGAGAGAGATTCATTGTTCCACTTACTTACACATTCATTTGTTGCTCCTTGTATGTGCCCTGGCTGGACACTGAACCCAAAACCTTGGTGGTCTTGGTATGACACTAACCTACCGAGCTATGTGACCACCCTTAAATAATTATCACTTGTCTTTCCCTACTTGTATTAACAGTTTGCATGCTGGTTGATGGAAATTTTTCCTTCACAGTAAAGGAGAAATTTAATGTTTTACATTTCTTTGGAATCCCATGGAGACTGCAGGAGGGAGGTAGTGCCCCTGGAATTGTGTAGCACCACAACTTGGAGCCAGTGATTAGGAGCTGACTTCAATCCCAAAGTGCCCAGGTTGCCACCAGAAAAAAGATACTGTTGCTTCTTTTAAAATATAAACTACCACAGCTTAGAGGATTAAGCTGTGAACAAATTTATGAAAATTTTATGGGCCTTATTAGAGAGCAGTCTCTAAATTTATTTAGTGTATTTGGATGAAATTTGATATTTTAATATCATTTTTGCACACTTATAATTTAAATGAAGCTGAGCTACACAGTTCAGTGAAAGCCCTCAATAGTCAAATACTGAAAGACCATTTACTTCCTTAGATCTACATTATGCATTTTTTTAAAGTGCATATGTTCACTTTAATTTTCTTTTTTTTAATTTATTTTTATTGTTGTTCAGTTACAGTTTTCCCCACAGATTATGCACTTTTTAATCTTTGCTTTTCTTTTTAAAGAATTTAATGTATTTTTGAATGTAGGACAATTATACCAAGAGTAACAAAGTAAATACTAAATTAATAAGGTTAAAACTGATTTATTGCATTAATATTTTCTTCATTTAAGGTGCTACACAATGTACTTTAAAAAATAATTTTGTAAGACAAAAATATGTTTTACAGTTTTTCATTAGATATAAGATTATTAAAATATATCAGCAATAAACGTTCTACTTGAAAACTATTCATCTTTCTATTCCCCAAAGCACTCTAACCAAATTTTGCACATAGAGCTACTCTGCATTCTTAATTGGTAAATGTAGTAATAAAGAATGAATGGATAAATGTATGATTTTTGGAAGATATATTTTCATATATAAATCCAATATAAAATATGAGAAAATTCAAAAATATATGTAATAAAGGCATGTATACATGTTTTACTAATCATAAAATTTTAATTTATATACCTATTATGAGATACAGCAGCAATTCTTTTTCAAAATGTTAACAAAACATGAGGAGAATAAAGTAACACAAAATAGCACTATAATAACTGATAAATTTAAAAGCAGCTATAAAAAATTAAAGGTTTAAACCCTGTTAGATGCATGTTTTCTGACTTTTAAGACCTGTGTTGGTCACAAGCACAGAGCTTTCTCTAGTTTCGAGGGACCATGTGCCTGTTGTTTATCTCACTTTCAGTTTCTAAACCCATCTGTGAGAACTGGTAGGGGTACCACAGTGTTTATAATATGTTTTATTTTTTAATTTAAAATTTTACTATTTTTATTTAAGTATAGTTGGTATATAACATTACAGGGTGGGGAAAAGTAGGTTTACAGTTTTTCATATGGAAAATAATATAATAATTAATAAATAATAATACATGAATAAACTGTGTTTTATGTCCTTACTACTGTAAACCTACTTTTGCCCCACCCTGTATATTAGTTATATTATTTTCAGGGATACAATATAGTTATATGACATTTTTATACCTTATAATGTGATCATCCCATTAATTCTAGAAATCATCTGTCACCCTGCAAATTTACCACAATATTATTGATTGTATTCCCCATATAATATGCTCTAGAAAGTAACAAAAATTTACTGAAAGACAGATTTGAATTCTACATGAATCTTCTAGTATGGTACATAAATATATAATAAATTTGGATGTTTAAAAAGCCAGAGCTTAACTTTGAATTATAGCTTTAAAGACCACATATAAAGACCAGGAAAATTGGCACTTCCATCAACATCATCTTCATCATCATCATAAAAATCATCAAAATAAAAAGTTGGACAAACTGAAGATCAATGACCTTTTCTTGTCCAATTAGAAAACTGAGGTTTCTGGGCAAATCTCCATCTCAAAGTTTTGAGGAAGGGGTGATACCTGAGCATCACAGCCGAGGTCTGATTATCTAGAAAAGAAGCTACTGGAGCCATAATCTCGTAGGAACTTAAATGATCATTTTGACTAATTTTTAGAGGCCAAATAGAGACTACCACAGAGTGAGAAACTCCAGAGGGCTGTTGACTAAAGAGAGCTAGGATTTGCCTTTAGGAAATAAATTTTCATACTGAAGACCAAAAAAAAGTTCCCTGATGGCTCTGGCAGAGGGAAGAAGAGAATAACTTGTGAAATAAGCCCAAAGTCTTCTCCATAACAGCACTTTACTCTCCAGAGGGAATGACTTCACCAGAGCCTCATCCCAAAGAAGAAACACTCATCCCTCTCACTCCAGCTCCTTTAGTCTTTCTAAGGTGAATGGACTTGGGGATATACAGGAAGTAACACTTGTATAAGACACAGGCCAGAGGTACATGCTAACTAACATACTAACATTTAATTGGAAGATCATAGAATCCACCCCCTCTACCATACTTTATCACCATACCATATTTATACCAGAGTTCTAGTATATTAATAAAGGGTGAAATTAATTATAGTGAAAGAACTACAAGATAGAAATTCTCTCAGTTTGAGGAGTGTTTATTTTAGTAAGCCCCAAATCAAAAATTGTAACCAAAACACAGACACTGGAGCGATTTGAAGCCTCTTATACCTATACCTACAGCATTCATCAATAAAAGCTCAACTCCTAGTCCTACAACATAAATCTTCATGATAGATGTCTACTTACCTAAATTTCTATTACCCAAAACAATATGTATAGCTAAACAAAAAATTACAAAGCATGGAAGAATCAAGAAAAATACACTGCCTAAGGAGAACAAGCAAGCATCCGAACCAAACTCTTACATCACACATGTTGGAAAAATTACACAGAGAGTTTTGGATAACTATGATTAATACATTGAAGAATCTCATAAAGATAGACAACATGCAAGAACAGATAGGTAATGTAATCAGAAAGATTGTAATTCTAAGAAAACATCATAAGGAAATACTAGATATTAGAAACAAAGAGAAATGAAAAAATTCTTTGCTAGACATATTGGTAGACTTGACATGGCAGAGGAAAGAATCATGGAGCTTGAAGGTAGGTCAAAAGATTCTCCAAATAGAAACACAAAGAGAAAAAAAAGAGGAAAAAGAACAGAACATATTATGCAAGGCTATGGGACAATATCAAAAGGTACATGCCATTGGGATATTCACAGGATAAGAAAGTAGAACAGGAGAAATATACAAAGTTATAGTGACAGGAATTTCAGAAATTAATGACAGATACCAAACCACAGATCCAGGAAGCCCAGAAAACACCAAGCAGAACAAATCATCAAAACATGAAGGCATATTATAATGAAACAGAAGGGAAAAGAGTAAATATTGAAATAAGAGAAAAATAAAACAAAACAAGTAATAAATATAGGATAAGAATCATAATGTACTTCTCATAAGAAATCATGAATAAAATATCATTGAATGAAATATTTTAAAATGTTAAAAAACCCCAACAGCCTAGAATTATATACCCAGTAAAATATCCATTAATAGTGAAGTAGAAATAAAGACTTTTCCAAACAAACAGAAACTAAGGGAACTCATCACCAGCAGACATTTTTTCAAGAATTGTTAAAAGATTTTTTTAAGCAGAAAGAAAATGATGTAGGTTAGAAACTTCAATGTATATAAAGAAAGGAAGAACATTAGATAAATAAAAATTGAAGGTTAAATAAAAGCATTTATTTTTAATTGATCTAAATTGTTTAAAGTCATAATAATACCCAGGTATTGCAGTGATGTCACAAGGGATGAGAAGGAGAAAATGGAAATAAAAGTGGAATATACTGTTTGAAGGTAGAATTTAATTAAATTAAAATATGTATTGTAAAATAAAGGGAAACCACTATTTTTTTAAGTATAATCAAAATTAAAACCAGAAAAACCTCTGACAATGAATAGAAAAATTAAAATCATGGTTAATATTAATCCAAGTATACCAATAATCACTTTTAAAATAGATGGGGTTTTTTATATACGCCAATTACAAGACAGAGATTTTCAGAGTAGGTAAATAAATAAGATGCAAATATATGTTTCCTACAAGAAACTCACTTTAAAAATAGACTCTGAATGGATAAAGGGGAAAAGATACCATGCTAGCAGTAATTGAAAGAAAGCTGGAGTAATTATATTAACTTAAGAGAAATCTGAATTCAGGACAAGGAAAACTATGAAGTGTGAAAAGAGGCATTAGTAATGATAAAGGGTCAATCCCCATGAAGATAGTGAACTTTAAATGTGTCTGCATCCCAAAGCTGTGCATAAAATATAGGAGGCATAAACTGATAGAACTGAAAGGAGAAATAGACAAATTTGCTATTAGAATTGGAGACTTTGATATCTCCATGTCAATAATTGATAGACCAAGCAGGCAGAAGGTCAGTAAGAATATAATTGACCTGAAGAGCAATACAATCAACTTGATCTAATTGGCATTTATAGACTATTTCATCTACAACAACAGAATATAAATCCTCCTCATGCCCATATCCTCACTACAAGCTCGCATGGAACATTCACTGTGATAGAGCACATTCTGGGCCATAAGTCAAACCTTAATACATTTAAAAGAATATAAATCATACAAAGTATGTTCTCAGACCCTAATAAAATTAAACTAAAATCAGTTAAAATCCCCAAATGTGTGGAAATTTAATATTGCACTTATAACTGTTGTGTGGGGCAAATAAGAAATCTCAAGTACAGTTGTCTCCATTTTCTTGCCACCACTGTACTTGAACAACGGTGAAAAAAGAAATCTCAAAAGAAAGTCAAATATATTTTGAAATAAATTAAAATTAAAGTACAAATTATAGAAATTTGTGAGGTACAGCAAAAGAAATTGCAAGTTTTAAATGATTATATTAGAAAAGAAGAAAGATATAAAATCAGCACTCTAAGCTTCCATCTTAGGGAAGTAGATAAAGGGCATTTAAGCCTAAAGCAAGAAGAAGAAAAAAATATATAGAAAATAGAACATCATAAAATCAAAACAGGAAAATAACAGAGAAAATCAACAAATCTAAAAGTTCTTTTAAAAGAACAATAAATTTGATGAAAGTACAACCAAACTAAGAAAAAAGATTGATAATGGTCATACAAATTACCAATATCAGGAAAGAAAAAGAAATTTTCACTGCTTATTCTACAGGCATTAAAAGGAAATAAAATAATACTACAAACAAGTTTATGTCCACAAACCTAATAAGTTGAATGAAATGGACCAATTCCTTGAAAGATGTAGACTACCAAAATTCACACAAGGAGAAGTAACCTGAATAGCCCTTTACTAAATAAATTGAATTAATAATTAATAACCTTCCAAAAATTAAATCACCAGGTCCAGATGTTTCACTGGTGAATTTTGCCAAATATTTAAGGAAGAAATTATACTAATTCTCTAAAGTCTGTTTCAGAGAATAGAAAAGGGAATGCTCCTGAACACCTTCTATGAGGTCAGTATCACTCTTATTCATTGCTGGTAGAAATTCCAAATGGCGCAGACACTTTGGAAGGCAGTTTGGCAGAGTCCTATAAAACTAACCCTATAATGCAACCATCACTCTCCTAGGTGTTTACTCAACTGATTTGAAAGCTTATATCTATATAAGATCTGTCTGCAAATGTTTGTAGCAGCTCTATTTATAATTGCTCCATACTAGAAGCAACCAGAATGCTCTTCAAAGGTGAATGGATAAACAAACCGTGGTACATTTATACAATGGAATACTATTTAGCTACTAAAAATGTGATATCAAGCCCCAAAAAGCATGAATAGGTTTTAAGCACAAAATGCTAAATAAAATCAGCCAATATGAAAAGTCTGTCTTCTGGAAATATCAAAATCATTGGGATGGTAAACATATCAGTGATTGTTGGTGGTCAGGGTAATGGGGAGAGGACAACTGAATAGGTGGAACACACAGGATATTTTAGAGCGAAACTGTTGTACACGTTACTGTAACAATGAATGTAAAACATTAAGCATTTGTCAAAACCTATTGATTTTTACAGCACAAGATTACTAGGATTAGTGGGGTGATCACATTGTAAGGTATAAAAATGTTGAATCACTATATTTACCTGAAATTAATATCACCAAAATAATATTGGATACCAACTATACTTAATTAAAGAGAAACTTAAAAAAATGAAATTTAATCTTTTTAAGGTGTCATAACACCATTTAGGAAAGTTAGGAATCTCAGGATAGAATGCAGAATGTGACAAAGTAATCTAAATATATTATAAATGTATGAAACAAACTCACTGAATGGGGTGAGAGGATAAGGGGCTATAATGACCCATGTAATAATGAGTCAGAGTGAACACAGCAGTATAAAATTATGTGTAATTCAGCACAGATACAGATGCTCTACATATAAGTAAACAGATATGCTTCAGAATGGACACGAACATGGTGAAGCATAAATTTAAGAGAAAAAACAATTTGAGCTATTCTCTTATCTTGGATCCTATCATTATGCAAAACAAACAACAATTAAAACAACAACAAACCCTGGCAGGTTCCCACACTGTCTTTAATGCAATTCCTCTTGAGCAAGAAATCTAACTGGAGGGAAGTGCATTTAAAAGTGAGTTTTCATTCAGATGAACTTTCATACAAAGACATGCTTTAAAAATTACTGTTTGTTCTATGAAGATGAGGAGTGTATTTAAACTTTATAAAATTTATTAATATTTATCAGTAGGACATAGGGCTGTTAATAAATTCCAGAGGGATGCTATTCTGTTGAGAATGGAATATTGAGGTCAAAACACATGGAAGTCATTGTTGGAGATTATGGTAGAGGCTAGAAATTCATATGGGATGGATTCCTGACAGATTAGAGGATGAGGTCACTTCCAGTGTTCTGTTGTAAAGAAAAACGGTGCCCTTCTAGAAAACACCATTTAGCTCCACTGGAAATGACAAATATGACCTGGTGGACACTTTCTTATTTTTTTAATGTTTTTATCATATTTTCTCCCTTACCATTTAACCTTCTCATACTCCCTCCTCCCTGCAATCACCACACTGTTGTCCATGCTAATGAGTCCTTTTTTCTTTTTTCTCCATCCCTCCATCCTCAATCCCCCCTCAATAACTGTCATCCTGGTCTCCATCTACAAGTCTGTTTCTATTTTGCTTGTTAGTTGAGTTGTTTACTACAATTGGGGACTACAGTCGATCAGAGTAAGACACTCATTAGCAGGGCTTTCTATAAATATCTGCAATTTACTAGGCCCAGAACACCCTTTCATGGTATCTAAACTTCTCAAGATGTTTAAGGAAGTGCAGAGATAGAAAAGGACTTGGTGGATATAACATAGCTCTGAGGACAGCTAATTTTTCAGAGGGAGAGAGCCTTTAAATAAGTATGAAGATTTGATATGCAATAGTTTCTTTTAATTTCTAAGTCAAAATATGTACAAACCTTTGTGTGTGGAGGAAATATTAGTGATGCCCTAACAATGACATATACTTTCCTTTAGTTTCCATATACTAAATGACATATATTCTTCTTTAGCAGTGTTGGTGAATGTTTACTAACCCATGTCCCCATGGGTATGGGTTAGTAAATACTCTATTTAACTTTTAGGGATCCATCAGCCATGTTTACAAGGTAGCTAACCATATAAATTCCATGTAAGGGCTTACAGTATGTGATCTTGGCCTCAGCAGTGTGGTATTTTAATCCCTTGTAAAGTGTGTAAAACTTTGCACCTCTTTGTCGTGCTTGCTGCTAAAGATCTGCACTTTTAACACATTCCTTAAAAGTAGAGGTAGAGTTATGTCAATATCTTTAAAGTTGTATCTTTGAAATTCCAAATAGAGGTAGAAAATATTTCCACTTTATCAAATCCTCAAGCCAGTTGTGAGAATTAAAGATTCTTTTACAGTATAGTTTCCTCTAAAATTAGGGAGGTAAAATCTACACTTTAAAATATATTAAAATATTAAAATAAACTTGAAAATTTAAATTCACTTAGAAAAGTTGAATGTATAATTTGCCTAGGCTAACTTAGTTACTGTAATTGGATAATGTATTTTCTATAAAATATCTAGAAGTAGGGGCAAAAAAAAAGCAAATGCAATGGATTGCAAAGTTGATGTTATTAATAAATGAGAAGATATCAGTTCTTCAGGAGCAGCAACATTCTTATACTGAACTTGGAAAGAAAATTTTCATGTTGCTTATTGGAAAACATAGATACTGCTGCCTTTATCAGTAATGTTTTTAGGAATTAGGGAAATTGCCATTTTGTTCATTGATCCTCGATTAGGCCAAATCCATAAAAGTATCTCACAGTTGGTATCTGCATTGGTCTAAACAAATGGGGTCTGAGAACATTGCTTTCTGATGCTCTAACTTGATAGAAATTTGTTAGGATCTAGTGTGGTGGATAACATCCCCCCTACACTATTTTTGTGCCATGAATTTACCCAGCTTGAGAGAATCAATTTGAGGTTCCAATCTGGTTAGCAGGTGGAAGATTACTTTTCTGTGATGCTATTATTTTTGGTTGGTTAAGGAGTTGTTTGGAACAGCTAGGAAGCTTCAAATACTCTCTCAGAAAGGCTTTAAGTCCCCTTATTCTGTTCAGTTAATTTTTTAAAGAAATTATTAGAACATATTTATTTTAAACAGACAATGTCTATTTTAAGATGCTTGATATTACTTTTGAAAAGGAAAGAGTTGCTGACGAAAGAATTGGTGAGTTTTTGCAAGGGTCAATGTCAGGGAAGTGGGGAATGTGGTAAGGGTCATTTGACCAGCAGCTCATTAACTTTCAGGTTCTTCCATGCTCCTGATGAATAGTATTAGCAGGGAATAGTAAGTAGCACCTCTGACCCCAATTATCTTCATCTATGCGTCTCTCTGTTCCTGTATTATGTTTTAGGAACCAATTTTAAGTTTGGGAAAGAGGCTTTATGAAATTGAATGTACACATGGTTTTTGATACAATGAGGTTTTCCTGGGACTGTAATACTGAAAAACAGGAAGTCGATTTAGTTGTGACTCTTCTTTTGTCACATTCTAATCCCTTCCAGTCTCTCTCATTTCTCTTGGATAGCCCTAGTGTCTCATTGTTAAAATAATTATTTTTTCTCTGTGTGAGATTCTGTCATTAGATGAAAGGTCATGGTTATCATATATATAAATACAGTGTGAAATAGATTGAAATGCATAGAGCAAAAAGACTTTCCAATTAAAAAACACTTTGCCAAGCTTGCACCAAACAAACAGCCATACAGACTGTGATTTCTCTTCACTTATAATTAGCTGCCACTGAAAGTTAATTACTTTCAGGATCAAAGGAAACAAAACTAGAAATAAAATGGAAGAATTTCTTTTAGTTTTAAAGTTTAAATAAATGTTTGCCTTAGAAGCAGACCATATGCTGACTTCATCCCAGAGGGAAAATGCACTTAAGATTCTTTAATACATAGACCAACTGTAAAGTTCACTGAAGGTGGGCAAAGAAGTGAGGCAGATTTTACTTCTTTTAGGAGTATCAACTTAGAGATTTTATAAGGGAATAGCAAAGTTTCTTTATATATTCTCATTTTTTGTTTTATCAGCGGAACTGAAAAAACTTGTACTTTATCAAAGATTTATTCTTTAAGTCCTTTCTTCTAAGAAGATCACTAAAAACTCTGATTTGATTTTTGATTTCTCTGAACAGATCTGACATATTTAAAAGGCTAATTAATTCACTGAGTGTGTGAGTAGCTCTAATTATGCACTTACCTATTTAAAACTAATACTTTTTGAGTCATGACAAACATTTTTATTATTTCAGTCTCCTAAACTTACAGCATTGTTTCCTTCCCACATAAATGATAAAAAAACATAATCAAATAGGAACATATAAATGAGAATTCTATAATTTTTCAGTTTGTTTCTAAAAACAGGTTATGATCTTTTGCAAAATGCATTTTGGAATACCATGATCAGGTTCTGTTTCTTAAGTATTTATTATTTTATTAAATCATTTATTATTATTCTTTTTTGTTTTTATTTATTTGTTTTTAAATATATTTTATTGATTATGCTATTAGTGTCCCATTTTTTGCCTTTATTCCCCTCTTCCCTGCATGCCCACTCCCACCCACATTCCCCCCCTTTAGTTCACGTCCATGGGTCATACATATAAGTTCTTTGGCTTCTCCATTTCCTGTACTGTTCTTAACCTCCCCCTGTCTATTTTCTACATACCGATTATGCTTCTTATTCCCTGTACCTTTCCCCCGCCTCCCCCTCCTACTCCCCCACTGATAACCATGTGATCTCCATTTCTGTGATTCTGTTCCTGTTCTAGTTGTTTGATTAGTTTGTTTTTGAATTTTTTTTAGGTTTGCTTGTTAATAATTGTGAGTTTGTTGTCATTTTACTGTTCATAGTTTTGATCTTTTTCTTAGATAAGTCCGTTTAACATTTTATATAATAAGGGCTTGGTGATGATGGACTCCTTTAACTTGACCTTATCCAGGAAGCACTTTATCTGCTCTTCTATTATAAATGATAACTTTACTGGATAGAGCAATCTTGGATGTAGGTGCTTGCCTTTCATGACTTGGAATACTTCTTTCCAGCCCCTTCTTGATAGCAAGGTTTCTTTTGAGAAATCAGCTGACAGTCTTATGGAAACTCCTTTGTAGGTAACTCTCTCCTTTCCTCTTGCTGCCTTTAAGATTCTCTCCTTATCTTTAATCTTGGGTAATGTAATTATGATGTGCCTTCGTGTGTTCCTCCTTGGTTCCAACTTCTTTGGGACTCTCTGAGCTTCCTGGACTTCCTCAAAGTCTATTTCCTTTGCCAGAATGGGGAAGTTCTCCTTCATTATTTTTTCAAGTAAGTTTTCAATTTATTGCTCTTCCTCTTCTCTTTCTGGCACCCCTATGATTTGGATGTTGGAACATTTAAAGATGTGCTGGAG
Source organism: Tonatia bakeri (assembly GCA_004024845.1). Taxonomy (NCBI): domain Eukaryota; kingdom Metazoa; phylum Chordata; class Mammalia; order Chiroptera; family Phyllostomidae; genus Tonatia; species Tonatia bakeri. Next base: position 520,217 of record PVIA01000188.1, read on the forward strand.
ATTCCTAAGCCTCTCCTCATTTTTTTTTAAATTCTTGTTTCTCCATTCTGTTCTGGTTGAATGTTTCTTTTTTCCATTTGCTCTAACCCATTGATTTGAGTCCTGGTTTTCTTCCCGTCATTGTTACTTCCCTGTAGATTTTTCTTTATTTCACATAATGCAACCTTCATTGCTGCCTGGGTCTTTTTTATGCTGTTGAAGTACCCAGTGAGTTCCTAGAGCATCTTGATAACCAGTGTTTTGAACTGTATATCTAATAGGTTGTCTATCTCTTCGTCACTTAGTTGTATTTTTTCTGGAGCTTTGAACTGTTCTTTCACATTGGGCCATATTTTCTTCTTTCTCAGCCCACCTGTTAAGTGGTAAGGGGCGGAGCCTTCGGTGTTCACCGGGGTGGGGCAACCCACATCACTGGGTTGTGACACTATATGTTGGGGAGGGGTCCAAGAGCGAACAATGGAGCTTGCTCCACTCTCTGCTGGAATTCAATCACTTCTGCCGCTTCCCCCAAGCAAACTGGGCCCTTCGGGTTCTGATTCCCGGGTAGGAGGGCTTGTGTATCTTCTAAGACCCCGTGGGTATCTCCAACGAACTCTCCTGTGAGGCTGGGAATCTCTCCCGCTGTTCCCTCAACCCTCACAGGTGTTTTTGGACAGAGGCTCTGAGGCTTTATTTCCCCACGCTGGAACTCTGGGTTGTGAGGTCTGCCTCACTCCCCAGTTGTTCCTTCTGGTTTATCTGCATGCAAATGTGGGACCACCCAGTCCTCAAGCCGCCAGCTTACCTGGTCCACCAGCCGCTGTTTTGCTGCGAGTCTTTTCCACCTGGCTGCCAGTCTCCACTCCTCCTACCGGTCTGGATGAATATTTCTTCTTTAACTCCTTGGTTGTTGCACTTCCATACAGTTTGATTTTTCTGTCAGTTCTGGTTGGTTTCTGTTTTTAAATTTGTTGTTGTCCTTCTTTTGGTTGTGCAAGGAAGCACAGGGTGTCTACCTATGCCTCCATCTTGGCTGGAAGTCCTTTATTGTTATTCTGTTACTGTTGTGTCAATTTTCCCCCTTTGCCCTCCTCCACCTATTCCCACTGCCCACTCCCACTGTCAATCCCCACACTGTTGTCCATGTTGGTGGGTCATTCACACATGTTCTTTGTCTAGTCCCTTCGCCCCTTCCCCTTCTTTCCACCATTATCCATGATCAGGTTCTGTAGCATTTATGGAAAAGTTAAGAGAGTGTACACCTAAGGTAGTTCAGAGCCTTGGATAGAAAAGTACAGATGTGTTAGGAGCAGTATTGCTTGGGTCTGTCCCCCTGATGTTAGGTTAAGTTTATCCCAAGGTCTGGTTGCAACAATAAAGTAATTATGTTTCCTTCAAATACTTACTTACCCACCATCTTCACTACCCTCAAAGCTTTCAGGAAGCCAGCAGTCTCATCTCCAGTCCTTCAGTTATACTTCTTCTTTCTGACCTGCTGATGGTACAATTAAACTACTGTTGATTCATTGATTACCAAATGCCTTGAACTCATCTCAATGTTTCAAACTATTGAAAAAATTATATTACTATTTACATAAGGTACAAACAGTTGTTAATCCCGTTTTACCAAACAGGAAGCCTGCTTGAGAGGTTAACTAACTTGTTGGGTCTACATGGCTAGGGCGAGACTAAATCCAGACTTAAGACTAGGTTAATTGAAATCCAATGTCTGTGTTCATAACTACTAAGTGTTAATGTTGCCTTCCTATAACATTATTCTATGACTAAAAAATACAACTTAAACTTTAAGATCTTAACTATTTTTAAGTATACAGTACAGTGGTGCTAACTATATGCATGCTGTGATGCAACAGATTTCTAGAACTTTTTTTTACCTTACAAAACTGAAACTCTATACCCACTGAATAGCGACACTCCTTTTCTTCCTCCTTTATCCACTTGACTACCAATGAACTTTAATGTTGCTTCCATCTCTTGGATATTGTGAGTAATGCTGTAGTGAACATGGAGATGCAAATATTGCTTTGAGATTATTTTTTAAATTCTTTTGGGTATATAGCAAGAAATGAAATTGTTTATTTGTATGATAATTCTATTTTTAATTTGTTGGGAAATTTCTATATTATTATTTGCCTATTTTTTGTGGATTTTTTATTGCTATTGATTTGTAGGAGTTCTTTATATATTAATATCCCTTATCAGATACATGGTTTGGACATATTTTCTCCCATTTTTATAGGTTGCCTTTTCACACTTATTTCCTTTTTGACAAGGATATTTTTAAGTTTCATGTAATCCCATTTGCCTGTCTTTTCTTTTGTTATTTTTGCTTTTGATGTCACATCCAAAAATTTTTTGCCAAATCCATTATTTTGAAGCATTCTTTCTATGTTTTCTTCCAGGCTAGGGGATTTATAGTTTCAGGTATTGGATTTAGGTTTTTAATCCATTATGTATTGACTTTTGTATATGATGTAAAGTAAGGATCCAATTTTATCCTTTTGCATGTGGATGTCCAGTTTGCTTGAAACCATTTGTTGAAGAGACTATCTTTTCCCCACTGTGTAGTCTTAGTGCCCTTGTCAAGGATCATTTGACCAAATATGTAGAAGTTTATTTTGGGGCTTCCTAACCTGTTCCATTCATCTATATGTCTGTCTTTCTGTCTGATTACTGTAATTTTGTAATGTGTTTTAAAATCAGAAATGTAAAGCCTCCAGCTTAGACCTCTTTTTCTCACAGGGCGGTTTGGCCCCTTATGGTCCCATAAGAATTTCAGGCATTTATTTTTTCTATTTCTATAAAAATACTATGAGAATTTTGATGGTATTGCTTTTAATTTATAGATTGCTTTGAAAATTATAGACATTTTTATCAATATTAAATCTTCAAATCTATAATTATGGAATATCTTTCCATTTATTTGTGTCTTCAGTTTCTTTCACCAACACCACCCCCTTGATTAAATTTACTCCTAAATATTTTATTATATTTGCTGCTCTTGAAAATTAGATTGTTTTCTTAACTTCATATTCAGAAAGTTTATTGTTACTACATAGAAGCATAACAGATTTTTGAGTGTTGAGTTTGTATCCTGAAACTTTGCTGAATTAACTTATTAGTTCTAATGGGTTTTAATTTCATTTTTTTTAAGAATTTTTGGAGATTTTTACATATAAGGCCATGTCATCAGCAAACATGACCTTATGTATATTTTTTCCTTTTGAATTTGAATGTTGTTTATTTATTTTTGTTGGACTTATAGTACCATGTTAAATAGAAGTAGTAAGAGTGATCATCTTTGCCTTTAAAGGAGAAGGTTTTAGTTTTGTCATTGAGTATGAAGTTAACCTTGGCCTTTCTGTATAGGCCTTTATTATGTTGAGGTAATTTCATTCTATTTGTAGTTAGTTGAGTGGTTTTATCATATAATAGTGTTGAATTATATCAACTGCTTTTATGGCATCAGTTGAGATGATCATAGGATTTTTGTTCTTCATTCTGTCAATGTGATGTATCATATTGATTGTTCATGTTGAACTCTGCTTGCATACTAGAAAAAAATCCCACCTGATCATAGTGTATGATTCTTGAAATGTGCTATTGAATTTGGTTTGTTAATACTTTGTGGAGGATTTTTGCATTAGTATTTAACAGGGATATTGATTTATAGTTTACTTGTAGTATTTTTTCTGGTTTTGGTATTAGGTAATGTTGGCTTCATAAAAAGATTTTTTTTGGAAGAGTTTGTGAAGGATTGGTGTTCATTCTTTTTAGAAAATGTTAAGTAAGAAAATTAAAAAAATAAAAATAAATTTTAGAAAAATTAAAAAATGTTAGGTAGAGTTCTCCAATGAAACCATTTGTTCCTGGGCTTTTCTTTGTTGAGAGCTTTTGGTTATTCATTTAGTCTTCTTATTGATTGCATTGTCTCATCCAATGTGTGTCCTTACATCTAAAGTAAGTTTCTTGTTGATAACATAGAGTTAGACCTAGTTTTTTTTTCTATTCAGACACTCAGTTTTTTGATTGGGTAATTTAACCTTTTGCATTTAAAGTAATTACTGGTAGGAAAAAATTCACTGTTACCAACTATGATTGCTTTCTGTGTGTCCTATAACTTTGCTACCTTATTTTGTATTTCATTGATTTTTTTACTGACATGATTTGAATTCTTTCTTTTTCTTTCAGTGTGTTCTGTATGTTGTGTGTGTGTGTAGTTACCGTGAAGATTACAAGTAATGTCTTAGTTATAACAGTCTATTTGAAGCTGATAACAAATCTCTGCTATTTCACATTGGCCACCTACTTTATATTCTTGATGTCAAAAATTAAATTTTTATACTGTGCATTATTTATGTATGCATCTATTTAATGTATTTTTAGGCAGAAAGAGAGGAAGATAAACAGTTTTAGAGGCCCTCAGGATGTCTAGCCAGGCTTGTGGGTGCCCTGACTGGAACTGAACCTGCAACCCAGACATGTGCCCTGACAGGGAATTGAACATGCAACCTTTCACTTTGTGGGACAACACTCAAACAACTAAGCCACTCTGGCCAGAGCATAATTGTGTATCTTTCAACATAATTTATAGGTATAGTTATTTCTAATTCTTTTATCTTAAATTTATTATCACAGTTGAAAGTGATTTATGCACCACCATTACTATATGTCAGGATTCTGTGTTTCTCTACATATTTTCCTTTACCAGATAGCTTTATGTTTTTGTATGTTTTTGTATTGCTGTCTTGCATCATTTTGTTAAGGCAGATTGAGTGGTATGAATTTTCTCTGTCTTTTATTTATCTGGGAGATTTCTCCATTTTTGAAGGATGGTTTTTTCAAGTATAATATTCTTGGTCAGCATTATTTTTTCTTTTAGAACTTTGAATGTATCTTTCTATTTCTTTCTGACCTATAAGATTTCATTTTTTTTGAAGATTTCATTTATTTATTTTTAGAGATGGGAGAAGGAAAGGAGAAAGAGAGGGAGAGAAACATCAATATGTAATTGCCTCTTGCATCCCCAGTATGGACCTGACCCAAAACCCAGGCACATGCTCTGACTGGGAATCCAACCTGATGACCCTTTGGTTTGCTCAACCCACTGAACAACACTAGCCAGGGCCTGGCCTATAAGGTTTATGCTGAGAAATCTGCTCATTTCTTATTTGATTCTCCTTGTATAAAATGAATTGATTTTCTCTTGCTGCTTTCAAAATTTTCTTTGTTTTTGTTTTTTAATAGTTTGATTGTCTTGCATCTTAATGTGGGCTTCTTTTAGTTTATACTAGTTGGAATCTGTTGAGCTTCTTGAATTCAGATGTCTGTTTTCTTTCTCAGATTTGGGAAGTTTTCAGCCATTACTTTTTCAAATATATTCTTCCAGTTTCCCTTATGTTTTCTTATGTTTATCTAACTTGAAAATTTCAAATAACCTTATTTTGAATTTGCTGATTCTTTTCTCTGTTTAATCAAGTCTGCTGCTTGGCCTGTTTAGGGAAAATTTTAATTGAGTTACTGTATTCTTCAATTCCAAAATTTCTCTCTCTTTCTTTTTATAGCTTCTGTCTCTTTGTTGACATTCTCATTCTGTTTATGTCTGTTTTCCTGATTTTGTTTTGTTATATATCTGTTTTTTCTTTAAAATCACTGAATTTTAAAAGTTATTCAGAATTCACTGTCAAGTAATTCCTACTTTTTTAAAAGTTTTTTTTTTTCTGGAGATTCATTTTGCTCTTTTGATTATATCATGTTTTTGTATTTCTTTGCATACATTGTGTTTTTTAAACTTTTTTTTTCATTTATTTTTTGGCAAGACTTGGGCATTTGAAAGAAAAAAAGAGCTATTTCTCCTCATCTTTGCTGCTTTGTACAGAAGAAGATCTTCACCAGTGAGCCTGGCTAGACATTCTGGGGCCCCTAAAACTATTTTTCAGAATGTGTCTTTTCTGGGTTTTTTTGGTTGTAATTTCCCAGTTACCAATTAACCAGTTTCTTTTTCAACAGCTCATAATCTCTTTCTCCCTCTGGAGACTGTCTGGGGTACTGCTGGTTCTCTGGTTCTGTAGCAAGATGCTTAGCTCTCTTGTTCTCAGAGCTGCCCAGGTATCTGAAGTGTTTCATTGTCATTAGCTCTACCCATGAAGTGAGACAGAAACCAGTCACTCAGGCAGCCTTCCAAATATCCAGAATGTTAAACATATGTTTTATTTTTCTCTTTCCCTCCCAAGGGAGAAAAATTCAAGTTGGGTATTTTCTCTCCATCAGACTGAGCAATGCTAGCTTGGGGGAGGGTGACTATAGGTAGATTAAAAGGCTTTTCCTACCTGTTGCATCATGGCTGCTTTTAGCTTTGTGCTCCCCTGAGATGCTGTAACTTCCTGACAGGTTTCCGGAGTCCTTATAAAGGCATTTTGCTTTACTGTACTGTCATTCATTTGGTATTTCTATGGAGGGAATCAGGACAAAACTTCTGTCATCTTGCTGACATCACACTCCCCTCCCATAACTTTTTTTTTTTATATATCACAGCATGATTGCCTTGTTTTAAAACACAAACTGAGTCAGATCTAAATGTACTCGCCTCGGCTCATGTGTCTAGTCAACATATCATTAACAGTTTGCCTTAAACAAAATGAATAGGTTAAAGGCAAAGATAGAGAGAGGAGTTTGTTTCTTTTTTTTCCTCTATGACCAAGCAAGCCTTAGCCAATCATTAATGAACCTCATATAATAAGCAACTAATGTTCTTAAATTATTTGATTCAGGAAGAAAAAAACAAGGATAATTTAATAAGGAACTAATTATTGACAAATATTTAAGTCTGTGAGATAACATGTTTTGGAAATCTTCCAGGTGGCTTCTAAATGGTTTATAAGATGGCTATAACTATTACAAATCTTATTTATTAAATGTAGTCTATTTAAGTCTTGCTCTGTACCCAGTTATTTATGAAGAGAATATTATGAATGCATTAGAAACATATCAAAGGCTTAGTAGATGTAGATGTGTATGTGGTCTCAGTGGCAACAGCCATGAGAGGTCTGATCAGAAACATAGCAAAAACTGAGATAAGCAAAGGGGGTATAATGAAAGAAAGGTTAGGCAGTAGGAAGAGCTCATTGTACTAGTCCATACTTGAATTCTAGACTCAACATTACTTTCCCATTTGTCTTTCCTTTTTTCCTTTCAACTTCTTGGGTATGCTAAGATAATATTTAGGTCTCAGCTCGAGAAAAACAAGCATTGACTCTTTTTGCACTAACTGTGGTATAACCCAGGGCGAGACTGTGTTTGAAGACATTTAGCTGTTTCAACTGAGGATAGGTTAATGGTCCCTTAATATCTCATCACCTTTTATATTCTGCTTACCCTTAATTTGATTTTTATTGTGTTTTAATCAGGAGCCATCATGGGAACTCTGTGAACAAAGGTTAGAATTTTTTTGTAAAATAACGAGATAGGGCATGAGAGGAAAGAGACTGATAAAAATAAAGATTTGAAAAATAGTAAAATTCAATTTAATAACATTAAATTGAAAGTACCTGGATATTCATTTTTCTAAAAATCTTCTGGCTTTTTCGACCCCAGTCATGTGGGCCAAATGGTAGGTTAATGATAGTTTTACTAATCTGCTTTCAGACTATTAAAAGACCATATGGGGCAATGACCTTTGTAATTATGCTAATACAAAAATCTTTCTTTATATGAAACTGTCTGAGGCTATGAGACTGAGCCTTCTTTCCTATGTTGACTCTATATAAACTCTTCATTTTAGATTAGATACATCCACAGGAAGAGTTAGATTTCTCTCCATCCCTTCCATCCCCCAATTATTATCATGACATGGTATATTTTTGTTTGTGCTCATGCATCCAGTTATTCTTGTTAGGCAGGGAGAAGTCACTTTGCTACAGTTTCAAAGGTGAACACTTTATGAGAAGGACATAGACATTAACATTCCTCATGCAGGACCCTAGTGAATTTAGTAAAAATTAGACAAATGCTAAGAGATTGCTAATCTGGAAATGTTTTGGTCCTAGACCCAACTCTGATTTCTTGGCTATGTAACTTTAGGTAAATTAGGGAAAATTTATGTGCCTTTATAAATCTAAAGTACAGACATCATTTAATGGCATAATTATGAATTTTCATGTGGAAAAATAAGAGAAATAGAATGTAAGCAATTCTAAATCCCTCTGCCCAGGGGTGATAACTATTAAAAACATGGGGTATTACTGTGTAAGTACACACAAATACCCAGAGACATATACACACCATAGAATCATGATAGATCTATACTTTTATGACTACTTTTTCTTAACATCACATTATGTATATTTTCTTATACATATACATAATCACCACCATTATTTAATGTATATATATTCCCTTTTAAAATTCATTTTCTATTTATTTAAAAAATCCCTATTATCTGTTGTTTAGCTTATTTACTGGGTTTTGTTATGACAAATACAGTTTTTAAAATTTTTATTGCATTTCTGCATTGCCATTTATATTTATATTGCCATGAGTCCTCTTTTCTTTTTGGTCAATCTTCCCCCATAGCTGTCAGCCTGCCCTGTGTCTATGAGTCTGTCTCTATTTGGCTGGTTAGTTCACTTTGTTCATTAGATTCCACATATGAGTGAAATCACATGGTATTTGTCTTTCTCTGACTGGCTTGTTTCACTTAACATATGTTCTCTGGGTCCCTACTTGCTGTTGAAAAAGGTAAAATTTTCTCCTTTTTGATGGCTGAGTAGTATTCCATTGTATAAATATACCATAGCTCTTTTATCAATTTATTTACTGATGGACACTTAGGCTGTATTCATATATTGGTGATTGTAAAAAATGATGCAAAAAACAGGGGCGCTTAATGTTGTTTTGAGTTAATGTTTGGGTTTCTTTGGATATATTCCGAGAAGAGGATTACTAGGTGAAAAGGAAGTTCTGTTTTTAATTTTTGAGGTTTCCCCATACTGCTTTCCACAGTGGCTGCACCAATCTGCATTTCCACCAACAAATCATCCCCTTTCTCCATATCCTCACCAGAATTTTCTGTTTGTTGCCTTATTGATGATTGTCATTCTGTCTGGTATGAGGTGATATCTCATTGTGGTTTTAATTTGCATTTCTCTGATGATTAATGAAATAATCACTAATCATCAAAAGATTGAGCATATTTTCACATCTATTGGCCTTGTATATATTCTCCATGGAGAAGTGTCTATTCAGGCCCTTTGCCTATTTTTATATAGGATTGGTTTTTCTTTTTGGTGTTAAGTTTTATAAGTTCTTCATAAATTGTGGCTATTAATCCCATATTGGTGAATATGTTTTCTCAATCTGTGGGTTGTCTTTTTATATTATTCATGATTTCCCTTCCTGTCCAAAAAATATTTTAGTTTGATGTAGTCCCATTTGCTTATTTTTCTGTTTGTTTCCCTTGCCTAAAGAAATATATCAGATAACATATTGCTATGAGCAATATCTTATTTTTTACATCCTATGTTTTCTTCTAGGATTTTTATGATTTTGAATCTAACATTTAAGTCATTAATCAATTTTGAATTTATTATTGTGTGTGGTGTAAGAAGGGGGTCTAGTTTCATTTTTCTGCACCTATCTAAGTTTCCCAACACCATTTATTGAATAAACTATCATCAGCCCATTGCATGTGCTTGATTCCTCTCTCAAACATTAATTGACTGTAAAGTTGTGGGTTTATTTCTGGGCTCACTGTTCTGTTCCACTGATCTATGTGTCTGTTTTTATGCCATCACCATGCTGTTTTGATTACTATAGCTTTATAGTATAGTTTGAAATCAGGTAACATGATTCCTCCAACTTTGCCCTTCTTTCTCAATTGTTGTTGCTATGCAGGGCTTTTTGTGGCTCCATATAAATATCTAAAATATTTGTCCTATTTCTGTGAAATATATCCTTGGTATCTCGATAGAAATGACATTGAATCTATATATTGCTTTGGGTAACAGACATTATAATGATGTTAATTCTTCCTAACCATGAACATAGTATGTGCTTCCACTTATTTGTATCTTCTTCAATTTATTTCTTCAGTATGTTATAAATTATCAAATTATAATGTATTTTACATACTTGCTTAGATTTATTCCTAGGTATTTTATTGTTTTTGAGGCAATTGTGAATGAGATTGTTTTCTTAAAATCCCTTTCTGATAGTTAATTATTAGCATATAAAATGCAGCTAATTCCTGGATATTAATTTTGAATACTGCTACTTTACTGAACTAATTTATCAGTTCTAGTAGTCTCTTGGTGGAATCTTAAGGGTTCTCTGCGTACAATATTATGCCATCTTTAAATACAGTTTTACTTCTTCTTTTCCAATGTTGATGTCTTTATTTCTTCTTCTTGCCTGATTGCTATAGTTAAGGCTTTCAGTGCCATATTGAATAAAATAGGTAAAAGTGGAAATCCCTGTCTTGTTCCCAATCTCACGGGGAACTCTTTTAGTTTGTGCGCATTGAGTATGATGCTAGGAATATGTCTGTCATATATGGCCTTTACTTTGTTTAGGCATGTTTTCTCTATTCCTACTTTGTTGAGAGTTTTAATCATACATGAGCACTGGATTTTATCAAATGCTTTTTCTGCATCTATTGATATGATCATGTTGTTTTTATCCTTTATTTTGTTTATGTGGTATATCACATTTATTGATTTGAAAATGTTGTACCAACCTTTCATTCCCAGAAAAAATCCCACTTGGTCATGGTATCTGATCTTTGTGATGTACTGCTATAGTCAGTTTGCTAATATTTTGTTGAGGATTTTAGCATCTATGTTCATCAGGAAGATCTGACTTTCTCTCTCTCTCTCCCCCCTCTCTCATCTTCATCTAGTTTTGGAATTAGAATAATGCTGGCCTGATAAAATGAACTTGGGTGTCTTCCCTTTTCTTGAATATTTTAGAATAGTTTGAGAATGAGAGGTGTTTCTTATTTTAGGAATGTTTGGTAAAATTCACCTGTGAAGCCATCTGGTCCAGGGCTTTTGTTTGTCAGGAGTGTTTTGATCACTGCTTCAATTTCACTAGGTATAATCTGTCTATTCAGATTCTCTGGTTCTTCCTGATTTAATTTTGGAAGATTGCACATTTCTAGGAATTTATCCATTTCACCCACATTGTCCAATTTGTTGGTATATAGTTGTTCATAATATTTTCTTACAATCCACATTTCTTTGGTGTCAGTTGTTATTTCTCTTTCATTTATGATTTTATTTATTTGGGTTCTCTCTCTTTTTTTCTTGATGAGTCTAGTTTTTAAAAGTTTGTTAATCTTGTTTATCTTTTCAAATAACATGCTCTTGGATTCATTGATCTTTTGTTATCATCTTTTAGTCTCTTTTTTAAAAAATTTCTGCTCTGATATTTATTATTGCCTTTCTTCTACTCACTTTGGGCTTTATTTGTTGTTCTTTTTTAACGTCCTGTAAGTGTAAAGTTACATTGTTTATTTGAGCTTTTTGTTGATTCTTGTGATAGGGCTTATGTTATGAATTTCCCTCTAGGGATTGTTTTTCATGTGTCCCTCAGAATTTGGTGGTTGTGTTTTCATTTTAATTTGTTTCAAGATATCTTGTTATTTCTTCCTTCATCTCATTGTTGACCCACTCATTGTTTATTAACATGTTATTTTGCTTTCATGTCTTTGTGTATTTTTTGGTCTTTTTTTGTGGTTGATTTCTATTTTCATAGCATTGTAGTCAGAGGATATACTTAATATGGTTTCAGTCTTCTTAAATTTATTGAGACTTGTTTTGCATCCTAACATGTGATCTATCCTAGAAAATGTTCCATGTGTACTTGAAAATATGTATATTCTGCTGGTTTGGGGTTAAATGCTCTGTAGGTGTCAATTAAATCCATACTATATAGTGTGTAATCTAAGGCTGCTCTTTCCTTCTTGATGTTCTGCCTGGAAGATCTATCTATTAAAGACAATGGGGTGTTAAAATCCCCTACTAGGACTGTATTTCTGCCAATCTTTCCTTTTATGTCCATCAAGATTTGTGTCACATATTTAGGTGCTGCAATGTTGGCTGCATAAATGTTAGTAGGTTTATATCCACTTGTTGGATTGTTCCCTTTATCATTATGTAGTGTCCTTCTTTGTCTTTTACTATAGCCTTGGTTTTAATGTCTATTTTGTCAGATACAAGTATTGTTACCCCAGATTTTTCTTTTTCTTCCTTTCAATTTTCATGAAATATCTTTTTTCCATTCCTTTATTTTTAGTCTGTGTATATCTTTTATTCTGAGGTTGCTGTCTTGGAGACAGCATATATGGGTCTTTTCTTATCCATTCAGCTACCGTATGTCTTTTGATTGTAGCACTTAAGCCATTTACATTTAAAGTGATTATTGATAGGTACATATTTACTGCCGTTATATTTTTAACTATTATTCTTTTTTTTCTTTTTCTCATCCTTCTTAAAGCAACACCTTTAACAAATTCGTTGCAGTGCTGATTTGGTGTCAACAAACTTCTTTATACTTTTTTCTTATCTGGTAAACTCTTCATTTCTCCTTCAATTTTAAATGATAGCCTGGCTGGGTAGAGTAGCCTTGTTTGGAGTCCTTGCCTTTCATCATCTTGACTATTTCATGATAATCCCTGAAGTGTCTATTCAGAAATCAGACAACAGTCTAATTACAGCTCCCTTGTAAGTAACTACCTCATTTTAACTGGTGGATTTTAGGATTCTCTCCTTGTTTTTAAACCTTGTCATTTTAATTATGATGTATCTTGGTATATGTCTCCTTGGGTCCATCTTGAGTGGGACTCTCTGTGCTTCCTGGATTGTATGTCTTTTTCCATCACTAGATTAGGGAAACTTTTGGTCGTTATTTCTTTAAATAGGTCTCTCTTCTCCTTCTGATATTCCCATAATGTGGATGTTGTTATGCCTCAGGTTCTCACAAAGGTTTCTTAAATTCTTCTTATTTTTTAATAGATTTTATTTATTTATTTTTAGAGAGGAGGGAAGGGAGGAAGAAAGAGAGGGAGAGAAGCATCAATGTGTGCTTGCATTTCACATACCCCCTACTGGGGACTTGGCCTGCAACCCAGGCATCTGCCCTGACTGGGAATCGAACTGGTGACCCCTTGGTTCAAAATCCAGCACTTAACCCACTGAGCCACACCAGCCAGGGTTTCTCATTTTTTTTTAATTCTTTTTTCTTTTTGCTGCTCTGCTTGAGTGTTTTTGTTCTGCCTTGTTTTCCAAATCATTGATTCAGTCCTCTGCTTTATCTAACCTACTGTTTATTCCTTCTGGTATACTATTTATTTTAGATATTGCATTCTTTATTTCTGACTGGTCCTTTTTTATGATTTCTATGTCTTTTTTAATGCTGTTGAGTATCCTTATAATCATTCCTTTAAACTCTATATCTGATGAATTGCTTGCTTCTATTTCATTTAGTTCTTTGGAGAATTATCTTATTATTTCATTATTTCATTTCATTATTTCTATTTCTTTGTCTTCCCATTTTAGCTGCCTTTTTGTGTTTATTTCTATGTATTAGGTAGATCTACAAAGTCTGTGGTGCGAACCTATGTCAGATGCTGCTTGTGACTGGCCCTGGGCAACCTGTTTGGAGCTATCAGTGATCCACAGCTTATATTTCCCTCTGCCTGGTTTGGGTATGTGCAGAAAGAGCCAGGCTGAGCACCAAGGCCAGCTTTTACCAGCACTGGGCCTGGGGGAGGGTCAGCTAAAGTCTCAGAGTTCCCAGATATCCACCTTCATTTGCAGGCTTTCTATTGATCTTAAACACTGAAATGGCTTCCAGCTGTACTCCCCTGCAGCCCAATCTAAACCCCACAAGGTGCGGTGAGAGGGCTTCCTTTGCATGGGGATATTGCTTCCCTTCAGGCTGATGCTGCATGAGGGGAATGTTCTACCTAAGAAAGATGGCCATTACAGTATGGGGAATGACTCAGCACAGGGATCCTGGTGGCTGACCCTTTGGCTCTCTCCCCAGAGCCACCCACCCCAGGCTCTCCTTTTGCAGCTCTAGTCCACTCTGCCCTCTATCTGCTGGAGTCCAGGATTAGTGGCTACAAATCAAATTTTGAGAATTGGCCCTTTAAGAGGTTCTGCATCTCTAGCCATCTCTCCCTGATGGACAGAAACTCAACTGCTTTTCACAGCTGAATGTTTTTTGGCTTCCTTTTCCTGGTTCTGGTGCTATAAGCTGGTGAGCCTAGCTTGGAGTTTAGACCTCACACTTCTTAGGGGGAAGTCTCCAGCCACTGAAATATTTCTCTGGACCTTCATCTGCTACACATGGAGGTCCCACCCACCCTCTTGCTCCTTCACACTTGCTTCCAGGCTCATTATGGTGGTGTGATTTCCTCCATAAATTTTTGGTTGAGTTTCTCTCCAGCTAGTGTTCAGTTTGTTATTCAGGATGGTTCTTCTATAATATAGTTGTAATTCCAGTTTGGTCCTGGGAGGAAGTTAGTGCAGCTTCCTCCTACTCCACTGCCTTCTTGGATGCCTCTGCTCCAAACACAGTTTTAATAAATGTGTTTAGGCATTTTTGAAAATTAAAATTAATGTGAATATAATAAAGTCCTAAAATTAAAAATGTTGTGCTGCCCTGGTCAGTGTGGCTCAATGGGTTGGAACATCATCCTGTATTCTGCAAGGTCGTAGGTTCGATTCTCAGTCATGACACATGCCTGTGTTGTGGGTTCAGTCCCCAGTTGAGGTGTATGCAAAAGGCAACTGATTGCTGTTTATTTCTAACATGAATGTTTTTCTCCCTCACTCTCTCCCTCCGTTCCCCTCTCCAACCAAGCATGTTCTCAGGTGAGAATTAAAAAATGCTCCACTAAAAGGTTTTTTACATATTTAGACTTGTTACACACATTGCAAACAATCAGAAGAAAACTATGTAAAAAGACACAAACCAGCACAACTTGATGGAGGAAACATTATGGCCAATAAATATATAAAAATTAATGATTAAGAAAATGAAAGTGTAGACTTGGGTGAAAAAAAACACCTAATAAATTTTCAATTGGGATACATACACATGTGATACTATCAGGTTCTGGGTATGTTTTGCTGGGTGTTTTAGATATTGATGTCAGAAGTTTAAACTAGTGTAACAACTTTGGAAAACAGTTCACCTTTCTATTCTAAAATTGAACATTTTCAAGCCTGATAACTTGGTATCATCCTTCCCATGTACCTAAAGGAATTCTTGCACATGTACAACAGAATACATATACAAGAATGTTCTTGATACTAAAAATCTGGAAATGTCTCAAGTACCCATCATTTGGAAAGTTGAAAGAACAAATTGTGTTAGATCTTCTCAAAGACATATTATATGGTAGTCAATATGACTGAATTACAGTGACATGCAACAATATGGATGGTTGTTGATAGAATAATGGTATGTGAAAAAAATAAACATCTGTATCTCTAAACAACAGAAAAACTAAATTAAGTGTATGAGTATATGAGTATATGTGTATGTGTTTGTGTGCTCTCTCTACATAAGCATACACACATATGTATGTTTATATACATGTATAAGCAATAAAATAATATTTTAAAAGAAAACAAGTAGAATTATCAATATGGGATTCAGATGTGGGAAGGAAAGATGATGAGATGCAAAACACACTCATACATACACACAAATAAAACTTCAATGACAAAACTGTTCGCCAGAGGAATCTCACCAGAAAGAACAATACCTGCTTTACTAAATTGCAAAAGTCCTGAGGAATTATAATTCTTTTCCTAATATTTTTCAATTTGATGATTGGAAAGAAATAATCCATTGATATTTTCCTTTGTTTATCACTATTTAGTTTGCACATTTTTTCATGTCTTCATTTGAATAAGGGAGATAGGCTATTGATAATAAAATGAACATTCATATGGGGAAAGTACTATGTTCAAGTTTTGTGTACATTATTATCCCAAGAATTCTCAGAAGTGAAAATATTCTTTTCATTTTACAAATAATGAAATTCTTAGGGTGGAATGGCCCAAGTTCTAGTGGGTAATGTGGCTACCCCATGGGTGTGCATAACTGCAGAGTGTGAACACAAAAACACTGGGCCATGCTGCCTCAATGTTTGTATAGTTTTATCCCACTTTTATGATATGAAAGTGATGAAAATAATTTAATGTGCAATTCTTATCAAGGGATTATGTCACAAAAGCCCTGGAGTCTAATAACAATGTCTCATAAATAAAAACAAAGGAAATTAAAGTAAATAGGAGGTATGAGAAGTGCCAGAGAGAAATGTAAGCTAGAAAAATTCTTTTCCAGTGGACCACTATGTATTTTGAAGGATTTAATAGCATGGAATCACAGGGAAATATGAAAGTATGTGAAAACAAGCCTACAATAAGGAGGTAGTCATCTATGACAAATGAGAGCAGATACAGAAAAAGACCTTTAGAAATAGCTGCCTAGTAAAATGGTTCAAAGACAAAATGACCTTCTGAACCATAGCCTTATGGTAATATTTTTCTAAGTTGGGGGTTAGGAATTAATCATGACTCATTGATCTGAAGAGTTAGCATTGCCTACAAGACAAATTGTAAGTTATATTGTAGGGAAGGAAGAACCGTGCAGAGCCAGGAAGAGCCATGAAAGTACTGGTGGGTTAGTTAGTAGGAAGTCCTGGGAAAATTGTGCTCTAATGTGTTTTCCTGGGATATTAGTTTTTCATCCAGAAGGTAAGATTTTATATTCAGTCTCCTTCTAAACCTCAGATTCTTTCATCTGCATGCTTGCTTTTGCCCAATAGAAAATAACACTTTTTGCTGTTAACAGAAGAAGCATCTTCTAGCCATCAGAAAATAGTTGTTGTGGACACAATTTCAAATAGGAAACAGGAGCTATTTAACTTTCTATAATATTGGCCCAAAGCTTTGCAGACTTTTTACAAAATTAACATCTTTTACTGATGTGACTGCAGGGTGGCAGGGATGACCATTAACACTTGACTGAAGCCGCACTAAATCCAAGGTCCCATTGCAATTTTTGTCTTGCTAGTCACCCACCTCTATGTATTTCTTACCAACCTGCAATTTAAAGCAACTCACAAAGGCTCTTAGTCATGCAGGAGAGATGAAAGTCTATGGAATTGGCATTTTTTAAATAATTTCAAAAGAAATGATCATGAAGGGAATAATGTAGTGACTGAGGAAAATAATTGACAAGAACTAAGGTGTCTACTTACCCTATTCTTGTTGCCCGAGTAGCAGCTCTGTGGTGAAGTCATTTCTGTAACTGTGCAATTTAATGGGCATTCTCTGTTCTTTTCCTCTGAGAACAGTGTGTATGTTCGGGGTAGAAGGAGAAGTGGAAGAAAGCAGGAAGAAGTAAGTGGGAATGAAGGAGGTATATACTAAGCTTGTGAGCCACCTTTGCACTTAAGTTTGAGGGGATATAAGGGTGAACATTAAATGATCTCTATGCCCCCCAAAGGGTTTGTTGCCTCTAATTGGAGAAAGGGAGATTTAGTGGTTACACTCACCCAGATGGAACTTTCAAGATAGGAAGTTTGGCTCTTTGGTTTTGGATTAAAGTCATGTGACATCTTGGGTACTTAATTACCTATTGTTTTAATAAGTGGGAATGACTCAAAGGATAGAAAAAAAGGGATTTCCTCTTTATCACAGTGGAGGGGAATTTTTTTTTTTCCTTTTGTCAAACTGAATAGAACCCCAGCTGTCAGGCTTTCACCTTCATAACTCAGACTTGACAAGATCTGTCCATGTCTAGATGGGTGACAGAAGGGGAGACTTCTCTTAGTTCTGACCCTTTACAATCTGAGTTCTTGCTTATCCATCTACCTTATTCCCCTCTGATTGCTTCTCTCAGAAAGACCCTTAAAAACTAAGGATACAGAGGATTATTGACTAGATCTCAAGAGATTTTTGTGTTAGCTACATTTCTAAGGGTAGCAGAACAAGGTAGTGGAAAATCCTATTATCTTGAGGGAAAGTCTTGTTGTGACTTTTGTGATACTGAGCTTCTGGATTCAAATTGGAAAAAAAAAATTAGAAACAGTAGAGAGATGGCTGAATGATTCATCAACAGTATATGAATCTACATATTCAATCCTTAGGCAAATATAATTATAATAGAGATGATTGTAGTTCCAAGACAGCGGTAAAGAGTGGCAGTATAGTGTTGCTATTGGTCTTCTTCACTCTAATAGATACTGAGTAAGCACACACTTAAAGAACATGTGGATTACACAACAGAAAGAGGAACTTCAAGGGTGTTCAACAAAAAAAATTCAATAAAAACTTAAGCATACATAAAATTCCATATGAATTTGTGTTTTACCACAAGAGGTGGTAACAAGAGGTGTTGACAAGATAGAAATAAAAAGAGCTGGAGAGGCCACTGAGTTAAATAGGGCAAGATTGCTTGTTGACCTGAACTTTAACCAGTGTTCTGAATAAGAAGAGTGGCACAATGCAGGAGAAAAAAGAAAAACAAAACGTGCAAGAGGTAAAGATGAGCAAGTGCAGAAGCAGGGAGATGGAACCAAGCACATCCTGTAAAAAAAAAAAAGAATAAAAGAAAAAGATAATGATTTGGGGTAACCTAGAGAAAGCATGTTGAATTATAATGGAAGATGTGATTGGCAAACAGTATGCACACTGTTGAAGGGATTTTAAAATCTTAGGTAGAGAATTTGGAGTTAACGTGGAATGGGATATTTTTGTCCTTATCTGTCTGGTGTGTTAATTCACACCCAGTTGAGGAACTGTGTTACGGAAGTTACACATTAGAGGAGAATGTAGATTATTACTGTAATGTAAGTTGGGTCCCAGAGAAAAAGTGAAAAGCCAAAAATTTCTGTAGAGGGTGCTAATTTAATGAGCTACTCATATAGGATTGTGTTGGTTCCAACCTCTCAGAGCCATTGGAATTTGGAGATTTGAAATAATTTTGCTTTTCTGTAGTGATTTTTTTGGAACCTTTATTTTGTTACCATACTAAGAATAATTTAGCTAAGAGGGGAGGCCCAATAACCCTTAAACTATAGCATGTGGTAGGATAGGCAGAGTCATAATCCAAAATGAATTTCTTGAATCTAGCTCCACTCCAGACATCTCAGATGGAAATGTAGTCCAGAGCTTTAATGCTTTAGTTTTCTTAAATAATTCTTTAAAAATATTTCATTAATCATTATTCCATAATGCCTTTCCTATTGTCATTCTCCCATTTTCTTTTGCAACAGTATGTACTTCTAGATTGGTCTCAGTAAAATAATATGCAATGAAATTGATCATGATTTATTATTTTCATTTTACTAGATTTTATTTTTATATATGGTTCATGAGTATCAAAATTAAATTATATCCCAAATTTTACCTACTAAAATTTACTAAATTAATATTAATTACTATTTACTTCTATGCCAGCCTTCAAAAAGAATGTGAAAAAGGATGTCTAACCTTGATATAAGTATCTACTTATCTTAGTGCAGATAATTTTGTTCGTTTAATTTTCAAGCATCATTGTATTTATTCACTGAAAACCAGTTCTCAAGGGGTAGGATTATGTTAGAGTATCCATATGGAGTCAAATTCATGTAGCATTTTTCTCTTGTCTTTTTAAATGAGTTCTATTCTTAAAAATTGTCCTTTTGAGATAAAGTCACTGGGCTGCTTCTATAAGGAAAAGAGCGTCCATTTAAGCCAACACTAAGCAGGGTATACTCTGTAATTTCTGGAATAGAAATAGTTTTCTTTGTGTTGGGCCTCACATTATGTATTTTAACTTTTGACTTATTATCTCAGTCATGTCAGAATGAAAAATGAATCTCTATAGGGACTTCCATTATGTCAGATTGAAAAATCATCTCTGTTGAGTGCTTGGGGCAACTGCATGTTCAAAGCCCTTTTGCCTCATTTCTCATAGTGCTCAGTGCAGCTATGCCATCTTCCTGTTTTCAGGCCCATTTCCATTGCTGATGACAAATCTCACACTCAGGGGTCAGACCAGCTCCATGTGTATACAATAATCCCTGAGCACTTGGCTATGATTTATTCATAAGTTTGATTTATTTGAAACATTCCCATTACCTGAAGCTATCGACTCACTGCATATACTATGTTTATACACATACGTAGCGGTGAATTATAATTATTTTCTAGACACACACATACACATAACATCCACACATAAACATGCAGACATAGTGGGTAGGGGCAAAGGTCATAAAGAATGATTTTCTTAAAAAAGCTATTGGTGATTTACTCCAAGGAAACACTGTGAGCTTTCTGATCTGTGTAATATGTAATCTCAGCCTTAAGATACTGCATTTTGGTGGGGGCTGGGGGTGGTTTGGGCAGTATAATTCTCTTCCTAGAAGACCTTAGATAATATCAGGCTCTAGGATCTAGTTCAGACCTTCTTGAAACCATAGGAGAGAAGATTTTATATCCTCACTCTCTGGTACCAATAACTTTACTTCCTGAAGGTGTCCCCATCACCATATCAACATTCCTCTTTACTTAACTCCTTTGACCACTCATGAGACACATGAGGCAAGAAGGCGGGAAGAGGTGCAATAAGCTTAAACATCACTCCCATTTATAGCATTCAAAGCATCATAGTGTGCTTTAGGTAGTCAGTTCTATAGTTATAGCTCTTGATATTATTTTCATTCTCAGAGGCCTTCCTCACATCTTCTCTGACAGCTTCATGACCACTCCAGCCAGAAGGGATCCCTTCTTTCCCAGTCCAACGATAGTACTCATATCAGTCACATGACACTGAAACCATTCTACTTTATAGAATAGCTATTTGTCTGCGGATCCTTTCAGGTTTTCCCAGATTTTCAACTCATTGAGAGCTTGTGCAACTTCATACTCTGAATAGCTACATTAAGCTTTGGAGTCATTGCTGTTTGTTTTCACCAGTAGCTGTTCTCCGAATGAATACATCAGGGCAGGGCAGGGAAGCAACGATAAATTAATGAGACTGTTAAACAGGAAAATTTAACTACAATGTCCAGTGTGATGGAATACTCATTGAAGTGTAATGATTCACTCTTGAATTTGAAATAAAGGAGGCATATATGCTTAAAGGGCATTTTAGCTGGTAAAAAGTCACTGAAGCATTAAACATTATTATAGTGACCCTTATTACTGAAAATTGGCATTTCTGTTTAAATGGCACTCTATAAAATTAGATTTTTCAATAACATATTAGGTGAACACTCTCTGTAGTTAAATTTGAGATTCTTTAGCAAGGAGAATAAATATAACAAAGTATAAAATTTCAAACTAAAAATATAAGCATTGATTTGACATTAAGTTTAATGACAAACAAGAAACTGAGTATTGTGAGCAAGGACATAATTAAAATAATACTCTGTTTTTTCTGGAGTTGCTGTTATAGATTTCATTCTATTTTTGATTAATCATTAGAGTTCATCTAATCTGAATATCTTATTTTATATATGGAAATAATATTTGAGGCTTACAGATACTAAATAGAATTGATGCCAAGACAAGAGAGGTAGGAAAACAGCAAGATATGTGGAAGGAAGGTGTCATATGACATGAATAAAGAACAGAAGAGCTCTGGCCAGGTAGCTCAATTGATTAGAGCATTATCCCAATATGCCAAGGTTATGGGTTTGATCCCCCATTAAGGCACATACAAGAAGAAACCAGTGAATGCATAAATAGAACAACAAATCCATGTCTCTTTCTTACTCTCTTTCTTTCTCTCTTTCTAATCAATTTTAAGAAAGCAGAAAATTTAAAAAAGAACAGAACACACACTCACCTACACTTTAGCTAAATAAATTTATATTTTGTTCCATATGGCTATGATATGGTTAAAAGCAAATAACCAAAAAAAAAAAAAAGAAAGAAAGAAAATTGATTACCCTTTATTAGGGTAATTTTTAATATAAAAATATAATCATGTTTCATTTGTATTTGGATCAGGGAGCTATGTGCTATAAAGCTGTATGAGAAAGTGAGCGAACACCGGCTTAAGCCAAATATTCCATTGAGTTTGTCGTGATTGGTTAGTTTGCTTGGACACAGAAGTTGTATGTCCCTGAGGTTTACATTAGTAATAAAGAGAATGATTATGTTTAATGATGTCCTTATGCTTTTTATT
Source organism: Tonatia bakeri (assembly GCA_004024845.1). Classification (NCBI taxonomy): domain Eukaryota; kingdom Metazoa; phylum Chordata; class Mammalia; order Chiroptera; family Phyllostomidae; genus Tonatia; species Tonatia bakeri. The sequence continues at coordinate 542,417 of PVIA01000188.1, forward strand.
CACTTATTAAAAATAATATTTGAGTGGTGTTAGACAAATTAGACAAAATCCTCCTTTTATTAGCTTGTATTCATGGTGCAGAAGGCACAGGACACAAGAAGCAATAAACAAATCAGTATATATGTCAGGAGGGGTAAGTACAACATTATACAAAGAGCAGCAGAGTAGAGGTGTACCATTTGAGAGAAGGTCATCAGTCAAGGGCTACCTGTTCAGATAAAAGGCATAATAGTGTTCATAGGCATGTTGCTCTGTATCATTCATGATTAAGAGACATTATTTCTCTTTGGAAAAGAAGGCTCAACTGAATTAGAAAATTACAAAATGAAATCTATTAATGGTCTGACCACATGACCTCACAGAGTAGAGAAGATGGGGTTTCAGGGTTTGTGGAATTATTCCTATCAAAAATCCTGCCTCAGGACACTATGCATGTGCTTGGGACAGAGCTTGGGATAGGAGAACAAAGCACGTTTGTAGAGTGATGTCTCAGGAACTACCTTGTTACTTCTTAGCCCATATTATCCCCTCCAAGACCTGGAGAATTATATCTATCAAAAGAAAGCAGATCCCAAAATGGTGCATTGTCCAGAGTTTAAACCTTTTTAAATGTTAATTTAGAAACACGTCTGAAATGAAAAACAAAACTAAGAAAACTGCAGTCCGTGGCCTCAATGTGCTTGTGACATCAGTGAGGTGAGAAAACACCCCAAATTGCCCTTTGCTCTTCCTCTTCTCTTTCATCATCTGATTTTTTCTCAACAATGGCACAGAACATGAATATATATATTATATATCATATATATCTCATATATATAAATATATAGTTTAATAAAATCCAGAGACAGGCTTTTATGCATATTCATGGACACTTGATTAATAATTGATGGGAAGGCCTGAGGCAGGTGATTGAGAATAAAAAACATTTAGCAGGGAACAGAGTGGAAGAAGATCTCCCACTAGCCTCAGTCCCTCGGGGAATAGAAGCAGAAAGAAAAAGGCGGAGGAGGTGGGGGCAGGCACAGCTCTGAATGTCATCAGTGCAGAGCAATTTCCTTGATTTACATACTTAATTGCTTCCTGTCTTTAGCAGTTGGGCTCTAGGATTCTGACACACTTTCTGAGAAATTCATCTGAGGGCTGGAGAGGCTGTGGTGTGTGGGAGGCAAAAGCTTAGCCTTGGTCTTGCTGGTTGTCCTGGAGAACTGGAGAGGGGTCATTGCTATTAGTTCTTGCATTATCAAGAGGTTCTAGTGACAGATTTACTCCCAAGACTTCGGTTCTCACGAAGAAAACAATTTAAAAAGACATTGCTATGGAAATAAAGGATAGGCCTACATCTTGGAGACAATGAGTTTTATAATTGACTAAAAATATATTTATCCTAATGTCTTATTAAATCATATTTCTTGCATTCATATGGCCATTTATGGTTTATAAAACACTTCTACTTAATCCTCGTGACATCTCTGATGTAGGCATTATCATTTCCATTTTTCACATGAGGAAACTTTAATACAAAGAGGTTAAGTAAGTTGTCCACATCTCCTGTTATATACAAGCCAAGTTAGAACACAGTCCTTCTGAATTCTAATGCAGGGAGGTTTCTACTATGCATATGGCTCTCAGTGTCCAGGATTCAGGCCACACTGGACACTTTCTCATCTGTTTGGACACATCTAAAGATCTTAGCTTGATTTTCCAATGATATCACATTGTAGTTTGAAGTATTCTGCTATCTTATTGAGTCAGATAAAATATAAAACTTGGAAGTGGTACATAAATAGTCACAATTAGCAATGGTATTTATGTTATTTTAAAACCCCAGATAAAAACCTGTGGCCTCTTACAAATTAAGCAAATTATATAGGCGAGATAAGCACTTTTATTCTCTTGATACCTAAAACACAAAAGAAATCAAAATAAACAAACAAGAAATCTTTGAATTTCACAAGATCCTCTTTTATTTTCAGAATTGTATTGAACAACTACTATCATGGTCCAAATTATTGACTGTAACACAGAAAGTAGAAAAAACATAGTATTTTTCTAAGCATGGAAATTGATGTTTGAAGCTTCTTCATGTGGACTAAACAAGTAGGCCAGGACAATGATGTTAATTCATCACCATGATTTTTCTAATGCAGAAGATAATCGTTTATTATCTGGGCATTCAAAATCGAACTAATACTTAAAAAACAATGTCACTTCTGGCCACTCAGTCCCATTTTCTGTTGTGAAGGTAATGATAAACGAGCAGTTGATACATATTTTAACAGGAATGAATCATTGCATAAATGTTAACTACTTATTTATTAATACTTAACTACTGTGTATAGTACTTAATGCCAAATTATAAAGAAGGTGATATTTTCTTTCTCCTTTTGACATGTTTCAAGAAGCAAAGAAAGTCACCCAAATTTCCCAGTTGTCACTACTTTACATGATTCTTTCAAGTACTGTTTCATGAAGGTTACATTTGTCTGTTTCTCATTGGGTAACTAGTTGAATATATTTTTATTATCTGGAAGATGTGAATGAGTATTGGTATAGCAAAACTCCTGATTTTATATAGTGCTTTCCCATTACAAGTTTTATTTAAGTAACTTCATCAAACCTATAGTTTTAGATTTGTTTGATAACCAGATATTAGTGGCTTCAGTGACATAGCAACTTGTCCCATTTGAAATGCCATTTAAACCCATTTTTTCTCCTATTCTGTGCCCTAGTCCAACTGTCCCACTCTTTATTCAGTAATTATGTCATTACTAACTTCCTGTTCTCTCCCAGTGACTGAGAAATTTGCTTGGATTTGCCATTCTGGGTAGGGCTTCCCCACTACTCCTATCCTTTGGGGGAGATCTTCAAGGCCCTGCAGTTATTTCTTCTTCTCTGACACATTATGGATTGCATAATGTAAATTAAACCTTTGGCTCAAAATTGAGCATTGCAGTAATGAGAGAATTCCAGTAGAAAACAGATCTTCCTTTGATGACAATCTGCCTCAAGAAGTGTGAACTGGCCCACGGAACCTGATATAGTTATGTTCTAAAGTGACATTCTAAGCCTTTGAGAAGCATTTCCTCACTTTTAGGCTGCTGAGTGGCTTGTGTTTTGATGACAGCAAAGCCCACCCTGGTGGCCCTCCCTTCTTGCTACCTGCTTACCCAATTCTTTTAGTCCTTGCACAATAAGCCAAAACCACTTGATAATATCTTCAGTTGTAGTTTAAGTATCTGTATATATCTCAGCTTTTGTAGCTTACTCTTAATGGAAGTTGCAGGTTTTCATTTTAAGAAAAAAAAAATCCTCTCATGCAAGATAATCTGAGAAAAACTTTTCTTTCTCCTTGATCATACCTCTCCTTTTCTTACATGCCAGTTGTTTACAGGTAAGCTCCAGCTTCTTAGAATTCCGCCCTTCCCGACTCCATCTGGACTATGTGACACTGTCTGCTATAGATATTCCAGAGACAGATCACAGAGTCACAAGAATTCTATAAACTAGAGGTTGTTCAGCACAACTATGCATTAGAGTTACATAAAAAGAAAGATTTCTTATCACTTCCCCCTGGGTTTCAGATTTAGTGTATCTAAGTATGGGGTCCAAATCTGTAATTTTATAGAGCTCTTCAGAGATTCTGAGGTACGAATACATTTTTGAAGTACCTCAAATGGCTATCTATTTTGTACTTTTTAACATAGTGACTTAGATTCTATTGTAACCTTTAATCTTTTATAATTTAATTCACAAATTATTTTCTATTTCCTCCAGCTATTCATTTATCTAACATATTTTTTTTTAAGTTTCATATGTGCATGTGTGTGTTTGAACAATGAATATACAGGACTTTTAGCTAACAAATACAAATCTTATTGGAGCCACCTGTGCCTTCAGACCTATTAAGAATATTTATAATCATTGAATAAAATCTTTATTTTTAATTTAATTTAGTTAAGGGATTTAAAATATCAGAATCAACATTTATAAAACTAGAATGAAGTAGGTCACTGAAAGATTCTAGGCTAGGAATAAGGAGAAAATGACTACTTCTGGAAAAAGTGGGAGGAAATAAGTTAGGAAAGATGAAGAAAGGGTAAAAAGGATTGGTATGAAGATAATTGTAGTTCCTTATCTGGTACTGCCCCAGATGGACATGGGAGATTTCAGCAAGGCACTGGAGATGACACTGAAGTAGAATGTGCATCTTCAAATGAACAACAAGCCTTTATTCTTCACTTACTCTGCACCATGCCTTCATTCTCTGGTATTAAGATACCAAATGAGTTTCCAGGTCTACTACCGAGACTTCTGATTTACAAGATAAAGGGAAGAATGGATACATGTCATCATAGTCATCTTACAAAAAGAAGTTCAGCTTTTCACAATAAATATATACTAACCAAAGTTTCCAAAGAGAGGGTGTCTTTTATGTATTTGAATAGGGTTGAAATTAAGGTAGGACATAGCCATATTAAGCTTGCAGAAAGAGCAAAAAAGGAACACTTATTTAGAAAAGAGACATATGAGGTGGGGCCAAGTGTTACCAACATAGCTCAATGTGCTGGCTTTTATATGAAAATGACCCTTAAGCATATAAGCTAGACAATCTGATAGCAGTACAATGAGTGTTCATAGAAATGAATAGCCATATATGTAGTAATTAGACTTGAGCCTCATTTGCATCTTCGTCTAACCAGTTGAACAAACAACATATACACCTCTCTATCATCTGCATAAGAGTCCCCCAAATCACATGAGATATAAAAGCAACGGGGTTCATAACAAATGATTTCTTGAATTGACTCTTAGGGGATCATGAGATTGGGTTAGACAAGAGTAGGAAGTGAAAATACAGTGCCATGAGAATAGTCTAGGAGTAGGGATTGGGGAGGTAACCTAGGATCAATAGACTAAAACCAGTCATCCAATGCTAGTAATGCTTTGCCCTGATTTGCTTTGTTTTTTTTTTTTCCTACTCTGTTGCTATCTTTGCATTTTCACACTTCTCATGGGTATCTACAAATGTCCTTCTGTATTCTGCGCCCCCATCATGATATCATTCCATTTTATTTCTTTAATGAAAGTCTCATTATATTGTGAAATCCTGTTTCTTTGTCATTCCCACCTTTATAAGATTATGAAATGTGATGCCCTTAGTGCATAAATGTAAACTAGATATGTCTCTTTCATACATTAATGTGTTAATCTAGTAGAGATGACATATTCAACCAAATCATTCATACTTTCTTTCTCCAATCCTCTTTTTATTCATTTAACAAATATTCATTGATTGCTTTTCTGAGATTTTGCACTTATAAGCAAGAGAGCATACCCAATAACTGGTCCAGTGTTGTCCCACACCTACTTCAGAAGGAAACACCTGAGGACAGGATTACTAATATTACTGGAAGGCAAATGAGGTTCAATGGAAATATTTCAAGCATGGGTACAAAAAAGAGACATTTCTGTGGGATAGGGGCGACAAAGGAGATATATAGACTACGTCAACTCTTCCCAAAAGGCAGATGCATACTCTACTTTAGCAAAGCTCCCGACAGTGGAATAATGAGCTAAATACAGTTGAACTTTTGTAACATGTTGATCCCTACTTGTCTTCATTAGCACACTAAGTGATCTAACTGAATTAGACCAAACTATAGAACCCAAAGTTCAGCATCAATAGCAAGGGTGTCAAACTCATTTTCACCAGGGGCCACATCAGCCTCGTGGTTGCCTTCAAAGGGCTAAATGTAATTTTAGGGCTGTAGAAAGGTACCTACTCCTTACCAGTTAAGTGAGAGCTCAGTGCTGTTGCCAGGTAGAAACAAGGTGCTGGGCAGGATAAAACAAGGTGAAGGGCTGGATTCGGCCCACAGGGCTTGTGTTTGCCACCTGTGATCCTATGGGAACTCTAAACAGTATAATGATTAATAATATGGGCTCTGAAGCCCACAATCCTGGGTCTGAATCCTGTCTCCAACACTTCCTATGTACCATAGATGACCTCAAGCAAATTACTTTCCTCTACCGGCCTCAGTGTCCTCATGGGTGAAATTAGGATAATAACAGTATATACTTCATTAGAATTTTGTGAAAAATAAATGTAAACAAAATATGCAGAATAAGTACATATTGAAGAGAGTCATCTTTATTGTAGTCTGAACTCATGTTATGAAGCAGATAACATAACCCTGTGAGCAACAAGTGTGTTTTGCTTTTTCCGATTCTTCTCAGTGGGAAGTTGCTCTGAAGATCTTTGAGAATTTTGCAGATGCCTTCTTATAGGTTCAAAAGACACCTGATGATGTCTCCTTGGAAAATCTCACATGGTGGAAGCTTTCCATTTCTAACATAGCTTAGTACTTCTTCTCATTCTGCATCCTGTGTAACAAGACCTATGACAAACTATGGGAGAACATGGTGAAAGGCAAACATTGTATGGCTTATACACACCAATTCATCTGTTCTTTGATAATGAATACAATTAATAATACTTGTTTGATGATAGGTTTGACAGAGTTCTCTAAACAGTCATGTATTTGTTATATTGTGTCAAATTAAATATATGAAAATGTGCCCATAGCAATGTATGACATACAAAGAGTTGTGACCTTTTATTTAAAAAAAAAAAGCAGAATAATGAAGTGAGATTAACATTTGTGGAAGGTGCTAGTTTGACTGCCCTACAGGCTGAAATTCTTTATCTGGAAAGTAAAAATAGTATGGCAGCCACAGCAGCTGCAGAAACTTTCCCAACAAATTGCTTCCTCTGCAGAGACGAAATGTAAGAGATAAATGAATATTCTGAAAGTTGAAGATTCTGCTCAGAAAAATACATATTTCAGACATATAAGTATGTTGGGTATGGATTATATTTATGAGTATTTGACTTGACAATGACATTTTATGTTTTTAAAAATACTTACTATTTTTTTATTCTTATTATCAGAGACAGTGAATTGTATTTATTGTATACACATGTTGTCAGTGAAGCATTTTAGGGATCACAGAGGGTGTTCTCTCCACTCCAGCAATGTGTAAACCAAAGAGAAAATGTTTACATATGTTTTGTTCTATATATACTGGTGGGGTAGGGGTTTGTTTTGTGTTGATGTGTATGCCTTATGACAGAGGAGTGTAGTTTGTTGTGTCTGTTTAGGGCTGTAAGAAATGGACACTTTATTTCTTAACAAGAGAGGTCAGTGTAGAAGGTAGAATTAAGTACAAACTTTGATGAAAAATTAAAGATTAATAGGTTTGACTTGTGTTAGGAGGTGGCTTCAAAGAGAAACAAAATGCACAAAGCAGATTATGATTTCTCCAGTAAAAAAGTAGACTTAAAGTAGCAGGAGGCAGAGAGAGAGGAAAAGGAAGAGAGAGAGAAAGGGAGGGAGGGAGGGATGGTGGGAGGATGAGAAAGAGGGACTTCTACAAGTATTTTCAGATAACTACAAGTACTTTCTATCCTTAAGAGACTTACAAGAGTAATATACATGAGATCTGGTAATATAGAGCAGTATGTGATAAGTGCATTAAAAATGCAAATCTACCGTATTACAGTTTCTGTACATGAGAGGTATGAGCTTGAATAAACCTGTGACAGCAGATTAAGAGTGGAATTTCCAACTGATTTGATATCACAAATTTAAATTATAGTATTTAATCTCAGAGCAAGAAAGGACAGTCAGGATCATACACTGAAACTTCTCCTACCATGGAAATAGTGGTTCTCATAACATGACCAAGAGTTGAGGGCCAAGTGGCGAGAACACGCGTCATGTACTATTAATGCATAATCAGATAGCAAAGGGTGTGGAGAAAAGAAGTGGTGTTAGAACTGCGAGGAAGATCTAGTCCTCTGTATTCTATAAGCCAAAACTAATAATAGGGGATATAAATACAGGGTATAATTGATGGTAAGAATGATATAGAGGAGACTTGCAGTCTAGACTAGGAAACCTTTACAAACTGGGGGAGAAAGAAAAGGAAAATACTCCATTAATTCTAGCATGGCAGACCAAGTGAGACCCTTAGGGTTTAATTAGTCCAAATGTATCTCCAATACTCTTCAGTCTCTTTGAACTTCCAAATTGCTTTCTTGTATTATAATTTAACCCTTCTTTCCTTCATCTTCTACATAGCTTATTTAAAACTCTGAGATCTTAAGGTATGTATCAATATTTAGGCCTGGAGAAATCACTATGAGTGATTCCAAAAATTAGGACAGTAATGGCCATTTACAACTATTCTTGGAAAAAAGTAAAGGAAAAAATAAAAATAGAAAACATCTTGATACTTAATGGAGCAGTTAAGTAATTCTAATTATACATAAATAGCATCATAAATTGTTTGATTGCTTGAAAGCCAACTCACTGAAACATGAACATCAATATCTAGAATTGACACTTCAGTGGGAGAAGACTGCTGAGAAAGAGAGGAGGAGAATGTGTTGAGAATAGAGAAATATAGTAAAAAAATTGAAAGAAACGATGTCAGATTCATCATATATGATGCCTAACAGTCTTATTCCAAAGAAATATAGACAGGATTTATGGTACGTGACAATTACCCTTCATCTAAAATATTAGGTCTTGATCAACTCCCTCAACCTTTTAGACAACATATTTTAGATCTCTTATCTATATCATCCATATACTTATTGTAGACATTTATTATCTACTTTTATTTTCATCTTCTAATTATATCTTTGCGATAGAGGCAACTGGAGTACTAGGAAAATCAGTGTACCAAGAATCAGAATATTTGAGTTCAAGTCACAACTTGGCAGCTTATCGCCTCTTTTAAGTCAAAATAAGAGTAAATATTGAACTAGGTAATATTTGAATTTTTATTAGATCTAAATGGCTACGATTTTACATTTTTAACTCATTGGATAAATGACAACTTAAAACGTTTATCCTAAATCAATAATTTGTATGATCCCTAAACTTATATAGTAACAATTTCTGTGTTCTAACTAGTTTTTATCCTCTTTTTATAAATTTAAGTTGTACCTCTTTCTAAGTACAAAAGGACTAGATCCTTTTCCTTAAGTGAAAGACCTTTGCAGACAGATGATACTGGTGGTTAGTATGTAAACTCCACTGACTTTGCATGTTTTTGAGCATTTAAGTTTTCTCATTTGCTATCTTTGCATTTCTTTTAACTGTTTTGTGTTGTAATTGAAGTTATTATGGAAGCATGGATATAAAAATTACAATGGGTTGAATAACAACACAGTAAAAATGATTTTATTGGCTTTTCTTACTTCAGCCAAAAACACACTGGGCTGATGACTTTAGAGAATAATCTACAACAACATTTTTGCCTCTTTTTCTTGTTTATAGCATAGCTTTGGTCCATAGAGCTTGAATTACCATATTTTTGGACTATAAGACACACCTCCCCCTCCCCCAAATTTGGGAGGAATAATGGTTGTTAATGTTGCTGTTGAGTTCTGTTTACATTTACATTGGTGAAATATTATGTTATTTATGTTATTAAATATTTTACCACATTTTCTGCTTCAAATTTTTTTCCACTATTTTCCTCCTCTAAAGCCTAGGTGTGTGTGTCTTTTGGCCAGAAAAATACGGTGATTTCTATGAATGTATTAATTACTATGCACCCAAGTGTCCTACAACACTTTTGACACTTACTGCAGTGTGAACTTTTTCTACAGCTTATCTCTATATACTTATTTCCCTATCCAAAGGGCATACTGACCTCAGATTGTGAATAACATCAAAACACAGAAAGAGCCACTGAAGACCTACAGGAATATTTTAGATAAAGTAATTGACATAAAGTTGGATTGGGAAAAAATAGTTCATCTTTCCCTGGGAAGTAAGTGCTTGAGACCTGTTGCTGCTGTTTTAGTTTTCATGGTCTTATTAATTAGTTGTCATCGCTTCCAACAATTCTTCTGTCAATTGCTTTTTTGCAGAGAAATGGTATGAAGTCCTCTGATTACTTTGCTACTATTGAACTATAGATATTGTGTCTGTGGAAAAGTTCCTCATATGAATATCAATTTTCACTATTTCAATCCTTTGAAAATAGTAATGTTGATATTCTAGTTACATATCATGGGCTATAGCTATGATGCTGGTAACGACTTGTAAAATAGTATGATATATGTGGTACTTCTAGATTCTCTATAGATAATGACTGTCTTGACCATTATAAAAGGAATGTATGTACTGTATGTGAAAAGCCATTTATTATTTGAATATACTAGCAATTAATTTTTCATTCCTGATACTTGTATTTTTCAGTGATAACAGTTAATTTGGAATTTTAAGTAATTGCATGATTTTGAATTATAAATAAACCACTCAAGCAGTACAATGCAGTCATTCAGTCAGAACTGTCCAGAAATGCTGGCGTTCAGCACAGTTGTTTTTCTTACCCTTTCTATTTTATTCTTATCACATCATATGTCTTGTAGGACATACTCTAAACCTGAAGACAGGGAAAAACATCCGAGTATGTAATCATAGAGATTTGTAAACTTTATTTTGGCTTTCCATTGTTACAATTTTGTGCTATTTAGATTTCTCTCTTAATCTCCAGTTTGAGCTTCCTCAAAACCTCATTGTAATAGTCACTTTATATCTCTATTTCTTATCTGGCTTTTGCATTAAACACAGGACAAGCTAATTCTCTTTGAGATTGGCAGAAACTGTTATTTCTCAAAAAAGTTTTGGACATTTGAAAGTGTCTTATAAAAATGTTAGAGTTTGACTAGTTCTAGCTTTACTGAGAAATTCTGGCCTATTCTAACACAGTCTGACCCCAGGAGTACAGTATATGATAAATGAGTTAATGCAACACATAGCACACCCAGACAGATATAAGCCTCATTAAAACAGAATTCTGTAAACCAGGCATCGCAGGTTCGATTCCCAGTCAGGGCACATGCCTAGGTTGCAGGCCATGTCCCCCAGCAACCGCACATTGATGTTTCTCTCTCTCTCCCTTCCCTGTCTAAAAATAAATAAATAAAATCTTAAAAAAAAAAAAACAGAATTCTGTAAAGGGAGCCGCCTCTTTCTTATTGCCTATTCAGAACACTTGAACCTTGGCACTTCAGGAAACTTGTGCGCCCACACTCACCTGGTAAGATACATTGACTCAAAGCTTCGTGATGATAAGAATTTGTTACAAATGACTGAATCCATACTCTTTTTTTAAGAATGGTGTGCATTTTGTAATATATATATTTATACATGTTGAACTACTATTAAAGCTATAACTTCTGGTTATCTTTAACTAAAAAACTAATGATAAATCTTGTAGCTGAGTAGAATTTTAGTCTGCATTTCTGAGTTATTTACTCTTTCTCAGTTTTATTTCATATGTCTCTAAATATCTACAGGTAGTCTGTCTATTTTGTCCAGTGTATGTATGTGTATATATACATTTATTCTTTATTTTATAATGAGCAAGTGATAATGTGGCCTTAGTTACTTTCTTAAAGAACAATGAAATCAAGCTATATACTGTTTATATAATCCATGAAATTCATAGATCCTTCTTTCTCTTCCTAGCTACTCTGCCAGTTACTGTCCCTCAGTAGGTAAAAGATTCCCTCAAAGTTGTTTGGGGAGTTTCAAGGCTTCAAGCTTTTATAATGATTTTCTTTCTATTTTTGAAAATCATAATTTATTTAAAAAGTGTGAAAAACAAAAGATAAAGTGACATCTGATCTGAGACATTTCCTGACCAAGTTAAGACATAATTAGGATGATCTTGCCACATCTGGTTCTTAATTCACAGCCTCATCTGTGGGTTTATGAACCTCTGGGGGAGAGTAGAGACCAACTGAGCTCTAATTGTGCTTTGTTAATGTCATCATTTAAATGTTTCATTTTCTAACACATTATTTTCAATAGCTACTGTAGCTTCTTATGATTTAGTATAAATTATTTTTTTCTTCCTACCTCAGAAATGAATGTCAAAATTTCAGCGAGGTATATAAAGCAGAACCTGAATGATGTGACACATTACCCCCAAGCTTTAAACCAGGCATTGGACAGGACCAGTGCATGTCCAGTGGTCAGACATTGTGGTGGGTCAGAAGTTTTACTGGAAAGTGACAAGAAGCTGCTTTAGTGACATCAAAGGCAGATCTTGTATGTCAGAAGGGGTGAAAAAGAGATCAGTTATGTCCATTGGGGAAGAGGCCCTTTGCTCATTGAATTGTTCCATTCATTTGCCTGCAGAAGCATGTCCTTCTACAAAGTCACTTTTGGGTAAATAAAAGGAAAATAATTCTGCCTTCATTCTTCTTAATATTCTCTCTCAGATTCCCTTTCTCTTCTCTTTACCTCCTCCTCCATTTGTTTCCTTTTTCCTTCCTAGTCTTCCTTTCCTGCCCATTTCCCCCTTCCTTTGTCTTCTCTCTCTTTGTCCCCAAGAACTTCCCTTTTTCTTCCTCCTTTCTCACCTTCTGGTAAATTCTTCTTTTATACTTTACAGGAGACTAGGAGGTATCAAAAATAGCAAAAACATTTATCGACAGGATTAACAAATTGAGGAAGTATGACCTGTGGTACCCTGCTTTTAAACAATAATAAATTTTGCCTTAGCCCTGAGCAACTGAAAGAATATACACATATATATGTATGCATACATACATATATATACATACACACAAATTACATATACCTGTGATATGTATATATCGTATGATATGCACATCATATATATGATATTCATATATGACATGCTTGCCTCATTTATGGGCAGAAGCTCATGAGGCACCTGTTAGGTTGCTATTATTATCATCACTACTTTTTTTCCCTAAATCAGAGACTTTTTAGATTTATTTTTTAATTATTTTATTGTTGTTCAATTACAGTTGTCTGTATTTTCTCCCCACCACTCCCCAAAACCCCAGCCAAACCCACCGCCCTCCATTACTTCCACCCTCCCCTTGGTTTTGTCCAGGTGTCCTTTATAGTAGTTCCTGAAAACCCTTCTCCCCACTGTCTCCTCCCCCATCCCCTCTGGCTATTGTTAGATTGTTCTTCATTTCAATGTCTCTGGTTATATTTTGCTTGCTTGTTTATTTTGTTGGTTAGGTTCCACTTATAGGTGAGATCATATGGTATTTGTCCCTCACCACCTGGCTTGTTTCACATAACATAAAACTCTCCAGATCCATCCATGCTATTGCAAAGGGTAGGGGTTCCTTCTTTCTTTCTGTTGTGTAGTATTCCATTGTGTAAATGTACCATGGATTTTTGCTCTACTCATTTACTGTTGGGCACTTAGGTTGCTTCCAGTACTTGGCTATTGTAAATTGTGCTGCTATGAACATTGGGGTGCATAGGCTCTTTTGAATTGGTATTTCAGGATTCTTAGAGTATAATCCCAGCAGTGGAATTGCCAAGTCGAAAGGTAGTTCCATCTTTAGTTTTCTGAGACAATTAATTACATACTGTTTTCCACAGTGGCTATACCAGTCTGCATTCCCACGAGCAGTGCACTAGGGTTCCCTTTTCTTCACATCCTCTCCAACACTTGTTTGTTGATTTGTTTATGATGGCAATTCTCACCAATGTGAAGTGGTATCTCATTGTGGTTTTAATTTGCATCTCTCTGATGGCTAGTGATACTGAGCATCTTTTCATACATCTCTGAGCCCTCTGTATGTTCTCCTTGGAGAAATGTCTGTTCAGGCCCTTTTCCCATTTTTTAATTGAGTTGTTTGTCTTCCTAGAGTGAAGTCATGTGAGTTCTTTTTGTATTTTGGAGATCAAACCCTTTTCCAAGGTATCATTTGCAAATATATTTTCCCATGCAGTTGGTTCACTTTTCACTTTGCTGATGTTTTCTTTAGCTATACAGAAGCTTTTTATTTTAATGAAGTCCCATTTGTTTATCCTTTCCTTTTTGTCCCTTGCTCTAGGGGAAATATCAGTGAAAATATTGCTGCATGGAATATCTGAGATTTTCCTGCCTATGTTCTCCTCTAGGACTTTTATGGTGTTATTACTTACATTTAAGTATTTTAAATGATCTTGAGTTTATTTTTGGTGGTATAAGTTGCTGTTCAAGTTTCTTTTCTTTCTTTTTTTTTTTTTTTTGCATGTACCTGTTCAGCTCTCCCAACACCATTTGTTGAAGAGGCTATTTTTACTCCATTTTATGCTTCTTCCCCTTTGTTGAATATTAATTAACCATAGAGACTTGGGTTTATTTCTGGGCTCTCTGTTCTGTTTCATTGATCTATGTGTCTGTTCTCATGCCAGTATCAGACTATTTTGATTACTGTCGCCTTGTAATACAGTTTGATCTCAGGTGTTGTCATCCCTTCGACTTTGTTCTTCTTTCTCAAAGTTGCTGCATCTGTTCATGGTCATTTAGGGTTCCATATAAATTTTTGAAATGTTTGTTCTATATCTGTGAATTATGTCATAGGTATTTTGATAGGGATTGCCTTGAATCTATAAATTGTTTTAGGTAGTATGTATATTTTGATTATTGTAATTCTTCCAATCAGTGAATATGATATGTGCTTCCACTTGTCTGTGTCCTCCTTAATTTCTTTCTTCAGTGTTGTGTAGTTTTCTGAGTACAGATCTTTTACCTCATTGGTTAGGTTTAATCCTAGGTACTTTATTTTTCTTTGTGCCATATAAAGTGGGATTTTTTGCTGAATTCTGTTTCTGATATTTCATTGTTGGTGTACAAAATACCTTCAATTTCTGAATATTGACTTTGTATCCCATTGTTTTGCCAAATTTGCTTCTTAGGTTGAGTAGCTTTTTGGTGGAGCCTATAGGATTTTCTATGTATACGGTCATGTCATCTGTGAACAATGACAGTTTGTGTCCTCTTTTCCAATTTGGATGTCTTTTACTTCTTTTTCTTGCCTGATCACTGTGGGTTGGACTTCCAGTACTATGTTGAATAGAAGTGGTGAAAGTGGATATCCTTTACTTGTTGCTGATCTTAGTGGGAAAACCTTTAGTTTTTGTCTGTTGAGTATGATATTGGCTGTGGGTTTCTTGTATGTGGCCTTTATTATGTGAGGTATGTTCCCTCTACTCATACTTTGCTGGATGATTTTTTCATAAAGTGATGCTGTACCTTATCAAATGCTTTTCTGCATCTATTGATATGATCATATGATTTCTGTCTTTCCTTTTATTTATGTGATGTATTACCTTTGTTGGTTTGTGAATATTGTACCACTCTTGCATCCCTGGGAGAAATCCTACTTGATCATAGTGTGTGATCTTTTTAATGGATTGCTGGATTCAGCTTGCCAATATTTTGTTGAGGATTTTAGTGTCTATGTTTATCAGCAATATTAGCCTATAATTTTCTTTCTTTGTTGTGTCTTTATCTGGTTTTGGGATTAGGATGATGCTGGCTTCACAAACAGAGTTTGGGAGTCTTTTGTCTTCTTGGATTTTTTTGAATAGACTGTGAAGGATAAGGATTAGCCTTCCTTAAATGTTTTGTAAAATTCTCCTGTGAAACCTTCAGGTTGAGGGCCTTTGTGTGCTGGGAGTTTTTTGATTACTGCTTCAATTTCACCAGTTGTTTTCAGTCTGTTCAGACTTTCTGCTTCTTCTTCATTGAGTTTTGGAAGATTATATTTTTCTAGAAATTTGTCCATTTCACCCAGGTTTTAATTTTCTTGGTATACAGTTGTTTGTAGTAATTTGTTACAATCCTTTGTATGTCTGTGGTATCAGTTGTAATCTCTCCCCTTTCATTTTTTATTGCACTTTCTCTCTTTTTTCTTGATGAGTCTGCTTAAAGGCTTGTCAATTTTGTTTATCTTTTCAAAGAACCAGCTCCTAGATTTATTAATGCTTTGGGTTATTCTTTTAGTCTCTATGTTATTTAATTCTGCTCTGAGCTTGGTTATTTCCTTCCTTCTACTTGCTTCAGCTTTGTTTGTTGTTGTTCCTCCAATTCTTGTAGACGTAGGGTTAGGTTGTTTGTTTGAAATGTTTCTGTCTTTTTTAGGTATGCCTGTATCACTGTGAACTTCCCTCTCAGGATTGCCTTCATTGTGTCCCATAAGTTTTGGATTGTTGTGAGTTCATTTTCATTTCTTTCCAGAAATTTTTGATGTCTTCCTTTATATCATTCTTAACCCATTCATTGTTTAACAGCATGCTATTTAATCTCCATGAATTTGAGTGTTTTTGAGTTTTTTCCTTGAGATTCATTTCCAGTTTCTGTCTCTTGTGATCTGAGAAAATGTTTGATATGATTTCAGTTTTCTTGAATTTGTTCAGGTTTGTTTTATATCCTGTTATGTGGTCTATCTTTGAAAATCTTCCATGTGCATTTGAAAAGAATGTGTATTTTTGCTACTTTAGGATGAAAGGTTCTATACATGTCAGTTTAACCCATTTGATATAGGGCATTGTTCAATGTCACAATATCGTTGTTGTATTTTTTTTTTAAGATCTATCCATTTTTGACAGTGGAGTGTTAAAATCCCCTTGTATAAGTGTGTTGCTGTCTATATCTTTCTTAAAGTCCTCCAAGATTTTCTTTATATATTTCAGTGCCCCTGTGTTGGGTGTATATATGATTATAATGTGTATGTCTTTTTAATGGATTCTTCCCTTGAGTACTATTGAGTGTCCTTCGGTGTCTCTTTTTATGGCCTTGTTTAGAAGTTTATTTTGTCTGATATAAGAATGGCTACCCTGACTTTTCTTTCCTGTCCATTTTCTTGGAATATTTATTTTCACCCCTTCACTTTCAGTCTGTGTAAGTCTTTTGTTCTGAGGGGGGTCTCTTGTAGGCAGCATATGGGTGGGTCATATTTTCTTATTCATTCAGCTACCCTATGTCTTTTGATTGGAGCATTTAATCAATTTACCTTTAAGGCAATTATTGATTGTTATTTATTTGTTGCCATACCTCTGTTCCTCTCTCATTCTTTTTTTTTTCCTTTTCTTCAAGCAGTCCCTCTAGCATATCTTGCAGTGCTGGTTTAGTGGAGTCATATTCTTTAGGCTTTATTTTTGTCTGGGAAAATTCTGATTTCACCATCCTTTTTAACTGAGAACCTTGCTGGATAGAGTAGTCTTGGTTGCAAGTATGGGCTTTTCATTACTCAGAATATTTCTTGCTATTTCGTTCTGGCTTGTAGTGTTTCCATTGAGAAGACAGCTGGTGGCCTTCTGGGATGTCCTTGTATTTTACTTCCTATTTCTCCATTGCTGCCTTTAAGATTCTCTCTTTGTCTTTCAGTATTGCCATTTTAATTATGCTGTGTCTTGAAGTGGGCCTCCTTGGGATCCTCTTGATTGGGATGCTCTCTGCTTCTTTTTTCCTTTTCTTGCTCTTTCTGGGAGTTTTTTTCTACTTTGTCCTCCAGCTCGCAGATTAGATCCTCTGCTTCATCTAGCCTGATTTTGATTTACTCTACTGTATTCTTCAATTCAGAAATTGAATACTTCACTTCCTCTTGGCTCTTGTTGATAGTTTTTATGTCCTTTTTCATGTTGATAAACTTTGTAGTAAGTTTCTCATAGTTTCCCTGTAGTTTTTGGTCATTCTCAGTGAGCTCATTGTGCTTCCTTATAACCATTGTTTTGAACTCAATAACTGATAGTTGACTTATTTCTATTTCATTCAGCATTCTTTTTGAGTATTCTCCTTTCCTTATGATTGGGGGTTGTTTCTTTGTTTTCCCATTAGTTATGAGACTCTTCTTTTTTGCCTCTGCTTCTTAGATTGATCTATTTTGACTCCCTGACTTATGGTGTGAACTTCTGTGGTAGGAGAACTTTGAGATTCATTGGTGCAGTCTCCTTGATCTCCTGGGGATGCTGTTTATGTTGACTCTCTGGATGTAATTTGGTTTTGATTGTTGTTGGGTCATTCTTTGGTGGGTCCTTCCCTCCAGCTGGTTGACTGAGGGTCACTCGGCCCACCATATCTTGTGTGCTGTTGTGCAGGTGTTACCAGAACAAAACCACAAAGCCCAGGGAACAAACCCATGTCTGAAAAAATATCTCCCCCCATCCCCTGCGATCCCACTATCCACAGCAAATAAACCAGTATTAATAAGGGTGTAAAGAGATTGAGACTCTTTTAGGAAAGGAGAGAAATAAACTATTATAAAATCTAGTGACTTAATGTGCACAAACCTGATGGACAAGAAATGCATGTTAAAAAGCTATGCAGGAAAGAAAATATCGCTAATCATGCAGAAGACCACAGTGGATTTTATCTTGGCTGCCTCTGGTATTTACCACTATTTTTCCTTTCTGGATATGCCTCTGGTGATTTCAGATGTTGACCCCATCTGACCTTAAGCAGCCTGATCTGAGATTGCCAGGGATCTACTGTCTGTGGCTGTCTCCGTCAGTTGTTAGTCTAGTCACTCTGCACTCAGCAGTCAGGCTTAAGTACCACAGAGCCCCAGTAGAGTCTGTCCTGGGCTTAGGGCTGTTATTTCCCCTCAGGCTGTTGCTTCTTGGAAGGGAGTGGTCTGACCGAGCATGGTGGGTACTGCCATATGGGGGATGTCTTAGTACGGGGTCCAATAGCCACTCTCTCAGTTCTCTCCCCAAAGCTTCTGTCCCCAGTCTCTCCTCAGGCATCTCTATCCCACTCTGACCCCTCCTTTGCCAGAGCTCTGGGTAAATGGCTGCAAATGAAAATTTGTGCATTGACATTTTAAAGGGCACTTTGTTTCTCCAACCATCCATCTCTGGCAGAGAGCAACTCTGTTGCTTTGCTTTATGCCACCACTTGTTATCTGTTTATTTTTTGGGCTCTCGTGCTCTAGGCTGGGGATCCCAACCTAGGGTTTACAGCTCACACTTCTCAGGAGGATCCAATCAGTTTCTTAATTATCCCTCCAGTGCTGCCACCTGTGGGCACCCAGTCAGCCTTCTTGAGTCTCCACCACACTCCTTACCAGTCAGTTAGTACTAAAGATGATTCTTTTGTCTGAACAAAGTTATAAGACTCTTGGCCCAAGAGATCCTTTCAAGGACAGGTGCTTTGGTTTGGGTCCCAGTTGCAATCCCCAAAATGTGGTCTGTGCTAGGGCCTGTACTGACTTGCAAAGCAGATGCAACAAAATGGAAAAACTTTTTTACCTACTGCAGGTGCCTTACCATAGGGTAACATTAATCTACCTCATTATCCTTATGTCATAGAAGTACCTAATAATCTAAAACCAGCATTGGATTTGAATAGGAAAAATTAGCTATAATAGTGCCTCTTTTATCTATTTTCCCTGTGAATGAGTTTGAGCAATTCTCAAACTCTTATTTATAAATTAGTTAAGTAACTGTTTTAATTTATTTTTGATAGTCTGCAGTGATTTTTAGTCAAAATACATTCCTTGGATGGAATCCATTATGTCAATCACTTTAACATATTTAAGCAGAAATCTATATTACTGTGGTTGCTACAGAATTGTGGTGGAGACAGGACTTATTCTGAGTACATACAACAGAAGAGTTCCCTGTACCCTTGGTGGGGTCCTACTGTACTATTCCCTTTTTTAAATGAATCATTTGCTTGAAAGGCAGAGAGATGCCCTATATACTTTATATGATTTTAAAAATATATTATATTGATTATGCTATTACAGTTGTTCCATTCTTTACTCCCCTTTATTCCCCTCCACCCCTCACCCCCATCCCTCCTTTTAGTTCATGAACATGCCTGGTACATATAAATTCTTTGGCTTCTCCATTTCCCATGCTATTCTTAACCTCCTCTGTCTATTTTGAGACTACAGTTTATGCTTCTTATTCCTTGTACCTTTTCCCCCATTCTCCCCCCTCCCCTTCCCCTCTGATAAACCTCTCTGTGATCTCCATTTCTGTGATTCTGCTCCTGTTCTAGTTTGCTTAGTTTGTTTTTGTTTTTGTTTTTAGGTTAGTTGTTGATAGTTTTGAGTTTGTTGTCATTTTACTGTTCATATTTTTAATTACCTTCTTTTTCTTAGATAAATCCCTTTAACATTTCACTTAATAAGGGCTTGGCAATGATGAACTCCTTTAATTTTACCTTATCTGGGAAGCACTTTATCTGTCTTTCCATTCTAAATGATAGCTTTGCTGAGTGGAGTAATCTTGGATATAGGTACTGATTACCAGTGTTTTGAACTCTCCATCTGATAGGTTGGTGATCTCCTTATCTCTTATCCTTCTTTTTCTGAAGTTTTGATCTGTTCTTTCATTTGGGCCATGTTTCTTTGTCTCAGCAAGTCTGTCTTGTTGTAAGGGGCAGAGCCTTAAATATTTTCCAGGTGGGGCAACCCTGTTTGCTGTGTTGTGGCACTGTATGTTCCTGAGAAGGAACAATGCTGTTTGCTGGGCTCTTGGCTGGCTTTCAGTCACTTCTCCTGCTACCCACAAGCAAAATGGGCCCTTCTGGTGCTAATTCCTGGGTGGATGAGTTTGTATACATTCTAGGACTCTATAGGTCTCTCCAACAAACTCTCCTGTGAGGCTGGGAGTTTCTTCTACTCCAGCAACCCCCACAGAGTTTTTAGTCAGAGGTTTTGAGGCTTTATTTCCCTGTGCTGAATCCTGAGTTGAGCGGTCTCTCTTACTCCCCAGTTGTTCCTCCTGGTTTATCCACACACAAATGTGGGACTGCCTGCTCCTCCAGCCTCTGCCTTTTGTTCATCCTCTCCTCTCTGGCTGCCTATTTCTTCCCCTCCTCACAGTCTGAGTGAATGTTTCTTCTTTAACTACTTCATTGTTGGACTTCTATACAGTTTGATCTCCTGGCAGTTATTATTTTTTTATTTTAAATTTGTTGTTCTTCTTTGGGTTGTGTGAGGAAGCAAAGTGTATCTATCTATGCCTCCATCTTGGCTAGAAGTACCCCAGCTTTATATGATTTTATATTTAGTTAATATTTATGTTGCTATTGTTCAGTCTTTATGTATTCTGCATTTTTTATGGGTGAATGTATGTGTTTGTATAATTTATAGTCTGAATTTTATTTTAAATTGTCAGGAAATTTTTATTTCTAAAAATAGACATTTAATAATAGATTCTTTTCTTTGTTATTCTAGTGTTTTATTCTTGTGAGTCCCATTACAATAGATCTGGTACCTTTCTGATACTTGAGAAAGTGAATTTAAAGTTTTATTTTGAAATGTTTTTATATTTACCTAGTGTAGTATGCAAAATATGAGTATTTACTTAGATGTATTTTTTAGCAGCAGGCACATTAATAAGGTATAACATAACCATATGCTAACTTATTGAGTGTTACTTTCACCAGCTCAGCTGTGATAGAATTGATAACATTCTAAAAGAGTGTTTAAGACATATATCTTTTATTTCATAGGAGTCAGTGTTGGAAATATATTTATAGCATGTGTTGAGTATCTGCTTAGTCCTAGATCCTTAGGCCAGAAGAGCTCATCAAAGGGAAGGGGTAGAGTGTCAGTCTGCTATATTCTATGTGGTGACTAATTATAAGTAGCTCCCCGGGAAGAATCTTTAGAAAAAAGGGGAAAAAATGATAGGAGAGCAGACATCCCTGATTTGCTATCCATTGGGAAATGATATCTGTATCTCTGTCATCTATATCTGTATCTTTCTCTCTATGCCATCTAACTCAAAATGCTATCTGAATCTAAAGCAGAATCATTAGTTGGAATAATTTAATTATTTCTACTTTTTAAAAATATAGATGGATAATGTGAAATAAATGAGAATTTTGGTTTTTATAATTCAAAGGAATGCCCATTTTGAGCTAAGAACAAGCCTGCCAAGACACTCAAATGGTGATTCCAATCTTAGAATACAGAAACAAAATATAAACATGTACTGTATAAATTTATATACAGGTATATGAATATATATGTCCATAATCTTAAATGATGTATTTATTTTTAAATTCCCTGCAATATTAGCAAAAAGGCAATTTTTAAACTAACGCTATGCTCTATTGTAACTGACAGTTCAGCTATTTCATGTGACAGTGTTCCCTAAATTTTTGCTCATTGAAAATAAACCAATACAGTATCTGATCCTTGAGGCAGAGAGTAAAATAAATGAGTAATTCAGAGTGTAAAAAGCTGGATTTAAATTCAAGTTGATTTTAGTTTAACAGAACAAACACATACATGTACATAGGCACCCTGGTCTGTGGCTTCTTTTTTAAAAATTCTGTAAAAAGACTGGAATTTTTAGTACCTTTGGTAAAAAGTAAAAACTGACTTACTCGGGAGATAAAATTAGAAAGTAAGGATCAGGGTAAGATTCATTCATCCTCATCCAACAATAACCAAGATGGGTTCCACTCATGCCAACACAATGACAATGGACCCCATTTAATAGAGGATATTCACAGAAGTCTTCCTTAAAAAGGTAATTTTTACTGGGACTCAAAAGATGAGAAGAATCAAGTTACTCTCCTATTACTCTTTGAGTTTCTTCTTCATTTTAGAACATCTTTTATTTTTATTTTCCAATTCAGTTTACTTTCAATATTATTTTATGTTGGTTTCAGATGCACAGCATCTTGTTCATTTTCTTTATAGCATTTAATCACAGACTTGAATATTATGATTCCTATTTTCTAATTTGTTAGAAAAAAGACAGGGACCATTGACCTGAGTATTACAGGGATGATAATTGTAAGGTGAGTAACTGACTCAGGATAAGGAAGAAGAGATGAATATCCTGCAGGAGTTACCCCAGAGGTCTCGGTGAGATCATGGTTTTTTCAGACTGTGTTGGCAACATGTGAGATTTGGACAGGTTAAATATGTAATATAGTAGACTTAAAACAAAAAGAAATTAGTGACGAATCGAATGTAACAGATAAGAGAAAGAGAAGTAAAACATACCAGTATATCTCCAAGTTTTCTAGCTTAAATAACTTAGGTGATGATGCCTTCTTCTGAAGTGAGTAAGATTTAGAGTGAGGGACTGGTTTGGAAATGGAATTAGAAGTTTCATTTTAGACATTTTAATTAAATATATCTATGAATCCACTGAGTGAAGATGTCAAAAATGTAATTAGGTATGCTGGCCTCACATGGCAAGTTATACAGACTTGATCTTGAAATTCATTTCCATAGACATTTATTAAGCACCTACTATATTCCAAAAACAATAACTCACCTTCAACTTCTAGAAGCTTAAACATTAAAGGGACACAGAAACAGTAAAGAACTAAAGAAAAATTAGAAGATAAACTTGATGAAAACAGTGTTCTATAATGCTGGGATAACGGATTATAGAGGGGATCAGTGAAGGTGAGTGAAAGAAATACATGTCTTTTGCAAATGGTTGGACCACTTTTACAGGTAAATTGTTTAAAGCAACATAGTTCCTCTGTGGGTACCAGTGTAGGGCTGAATGGAAGGGCTGAAAGGGAAACAGTAGAAGAGGGTATTATGCCATGGACATCTGCCAGCCAGAAGATGACTGCCCTGATCTAAGAGTGAGATATGTCCTTGCCCCTCCTCCCTAACCTTCCTTCTGATTTTCAGCCAAATCACACATACCTTTTCAGGATTACTTCACATGTTATAGGGTGAGCAGCACCAAGTTTACACTGCACTTTAAGTACAACGTAGGGGCCCAGAGTAGGAGTGCACCTGGTGACCTTTCTGTCTCTCCCATAATCTCTCTGCAACCTGAGAGTCACTGTGTGCTCATGGGGACCTAGAGCTGCTATAGAGGTGATAGTCTGTGTCAGGCATTGCTATTAAATAGATGGCTGGTGACTCCTCACCTTACTGTTTCTTTAAAGCAGAGCAGGAAAGTTAATCAAAGGGCAAGTTAACAAATTTTGACTGGACAAACCCTGTGCTCTTTTTTATGCGGGAATAATTAACCTATGAAAACCACTGATGCCGGACAATATTAAGAAGGTAATTTAGGAAGACTCCAGAAGGGAATTGAACATTTATATGAACATAATTAACAAAAGCAGTTTTAGTATCTAAGCTAACTGTCCGTACCATTGCAAGTCTTAATTTAGAGAATAAGCTCCTCAACTGTCAGAGAGGAGCCAATGCATGTTGCCCACACCCACTGCAGAAACTAAGCATCTTATATATTAAGCCTTATAAACTAAGCAGCCTTTCTTAAAAATGGCTGGAGATGGAATGTTCTGCTGTAAAATGATATTCTTCTTAACTAGTGCATGGATATTATCATTTATTCACATATTACACTCTCAAAATTTTGAAGTTGCTATTATAGAAACACCAATTAGCCTTTTACAGAAAAATGAAAGAAAGAGTTGCTTAATTTTGAGATTGCAAAGTTCTAGGTAAATAAAGATTATTTTAATGTCTGTCATATTCCTAGTTCTAATCACAAACTAGAATGCTTGACATCCTAAATAAAATAATTTTTTTTTTCTGGAAAGGCAGTTTATGTGGACATGTCTGAAGAAAACTAGAACTGTTACATGGTGATATCACAAAATGACAGACATTGATGTGAAAAGAAGATTTAAGGACAACACATTTATTAAAAGCACATTTTCTTGGAAGATAGTTTGCCATGTGGGGACAGGGCATATGGCTGTACTCAATCTGCCTGACCATATTTAAGCTGGGCCATTAAAGATGTTGCTGCCTCATCCAGCTGTTTTAGGATAATTAGCCATGTGACAGCCAGACGGGAAAGTAAGATGGCAACAGCCATTTCAGCACAGACATATGTCTCTCCTTCATTACAAATAAGAAAGAAAGAAAATTCCCAGTGAATAACCCTGGTAGAACATATTAAATCACCACCCCCCACCACCATTTTGAGGGGCTTGTCAGCTTGGCTAGAATCTGAATCATCTTCCAACCACTTCTAAGGATATGACAGGTCTTGAGTGTTTTAATATTATTTAAAGATTCATTGAGTATTCCAGATGATTTGAATTTAAATGTAGTAAAAGTAATGATCCTTAATTTTAAAAGTTCTTGATGAATCATAAACTACCATTAGCTTTAAAATTAGGGCTGAAGGTGAAACTATTTTTAAATCTGCTAAATAAATATTATTTTATATTACCCCCACAAAAGCTAAAAGGAAAGCTATTATTCAAATATTATTCATTTCACTTTAATATTACACAAACACATATGCATGTCTGTCTCAGTTTACTTTTGGTAAGTTCCAGTAACAATCCTGTGGTGGGTTTCTTTCTCCTTGCCATTACCAAACTGACATACCTCCAGACTGGTCTTGTGTTATGACTCTTTATTCTATGAGTTTTAGGGTTTTCATTCAGGCTACCAGAGCAAAAAAATCTCTTTAAGTTTCCTGTCTAGCCCCATGAGCATTTTATAATGGATGTGGAGAGGCAGCAGCCCATCTCACTAGACATCGACAAGGCAGTGAATAAATTTTCTACTCTGGGCCTCTGCCAAAAGCAGTCATCATTCTGTAGTCCCTGCTCTCCTACTCTCCTGGCCAAGGAAAGTCACAGAGAGCATTAGTCTCAGCCTGCAGATTATTGTATCGGGTGGGAGCGGGGCGGCCGCAGAGAAGGGGGTGGAAACTTGAACAAGGAGAGAAGAGAGTGACCTTGAATCTGCAACATCATCCCCAAAGGGTGTGAAAGGAGGGTAGAAAAATTTAGAAAATATTCTTTACCTGTAGCATCTGTTAAAGGGAGTGTGACCAACAGTATTCTTCAATTACCTCACAAACCCTTCCACTGTATGTTTTCCAGCTTTTTTAAGACAACATATTTCGTGATGTTATTCTTATATGTTTCAATTTGGTCTGCTTTTTCATTCTTCCTGATATTTTCATACCTCATATTTATGCCATTTCTCAAGCCTTCTGTGAAGTTCTGATTTCCCCTTCCAGCCGGCCTTCTAATTCTTTTCTTAATTTATTTCCTGCCTGTGTCTTCCCTTTACTAAGGAAAGAATCCAGTCTTGCTTTCTGAGTTGGGAAGGAGTAAACTTGTAAAATACTGGTCTCAGTGTGAAATGAATGGTATTTGTTATCCTCTGCTCAGAGCGGCTTCAGTGATTCTGAAATATATTACATGGCTGTAGCACTCCTCATGCACGGAGACGTTAATATCATTGATGACCTCATCAGGCACAGGAACGTCACAATCTCCTGCCCTGGATGTTGCCTTGTATGCCACGGATGAAGGGCTTCTCTTACCTCTGCTGGAACCAAGTTTTATAGAAGATGGCTATGGATCATCAAATGAGGTTTTTGCAGAACAGTAAAGTATGACTCTAATTGCAGCCAGAGACAAAGAATTGTAGTAGAGGCAGTTTTAGGGAAAAAAAATAAAAGAGCCACCCTGGGTTTATGTGAAGTGCTAGCCATGAGACCATTAGGATCGGGGAGCCCCAGGGCATCACAGTTGTAGAGAAACACTCAGGTGATGCCCAGGGGCATTTAATTACATTATTCTAATTTGTATTATTAATGGTAATATTAAAGCACAGGCAGGCAGTTGGGTGGAAAATTTAGAAGAATAAAAAATGGCATAAATATTCATTTCACCCCCATCTCATTATTTTGCAAAAAAACACATAAAGCCAGCCATTCACTGAGACTCAGGCCCATATCCTGATCTTCATTAACACAGATAGAGTGACAAGCCCTCAGGAATAGTGTTCAGTAGATATTTGCATTTTGGCATCACTGGTCTCTTCTCTGCA
This sequence comes from Tonatia bakeri, assembly GCA_004024845.1. Classification (NCBI taxonomy): domain Eukaryota; kingdom Metazoa; phylum Chordata; class Mammalia; order Chiroptera; family Phyllostomidae; genus Tonatia; species Tonatia bakeri. The sequence goes on from PVIA01000188.1 coordinate 569,046, forward strand.
GAGCATTTGTTCTGCCAAGTTGAGAATATTGCCCCTGCTGTTTGTGTCTCTTAAAATCATGTCCATCCATGTAAGCTGAGTGAAGGAGCTAAGGAGACTGAAATATCTGACTCTTTGTTTTTAAAATTTTTTTTTGCTATATTCTCTTCAAGGCTCTGGGAGAATTTCAATATATACTTGAATGAATGGATTTTGAATCAGTGTGTAGATGAGCTCTAAAGTCCTTTGTTAAAGAAATTTTTCTTGGCAGTTTGCATAACTCTCACACAAATAAATGAGAGCCATGGTGGCATCCAAAAAGTGGAGCTCAGACTTCATGCTGTTCCTTTCTAACCAGAACAATTGAGTTGGACCAATGGTCACTAAACCAAAGGTGCAGAGAAACACTGAGTCAAAATGATGCAATTTCGTAGAGTTAATTGGTCAATAGTATATTTTTTAACATGGTGAATACAAAGTCTGAAAATAAATTCATCATTTTGTACCTTTTATTTAAAAAAAGGATATTTCTTACAAAGTCAGAGCAGGGGAGGAAAAAGAAAGGAGAGAAGCCCACAGTGGTGGGTGGGTGGGTGTGTGGGAAGAGTCTCCCTGTCACTGGCTGGTCTTCATGGTGGTTCTGCATCACAGTGACACAACTGAAAAAACATCTCAGCTTCACCTGATGGTAAGTGTAATGCTTTCCAACAATCTAAACAAGAAGTATTTATATTTTCTAAAAAAATGTAACTGCAAGATATTATAAAAATAAAAGTCAATGTAGCCATTTAGCTTGTTCTTGTTTTTTTCCTGGGAAAGTTTTTAGAAGTGACAAGAAAGAGATGGAAAGGAGGAACATTAGTTGAGACAAGGGTAGCGAGAAAGAGTAAAGCTGAAAAGTAAATAGAAAGAATAAGTAAATAAAAAAGACAATGTATCATTACTGTTTAAAAGGAAAAGGCGGAAGAAGTGTTGAAGGAATAATGTGACAGAGATAAAGGCTATCTTTGTTGCAGAAACATTAAGAAAATAAAGATGAATATGAAAAAGAATGAGCTGATTAAGGCATGTGGGCAGACAAAAGGTGAAAATAACAAAATAATAATAGTGCTTACTATGGGTCAGGTACTGGACTAAAATTTTTGCTTATTCATTTACTATTAAATGCAAGCCTATTATAATGCTAATAGGTTCTATAATCATCCTGATTTTATAGGTGAGGAAACCAAGATAAATAAAGTTAATAACTTTCCAGGGTCACAAGCTGGAGGAAAAGTTAGGTTCCACCTAGAGTCAAGTTTCAGAGCCTGTGAAGTAGAATATGGAACTACGGCTACACATCTTCTCACAATATGCGCACGAAGGGAACCCAGAGAAAAAGACAGAACAAGGACAGTGCAAGGACTCTATGATGCTCAATGATTGGTTTGGGTGAAAAAAATGATTTTAGGCCTGGAATGTGTGCCATTTCAGCAGCCTTGTAGCAGAGAGTGGAGGCTGAGTCTGTCACTTCAATGAGGGAAATGGATAAATAATTGATTAGGCATGGCACGCTCTGTGTGTGCAGATCTATAGGGAAAGTGATCCAAGAGGCAGAGCCAGATGGCGAGCTGTAATGTGCCCATATTAATAGATGTCTTCATTAGGTGACATACTCACAGGAGTTCAGGGCAAGTGCCTTTCAGCCATTGCCAGGGACAGACAAGGTCTGAAGATGAAGGTGACACTTACCTACCTAGAAGGCAGTGGTTGCAGGGGAAATATGGTGGAGGGCATCCTCCTTCACTTACTTACATTTAAAAAATTGTCACTGCTCTCTTTGTGATGGACTCTTTGTGAGTCCATCTCCAAATATATGAAATAACAAGGCTTTCCTATCTTCCCCATTTCCATTTGGCAACTCTGATACAAATCTTCTTCACTGCATTTCTGTGAAAACAGCTTTTTATTTTCTCTCCCAATTACAGCATCTCCCCTCTCTGTCTTCTCTTTGGTTTCCACTAAATGTCTGTACAAGGCCTCTTCTTACTTACTCCCTAGTCACAACCTTCTGTGCTATCTTTGCTAACATTGCACTTGGCTACAATTGACAGTAGACTGGCCCTGTGTTAGTGGACTGTTGGTGGTCAACTCAAAACTGTTAACTTTTGAAACTTTTATATTATATGTGAATTAATATGAATGACATTAAGCTTAAATACCCTTGAAATGTTGACTGAGCATATGTTGACTGTTCCAGGGACTTTGGCTGTCTGTACTTTTATATTTGCAGAGACACATACACACATATCACCCCTCCAGAGATTAAATATTTTGTCATAATTGGAATTCATATAGGCCAAACCAGAGAAAACATTTAGTGCAACAATATTTAATTGTATAGCAATTATCAATGACAAATAAATATATACTCAATTAGTGTTCTAGATTACCACACCCTCCAGGCAAAAATGTCATTATTTGGAACACAGTGTCAAACTTACAAAATGGTAATAATAGCATGCCATTATGGAGCACCTAAAAACTACAGAGTATAATGCAGGTGCTGGGTACCATGGAATTTAGGAAATTATGTCAAGGAGCTTAAGCTACAGAAGAAAATGCACCATAAAAACTAAATGAAAATGGGGGGCAGGGATCAACTGTGGGAATTGTGGGGGTAAGGGTAGGCAGTAGGGAAAAAGGTGGGGCAACAGTAAATGAACAATAATATTTTTTAAAATCCTAAATGAAAAACTCTAGATTGGCAACCTAATTCTAAATCTCCATCATACCAAGGATTATTTCCATCATGGGGCAAGGATAAAAATACTTCTCCTCTTCTGTAAACCTCTTGTCTGATGGTCTTTCCAGCTCACCAGAGTTTCTAACAACCAGATTGCCAACATACTTGGACGTGTGCATTCAGAGGCAGTGTGCAGGGAAGCAGCTTCTTCAGAGGGAGCATCATTAGGATTGGGTTTGCTTTATATTCCAGGGACAGCACTTCCCTGGGCACTGACCTACCTAATGAGAACTTAACGTACTCTTTGGTTAGAGGTGTGGAACATTCAGCAACACAGGCAAGGCTCATTTTACCAAGCCAAAGTTTTAAATGGATATTAGATTTTTCTTGACTTTTCTTGTTATTCATATAGTTTGGTAAAATCCTTTGTCTTGCTGATAGTGAGTTCAAAATTCCTGAGCAAGTTTGACCTGAATAGAAGCAACTGGGAGGAGGTTTGTGTGTATATTTTGTACCTTGCTCAGCCCAAGTTTTCAGTAAATCTCAAGGTACTATTTTAATTTTACTTTCTGAATGGCTTACAAATAGATCTAGATAACTTTTGCAGCCACCAATAATTTTCTAAATTAGGAGTGACTTTTGAAAATACTTAAAATTTTCATTTCTGAATGTCATTTATAAATTGTGTTTCCCCCACCTACCATTGTCAGGCTCTGCCTCTCCTTTCTGCCTCTTGAGGCTGTTCATTTCTACTTTTGGATTAAGATACGTTGTTGTTCAGAAACCAGTTCTGGTCTCACAAAAACAACTGTAAAAACACATTAACTGAGACCTTTTTTGGCAAATACAAAGCTTCAGTCTTTCTATAAATATTTTGTGTTTATTACTGGGCCACTTATCCAGATCCTGCCCTCCATTTCCTTTATGTGCTAGAGAAGACTTGGTGGTCACGAGAGGAAGAAAACAGTGGTTGAGAGTGCTGGTTGTAGAGTCAAGAGCGCCTGGGTTCAAATTCCAGCTGTGTCACGTTCTAGCTAGCTCTATAACTTCAATCCTTGTAAACCTCAGTTTTCTCATCTGTAAAATGGTGTTAATAATATCACCTCCTCTTAGAGCCATTGTGAAGGTTTAATGAAATAAGGCATGTAAAGCACTTAATAACTTGCCTGGCACACAGAGATAAATATTGCTTGCTATTACGATTATTACCACATGCTTTTTCTCCATCTTTACTCCATCTATAGTCAGATTTTCATTGAACAAATGTTTCTTGGATACCTACTATGTGACTAGCCCAGGACAAGCTCTGGATTTGCTTCTTTCTTGGCTAGATATATTCTTAATTTTTAGTATTTTGAAAATAATCATAGCAATGCCTTTATTTTCCTCTTGATGCAATTGAGTGTAATATTATTTTCCTCTTATTCCTGAGAAATTTCAGAAAAGACCTCAACAAATGTCTGGGCAGCCTACTTAGAAATTTACTCTGAGATATTCTTCCCCAAGGTACTGTCTTGGTATTTTACAAAAGAACAAAGTATATAGGCTATAAGTTGGTTTATTAAATTAAGAAAGAGTCAAAAAAGGGCTAGTCATTGGAGGCTAATGTACTTTTAACACACAGAAATGATCCTAGCTCTGTAATTATGTGAAGTGAATAAGAAATGATTCTGTAAACATGTTAATTGGCTAAAATTTTGAGGTCAAAGTCAGTTCTCTAAGAAATTATTGAATTATGAAATTGTTTTCTTGCAAATATTTTAGTGACAGGTAAAAAATTCATCTGGTAAATATTTTATCAGTATGTTATAGTCTGTATGTGATAATATTATATATAAATATTTACATGTCAAATTACCTGGCAGATAAATATTAAAATGCTTGAATATGTATAAGTTAGAATTGACAAAAAATAAAAGATAAAATCAGAAGCAACAGCTTTTAAAAATGTCAACATGTAAAATATTCATATAAGTTATTATGGAAATGAAACAATAATGTAACCCACCTATTAAGCCATTTCAGAAACTACTTGGAAGAGTTTAAATTTAAAAATACCAAGTAGGGAGGAGAGTTGATAGAGATGGAAGAACATATAGAGGGGATAAATGCTGATGGAAAAATAATAAAATTTTAAAAGGAAAAAATAAAAAATGGCAAATAGGAAAATAATGATAAATAATAATAAATTCAAGAGCCTGAAAAATAAGAAACATGATATCAATTATTAATACCTGATGTGTAAATACTTATATAGTAGAATTTATCCTAATAAAGAGAAGGCAGGTAAGGCCAGGTATCAATTTCTTCTGGGCGTGATGAAAATATGGGTGACAAAAGAAAGCAATTTTATTAAACCAAGCTAAACATGCTGGATAATTTCATTTGGAAAGAAGTTCTTATAGAAATACACATAAGAAATATGATATCCCTCATTTTAGGATTAAACAGGCTATGTCACAAGATTTCTAATTTTTCGATTAATTCACTTTCATTTAGATATGAAGAGGGGATTAGCTGATTCAGAAAAATGGGCAACATTTGAAAAAAGGAAGGCCTGGCAGGGTGATGTGGGGTTAGTTGGCAGTATCTTTATGATAATTTATCTGTTGATGATTTATGTGATGCAAGATAAGCAATGCAAGACAGCACGGCCCTGATTTAGAGGTTTTCAATCTAGGTTGGAGAAAAACAACTGCAGCATAAAATTTATCAGCTGATAAGATGTCAACTCTGAAATGCAAAGCTCATTGACATTTCTGCCTGTGGGTGTGGAGGCAGAAGTAAGGAACTGGTGTGGAAGGGAACCTCTTGGGCAAGGGGGTCAAAGAGGTCGAGTGGAAGGCAGCAGAGGTCAGAGAAGGAGCAGGAAGAACTGTTCGAGGCTCAAATAAGATTGACTTTTTGGTCCAAAGAAGCACCTCTCTATCTCTTGTATATTGTTTTTTCTGACCCTGGAGAGAAGATGCTGGAAAACTCACACTAGGTAAACAATGTAACTGATGCCCTAAAAACTGTAACACCAAGTTTGCTTGTCATGATGAATGATGGGTACACATTAATAAACTTTTTTTAGAAAGACAATGAAAGAAGTTTTACTTACATTTCAAAGATGCCACTCTGATGTTAGCACAACAGCCTGAAATAATCACCCCCAAAGTTCAACCCAACAGAGTACTAACATGATATTTATGGAGTACTTGGTGCTGTCTAGGCTCTGAGTGAAGTGCTCTAGCACACCTGTAATCTCTTCAGTATGCTCTGACAGAGACACTACTATTGTGGCCATTTTCTTCGTGAAGGAACTGTGGCGTAGAGAGAATAGGTGATTTTTTCTTTTGTGCTATATTTGAACCCTGGTGGTTCAAGCCAAAGAAAGATTTACAAAATCATGCTCTGATGTAAGGGTGTGCCAGTTCTTCGATGAGAGTCCAGTGCCCTCTCTTATTATAGTTTTGTTTTTTTTTTTGCCTATCAAACTATCTTTCCAGGTGAAACTTTGTTGTTGAATAAGAGTAAAATTTTAAATTTAAATGCAAAACAAACAAAGCTGAAACATACAATGGGCAAATTGAAATAAACAAAACAATCAATGATAGGAATTACATACCATACCATTCAAAATTCCTAGAGGAAGAATCTGTTTCTTGAGTGTGTTCTAGAAGCAAAGTTGTTTGTCAAAACCAAGTGCACAAACTAGCCTAGGATTGCTCTCCCACCCTAACCCTAATCTATACCTAATGGAATGCTCCTCTTTATCTTTGGGGTCTACTTGCTTATTTCCGGTAACAAAAGAAAAGAAATATTAACTGTGGCATTTACAAACATTCATTAAGCCAGTGTGGAAACAATACAGATAGCAATGTATGGTGCATTTGGAGATGAGCAAAGCAACAGAGGAACTGTGTTTAGAATATAGAATTCCACAAGGAATTATTATAGAATAGAATTTCTATAATAGAAAAATTATAGAATTAATTTTTCTTCATTGCTGTCTTCCCAGTGTCTAACACAATGAATGGCAATAACGGAATGTGAAAGCTGTTTATTGAACTAAACTGAAAAAGGTGGAAGAAAAAGTGTACTCAGCGGAAGTTGTAGGCAATGGGGATACTAAGAAATAGATGTGTCCTGAAAAAACTGCCCTGGGAATTTTCTGGGATGGATTTACATGCATGTACAGAAAAATCATAAAGAGCTTAAGGAATTATATAAAAGAAAACAAAATTTCAAATTTAAGAGAACAAATCGGGACCTGGCCTGGTTGCTCAGTTGGTTGGAACATCATCCTGTACACCAAAATATTGTGGGTTCTATCCCTGGTCAGGGTACATACCCAAATTGCATGTTCAGTCCCCAGTAGGGGCACATATGGGAGGCAACCAATTGATGTTTCTTTCTCTCTCTCTCTGTCTCACCCACCCATCTTCCTCTCTCTAAAGTCAATAAATATATTCTTGGGTGAGGATTAAAAGAAGAAGACAAAAAAAGAAAAAAAGAACAAACTGAAAATGTTTATGAGGAACATTGAAAGGCATTATCTCTTAAGAACCCCAGAGATAGTCAGGGAGAAGGGGCATATCTGGAAATATAAATGTGAAAAAATGAAAAGATGCTACATTTTTAGTGTGATATGGCACCCAAAAGGATAATGCTATTTTTGGATGAACTCTATTTACAGCATTTCATCATGGAATAGAGGGTGACAGTCCCACTCTCAATGACATTCATGAGACCTATTCTAGAATGCCCCATTCAGTTTGGTTTGTCTGACTACCAAAAATAAGTAGACAGATTGGAAGGAATCCAAAGAAGAGTTTCACAATTGATTAGGGGAAAGAAGCTGACTTATGGGAAAAGTTTGAAAGAATTATGTCTACACAGCTTGGCAGAGAAAGGTACGTGTGTACGTGTTTGAAAACCATAAACAATGAAGAAAATTTACTCAGATATAAAGGATACAGGTTGAACTATACAGTGAAATTAATTTTGAACAGAGAACTAGCTTACATTTTGGGTTCAAATTGGGTGGTAGCTAACGACATCTATTCTGTGGGTAGAGTAATTTGCAGGTGATATTCATTAAGTTGGAAGTGGTGGGTGGCCTGAAGTGAAATACTGAAACCTATCTTCCAAAGAAATTCAAGAGAGCAATGGGAGGCAAGATAAGAGGTAAAAGGATTTGATGTTGTGTTAGATGCTTTCCATCTGAAATCACTCACATTTCACATTGTAGTTGTGTACGCTATAAGTACATATTACATTTAATAAATTTTTAGATGTTTTAATCCCAGCTGTATTAAGCTGTCATGACTTTCCCCTTTATTTTGAATACATTTTTGGGAAATCTAAGGTGAAACTGTGTTTACCACACAGGTGTTTGTAAATAACATGTAAAAATATTCACCATAGTTAAAATAGTTGTGGAAATACAAATATCTAATAAATTCAAAATAATATTGGTTGAGAAGTTATTAATGTTAAGACATTGTGATTAAAGTTGTCTTAAACATGTGTACATTATCTTAAATGCATGTACATGTGTTGTTTAGATGCTTTGCAAAGAACCTTTGCATGTATTTATTATGAAATTGGAGCACCCATTTTTTGTTAGATTGAATTTTTCAGCTTTTAATATTTGGCCTCCATCTCACAATATTGAGACTTCTTAGAGAAGTAAATTCAAATTCAGCAAGGGAAACAAATGAACTAAATGTGTAGGTAAAGGAAGGAATAAAATGATGAACAAAATATCAGTAAAATAGGAAAATCAGGGTTACGTGATAAAGTCCACACTCACTTCTCCACATTAAAGACAGCATGCTCTTATACCTCTTACATACCCATCTTTGACAGTCACAGACCATATACAAATATCTTCTATTCTAGAAAAGGTCCTTTGTGTCTTTCTTTAAACTATCCAATTCAAAAAACTCTTAAACCTATCAGAGAATTGATCATTGGGATAAAAATATTTCATTGCTTTGTTTTCTCTTTGGGGTTTATAATTACACTAGCATTTTTTCCATATTTTTCATTACTCTTTGCTGAAATATACTATCAGTATATATCAACCTGCTTATGAAAATTAAGAAGCCAAAAAAGGAGTAGGATTCCACCAACCAAGCCTCAGAGTGATAATACTGATTTAAAAACATTCTTGAGCCCTAGCCTGGTGGCTCAGTTGGTTGGAGCATCACTCCTATACACCAAAAGTTCGTGAGTTTGATTCCTGGTCAGTGTGTAACAGAACCACTGGGTTCTATTGCTCTGCATTCTATTGCTGGCTACCGACAAGAACCGTGACAACCAATGCCAAAGTCTTATGAAAAGGAAAGGAACTATTTATTCAAAAGTTATAAAGGTTTAGAATAATGTCAGAATTCTGCCATTGAATCTCATTCCCTTTAGAAACAAACAAACAAAAAAGACAACCCACAAACACACAGTCCTGCCCCCATCCCCCGCAAACCAGGCCAATCAGAGGTACCGTTCTCTCAGGAAAAGAAATAGAAGTCTGCAGCTTAGCTGGGCAGATTCCCATCTGTATTCCAGCTTCTTCCAGTCATCTGTTCTTGGTTTAGGCTCCTGCTCTTAGTCCAAAACTACATCTTCATGGTGGACTGGTGGGCATTCTTCTTCATCCTTTCAAACTACATGGCCAAGACCCCGCACTGGTGCTACAAGGTCAACAGGCTTCTTCTTTCCCAGTCACCCAGCCACATGGTCAAGAAGCTTGGCAAGAGAGAACGATCCTCTTATGGCTCTCCTTCCCACATGCTCCAGAGCCCCCACATGGCTAAGAGAGAGAGCCTGGCTGTCTGGGGCAGATCTTCCTCCTTAACCCTATTTCCCACTCCCTCCGCACTGGGTTACACCTACCAGTAGTCTGGTTTTTCTGCGCTTCTTGTCTGCC